>VZSC01006078.1:410288-509406 GCA_013398225.1 Steatornis caripensis | reverse complement strand
CATGGGGTTGTTCCTCCTGAGGTCCAGGAGTCTATGCTTGCCTTTGTTGGACTTCATGAGATTCCTCTCCGCCCAACTCTCCAGCCTGTCCAGGTCACGCTGAATGGCAGCACAGCCTTCCGGTGAGTCAGCCGCTCCCCCCAGCTTTGTATCATCAGCAAACTTGCTGAGGGTACACTCTGTCCCTTCATCCAAATCATTGATGAATACATTGAACAGGACTGGACCCAGCACCGACCCCTGGGGAACACCGCTGGTCACAGGCCTCCAACCAGACTCTGCACCACCGATCACAACCCTCTGCGCTCTGCCATTCAGCCAGTTCATGTGAGGCTTCCTTCTCACTTGCCTTCAGGTAAGGGGAGATGTCACCTTCCATAACACACTGGAGCCCGCCCAGAACAGCTGAAGCTACGTATCTAGACGTCAACTGTCTGTAAAGTGTTCTGAACTATATGTACGCACCATTCAATCACTAATTGCAAAATCTTGTACTTAATTCAGAAGAAAGAAATTTCTGTAATGTAGAAGTAATGGGTTAAACATAGAGCGTTTTTAAGTGGCTCAGCTATACAATAGAGAATAATTAGGTATCCATAATAAGGCACTTTAATAGTATACTAAATGACATTCCCCCACATAAGGTGTAATTAGTTTCGTGTACTTGACACATTCACGCGAGATGTCAGACTGGAAGATTACTATTGTTTTTTCATACCCAATTTTTAGTTAGAACTAGTTTGTCTGTGCATCTTCCTGCTCATTGGAGGATTAACAGCCCATTAGTTTTGGAATGAGATTCCAGTATGACATTTCTCCCATTGCTGTTGATTTTCTTTCCTGGCCCCTTTTCAGTAGAGTACATGTGGTTTTTACTATTTGATTTATTAAATTTGACATACCAAAGCACTTGCTCAGATTGGTCTGTTTGTCAATGAAGACTTTAGCAGAGATAACATTTCCAAAAGGCATGAACATCTGCAGAATGTCCTGGTCTCCAAACTCCTGGGGGAGGTGGTAAATGAAGAGGTTTGCCCCTTCTGGACCTTTAGGAAAACAAGAAAAAAAAAAGTATGAAAACAGCTATTACAAGTGCTATATTTAATCTATTTTTCCACAATACTTACTGAAGGTGATGGTCAGAAAGCATTTCACTTTTCAGCTTTCGAGGAACAAAAGCAAGTGGATCATCAAAGGAACAGAGCTGAAATGCAGCTCTTCAGAGCATTCTATCTTGAAAAGTGTTTACTTGATTACTACAGAAGTTAAACTGCAGCCTCTTTCTTCAATTTATATGAGTATCTTTCAGTGTAATTAAGGTTAGGAAAACAGGTACACAATGTATTGCTCTCTCACCCCAGTACCCCAAGAACTGCACGAGGAGTCCTCTACTGCCTCAAACACCTGTATGAGTTTGCCGCTTTAATTCCAGTTGTGGAAACTTATGGAAATGCAATGAGCTGAGCTCAGATTTCAGTATCATAGATGTAAACTCAAAGGGCAGAAAACTGGTGGAGATGGGAATAAAAAGGATAAAACAAAGCAAACCTTGTGACTTGGAAATCAGGAAAGCCAAGGAGAGAAAGATACTCAGAATTAAATTTGTACTGGCTCATTTCAAAATGACAGTGGTTCGATTTTTAGTACAAATTCCCCATAGAAAGCTCTGTCTCCTGGAAGAAACTTTGTAGTCTTTTTAAAAAGCTCAAAATAAAGCTCAAAACGAAGAAATTAATGTGGCTTTAGATAAAGTTGAGTTTGCAAAGAAAGATGCAAACTCAAAGGTGCTTGGAATATTTTTCTTACGGCCAAAATCTGAGATACACATTATTAGTGCTGTTGATTTAAACACTCATGGGATTGCTAACAGGCGATTTTTTCCCCAGCTCAATTTCTCCTTTACAAAAACGTACTGGAAATGAGCAATGGATGTCTGGAAGAACATGATCTATGATGGAGCCAGACGCGTGGCCTTCCCATGCAGACAGCAGGAGTGTAAGTGGTACACGAAGAGAACAAACATTTCTGGTAAAAACACACCTAGAGTAACGCGTTTAAGCATTCCCTTACTTAATGGAACCTAAGTGTGCCTCAGATGTGATGTCCTTGGTTTTCTGGAGAGGAAGAGGAAAGCACACATCAGATTTATGGAGTGTATTTCACAACAGAGTCATGACGCCTCACCTCTCCCAGAGCAGAAGAACTAGGCTGGCTGCTCTCTTTCAGCCTGAAGAAGAAGATTGCGATGTTTGCCCAAGAGAGGGGTATAAATGGATTAGAATAAAAATGTTCTTAAAAAGAAAAACATTTTTTGAGTGGAAAAAAAAAGAGGGAAATTTTTTTTGCCACCTGTAACTTATTTCTTCTTACTGCAAGTAAACTATCCTATCCAGAAAATAATATTTTTTAAAATAGTGAGAAAAAACTTAGTTTAGAGCACATGCATGCAGCAGTTCAGTGTGCCTCAGCATTTAATATTTATATAGCTTTTTCCTCTGGTATTATTTATCCTCAACCACCCCAGACTTCACCATTCCATCAGAAATCATGTCAAGAGACAAAACATAGTTGTCAGTATTCAATAATGGAATTTACTCATTGTAATTTAACCCCTTACTAACAGAAACAAGACATATAACAAAAAAGATTGTATTTTAAAAGGGACATTGTCAATTCATAATAATAAAAAGTAAGCCTACACTTGATATGAACGTTCATAAACAGCAAAAAATTAAAATAGTTAGAAAAAAATCAGACTGTCCTCTGATATGCGTCTTACAATGACACCAAATAAACAATTTCCTTCTGGAGTCAAATAGTCTGTTGTCACTGGCCAAAGTGAGCGAGATGAAAGATAAATTCAGAGAAAATGAGAAAATGAGGAAAAAGAAGTTAATTTAAAAAAAATCCTTCCATTTTAAATAATCCAAGCTGTTAGCAGTAAATGAAGTAAAGAATTCAGAGAAAATATACATTTTAACTCCAGTGTCCCTATACAATAGACAGCTGGGGAAATGCCAAATTTTTCTTCCTAGGAAACACTTCCCGTAACAGTACAACATACTATTTTAAAAGAGGATAAAAAAATTTCTCTTGAGGCTATTATACTAGGTTTATTTCCAAAGCCTGGCCCTGGCAAGAACAGTAGTGACAACATAGATGCAATCTTAGAAAGCGTGCAATATTTTCCTGTCCTTCCAGAATTAGCTGGAAATTAGGATGAGAGAAAGCAACGAAAACAGAAACAAACCCCCCAAATGCCTGGGAAGTGTGCAGGGGAACAGAAGAGGGGAAAAGCGTAACCTCATTTTCCTAAATGTATTGTAATTAGTATTAATTTATTCTTAGCAGTAACTTCCTGAGTTTTATTTGCTGTTGGCACGGGGAAACGGGGCAATCATTCACTTAGTTGCTTCCCTGCAAGACCCACAATTAAGCAAAGAACCACTCAAAGCAAAAACGGATCTTGTCATTAACTCAAAACCTTAAACCTAATGAGATTAACTCCATCATCAGAGAAAATGGAAACCAGAAGACAGAAGAGCACCCATGAAGGGATGATTTTTGTTACCAGTGGCTTTTTATGCGGTAGTTGGTAAATGCTTTCATATAGGAAAGGACCATCAGTAAAGCATAACTTGAAGGAGAGATGGTTAAAAAATGAATTACAGTAGAGGTTAATGAAAGTAACAGTACTAAACAGGAGAAAACCGAAAACCAATCAAACACTAGGCTACTCAAGGTCCTTGTTAAGCCTCTGTGAAGAAACAAACCCGTGACACCGCTTCCATTTGGTGTAGTTCGCACAGTAGGCGCGGGGCCTGCTCCGCTGGCAGTGGGTGCTTACCTTCCTTCTGGCTGCCCGCAGCGCTTTGCTGTTGCAACAAGCTCTGACTGTACAATGTCGGCAGCGCGGCGGCAGCGTACTGCTGGATTCCTGAGTAGGCCTGGGTGAGCGCGTCCATCGTGCCGGCCGTACCATTCGTCAAGCCAGTTGCGCCGAGTCCTCCGTTCAGGGCCGCCATACCTGAGAGCATTTGAGCAACTTTACAAAAAACCCAACAATAGAGAAAAGAAATTGCACTTGTTCATTAGTGCTTTCCGAAAGTCGTTGGTATTATATGACACTGACAACGACGGCAGTGCATGCAGCTCGGCACTTCACCAAATGGGACTGAAAACAAAGAAACACGACTCTGGCGTCAGGATCACTTTAGCACAAGGGTTGCACAGTCAAAACGTACTCGCATGCAGCCTGCTACTGGCAAGTACTACAGCTTGGTGCTCCTGGAAACCTCTCTGCCCACCCTCCTTGACATCGGTGCTTCTGCTGAGTGAAGCTGGTAGAGTGGGAGTCGTTTGACCTGCATCCATACGAGCTGGCCACTGGGAAAAACCAGTCTGCAAGGATACCAACTCCTTCTGACCAGGGTCTTTATCAACAGGACATGACCACACCGTATCAGGAGTGTTTTGCTTATACAGAGTTAGCAGAGAACCCTGATTAACAGCGTTTTGAAACAACCTTCCATACAATTACGGGCTTCTTCCCTTTGGTTTGCAGTAGGAAGATTGACTGCAATGCTCTGCACTTCCACCCTCCTCCTGCAGTTACTCCAGTTACTCCAGAAGAGATGAACCACAGCACATCTGGAGTGACTAAAAGTGCCTCGTCCAGACCAGGCATCTTTGACGAAGAAACAAAACCATTTGGTTCTAGCAACGTCCTTCTTCTCACTGGAAGCAGAGCTGCATAACTTTTTTTTTCTTTCAAACAATTCTACACCCTGGTAAGTATCAGATTCATTTAACTGAGATGACTGCTAGAGAGGAAATTTCAGACTGGATTTCTAGCTGTGTGCAAAACAGCATCCCTCATCCATGCAAACAGTGCAGTCTGTAAAAGAAGTTTTACTACTCTGACTCGATAGCGGACAAACTCTTGTGCTATAGCCTCTCTCCATTGCTTCTATTCATTACCACGCCTCCTAAATGAACCGTCTTGAAGTTAACAGTGTTAACACTTATTTTTTTTCAGAAATTCTAGAAAAAGTGAATTTTCCCTGTTAGAGCTACAGTCTCCTTGGCAGTCGAAGGGGTGGCAGAATTCAGAGCCCTGCTCATTGCCCACACCTCCAACTTGTGTCAAACGGAGGAGTAAGCACTCATCAGGACTGAGAGTTAAGCCACAGTTTCTGCACAACTAGATTATCCTGTGCTCCCCAGTTTTTAGGTGAGTTTAGGTGAGTTTTTAGGTGAACAACGTAAAAGGGCTTAATCAGGCCCCTCCAGGTGCAGTAGATCAGTCATCAAAAAAACGGGGCACCCAGAACCACCAGTGACCATTTCTTAGACACCAACGGTGTAGCATTTCGGTTGGCAAAATGATGGGTGAAAAGGTCACTAGCGGAGCCATATTAAGACCCAAAAGCTAGGAACATTGAAGAGAAAAAGAGGGCTTAATTTCAGAGCAATGATAAGGGGTTATATGTAAATTGGAGAAAAGTGAGGAAATTTAGCAGAGGACACTTTATAGTGAATTAACAATGAAAACTATTAGACTGGGAACCAATCTTCAAGGTAAGTGGCACAAGCCTTGTCACATGAGTAATTTAGAGATAGAAAGAATACTGCAGGGAATTATCCTGCATTGACAGAGGAGGATAAAGATGCTGACCTACTAGTTTTCTTCCATCTCTTATGTAGATTCGAAAAGTGTATTCCTATGAGTCTCTGATAATCAGGACAATTGCTCAAGTGGCACCTTTCTGGCTCCACCAGAGTCTGTGCCAATTAAGAGGATTGTACTGCATAAATTATACCTTTTGATATCACTATAATTTGTGTGACTAAACACTTGACAGAGATGTGATATTCTTAGCCTTTCCTTAATAAAATGTCTCACACGTTGAAGATTTCTCTTTCCCCTCCACCCCGCTTCAGAGCATCGCTGCATCCTTATGGGAGGCTGCCACTATTGTGAACAAAAACCTCTGCCAGAGCACAGGAGAGTCTGATATTGTGTAATGGTTCCAGGTATAAACCAAAAACTTGCAAACCTAGATAGCTTATGAGGTATCTTACATCTAGAAGACAGGACATTTGGAAAATGCAGATTCTTCATCATCATCATCATCATCATCATCAATAGTTGTTATTGTTGTTGTTGTTATTATTATTATTATTATCCTGAGCCTGACCTTAACCTGCTCTGATGTTTTTGTACTTAGGTTTGTGTCACTGCTTGCATGTGTGTACACACAGCACTTGTTAAAGTAAAGGCTCCCGATAAAACAGCTTGTATCTTCTCTCCTTTTATTACAGTGTTGAAATAACTTGGTAATAGAGGAAGCATTAGGATAACGTGTTATCTTTTGTGAGTCATCAGCCTATTAGATAAACATGCTTTGTGTTGCAGTGCGCAGCATCCTCTCCTTTCTTTCACCTAGAATCAATAGGCCCTTCCCTTTTGGGTTAGCAAACAGCCAGACAGCCCCAGGTCAATGCAGTGCTTCTGGGAAGGGCACAGCTACTGCAGTGCACGTGTCTAAATGCACTTCCCTCCTGAGCAAAGCAGACCTGCAAGAAAGCTCTCGACATTTTTTTTCTAAATGCACTTCCCTCCTGAGCAAAACAGATCTGCAGAAAGCTCTCGACATTTTTTCTATTCTCCCTGTTAAAGTTTTTATGAAATCTGTAAGGTTCAGCTGCACTTACACATCTCTGCCATCTCTTTATTATCTCTACCAATGCACCCCAGTCCTACACTGAACTCTGGTCCCTTCCTCACTTCTGTGAAATAACCTTTTGGAGTCTTTCATCTACGGCCTTCTACTTTTTTTGAGTTACTCTACATAATACAGAAGCGACAATGCTTGACAAGTCCAAAGGTCTCTTAAAGTGCTTTCCAAGCACCTTCAAATCTGTCACGAACGTTTTATCTCCATTTTACAGATGTAAATATGGGGGCAGAAAGGCTAAGCACCTGCCCTGGGTTCACACATAAATATTGTGTCATAGCTGCCCAATATCTTCAATTCATCGTCTTCTTTCTTAATTGCAAAGAATCTCTTTCTCTCTCTTCATTCATTTTTCCTTACTATTCATAATTCTTTTTGTTAGTTACATCATTTAAATTTACATGTGTCTTGGTTTTGGCTGGGATAGAACTAATTTTCTTCTTAGTAGCTAGAAGAGCACTATGTTTTGGCTTCGGTATGGGATTTAGTATGAGAAGAATGTTGATATTACTGGTATTTTCAGTTGTTGCTAAGAAATCAGGGACTTTTCAGCTTCCCATGTTTTGCTAGTGTGAGGGTACACAAGAAGCTGGGAGGGAGCACAACCAGAGCAATGGATCCAAACTGGCCAATGGAATATCCTCTGTTACGCAATGTCATGCACAGCATATAGATGAGAGTCAGCTGGGAAGTTCTCTCTCTGTCCCGGGTTTGCGGTTTTGGGATCTCTCTCTCTCTCTGGCATCCTTAGCCAGGAACAGGCTGGGCCCTGGTTGGTGGGTGGTGAGCAATTGCATTGTACATCACCTGTTTGTATATTCTACTATTATTATTTTTTATTATTTTAATTTTATTTTATTTCATTTATTGAATTTTTGTTATCTCAACCTACTAGTTTCCCTACCTTTACCCCTCCAACCCTCTCCCCCGTTCCCCGGGGCAGGGGAGGGTAAGTGAGTGGCTGTGTGGTGTTTGGCTGCCAGCCAGGTTAAAACCGCAACAACGTGCCCAAAGGAGACAGTCCAGTGTTTTGTCATTTAAAGTTTTAGATGCTCCAAGCACAACGGAGGGAAAACTAGACGCATCCCCGCATGTATGTACAGCTGTTGCCAAACCCTTGGAGACAGTTAAACTTACCATACTCCACTTTCTTTAATTTTTAAGGCCTCCAGACATCTTCCTACAACGCTATTCTCTACAATGAGAGCATTATTAGTCTCCACAGCCCAGCTGCTTTTTCATGGACCCAGCCAGGAATCAGAAAACAGATAAAAAAGTCTCCTAGTGAGCTCAGCTTGGAAGACATTCTCTCTGCAATTCTCATACAGAGTAGGACATGGCTTCAACACAAGAGTACCTCCTCCAACACCTGTGTGTAAATCAATGCCCAAGACCAGTGCCACCTTCTCATTAATTTTTGGGTTAAGATTTGCTTGACTCGTGCTTTGGATCGCTCTTGTTAATTCCCCAATTAGAAGCATGTCACTCAATTCCAACTTCTTTGCACAACTATTTCAGGAACCTTCATGACCAAACTGATGTTTGAATGTTTTTACTGGAGGTCTTCTGACCATGGCATAATGTGAAACATCAGAGTCATTGAACACGAAGTTTCCTGAAGGCAAACACCTAGGCAGGTTTGAGCGTGAACAACTGGATCAGACGTGGTCACTAGGAAAAGCATTGGCTCATCATTAAAATAGACAGGGGACGCTGTTACAATTTGAAATTGCAACTAAAAATACTTCGCTTACATTAGCAACACAAGTACCTGAAATTGATAATCAGTGTCACTCTTTCAACAGAAACAGTGCCACAACATAGTGTTGTGCTGTGCGGAAGCAGTCTCCCCCCTTTAGATCTCTCTCATATATGTATATACAGAGACAGACATAGCCACATACATTTTGTAAGTACTACACACATACAGATATTCCAGGCACATACACTATCTGTGTTCATTAAAACATCCATCAGGAAGATTTGGGACTGAAATCACTGTTGGTACAAGTCTGTAGAAGTAATGGTGGCGTAAAATAAGCTGAAATTTGGTTCTAGGTTGTGAACACGCCATTAATACTTCAAATGACACATGCAGATAAGTTTGTACACACATCACCTCAACATACTTGCTGAGAAAATGTACTGTTCGCCTGTAGCCTAGCAAGAAGTGATAAAAGGAGTGCAACAGAAGGGTTCCCACGCAAAGTCAAGAGCTCGTAGGTGACTCATTCTTGCTTGGTCTTGATCAAGGGGACATTATCTTGGAGTGCTCCAGTGTGCCTGGGTTCTTAGTACTTGTGGAAGGGAAGGAGTGGGATGCCATACTCTGCTTTTGATGTTGTGACTTCTTATAAACCAAGTAAAGCACACTAAATGTTTATTGGGAAAGGACATTTAATGATTTTTTCTTATGACAGGGTAGCTGTCTTACTAAGAGAGCTCATGAGAGGAGATAAGTTAGCTTTTCATGCACGGCATTTTCAGCGGCTTCCTTTAATACCAATGTAATAATAAGAAAGGAAACTAACATCAACCATTTTGGGAGCTAATACTTACTTAAGTTGTTCTTGAGTCATATTTACTATGAAGTTGTTTGTGTGAAATATGCATGTCCTTGCCAGAAGCAAGACCTATTTCATACAAGACCCCATGCAACCATTCAACATTGCTACATGGACATCCATCAGCCCCCTTCCTTCCCAGCTCCCAACAATGACAACCAGAGATCACAGAACAAAAGGACTGGGTGAGCAGCCAAGTAACAGTGACAAAAAGGACACCATGCAGAGCATCAGAGTGAGCAAGAGATACTGAGGAGGACATCCATTCCTGGGAGTACGTTATGGGTCATGGACTGGAAGTGACCAAATAGATTCCTTGCATTGCAAAAGGAAATGCAAGGAGCAACAGCAGCTAAGAAAAAGTGAGGGGGGGGGAAATGCAGCTGGACAAATCTCTTCCATTACAGGCAAAGGTGAAGTCATCATATCAGAAACAATGAAAAAAAGTCCTCCTTCTACAGGAAAATCTTGACCAAGGCTAGGAACAAGGAAGAATGTTCTAACAACTATTGGCATCTACTTAGCTGGAGATGCCAGGGTTTGTTTAAGGTGTCATAAGATAGATGTCCATGCTCTGGTATTACAGGCGACTGACTGCATCATTCTCTTATACTTGCCAATGAAGAGCCAAAGACTTGCCTTCTTTTTTAAAGTAGCTTGCTCTCAAGTCAATTTGGTAATTCCTACAGACATTTTAAAAGGACTGCTTCCACAGCAAACATATTTCTTATCACTACATTTCTGAGTGAGGTTTTGTACATTGGGGGGATATACCTGTTGTCAGACTCCCTAAATGAGAAGGAGCCTCTCCTATAACCTAGACAACCCAAATCCCTGGTGACACTTCTTTTACCTTCCATACGCCCTGCAAGAAAATGAGTCTTTGTGCAGGGACCCAAGGGACTTCACTTTGCAGAGCAAACTATGTGAAACCAAAAGACTCCAGAACTGCATATGTACCATGAGTGGAACTAGCTCAACTTGACCCTCTTATTTTGTATATAGATCAAAATTAATCATATCATTGCTTTACAACTGATAGTTTTTGTGGCATGATTATTGGGGAAGGCTGTCCGCCCCAGCAATAAATACTCACTGTTTACGGTACCTGCTAGTGCATTAATATTGTTCAGTCCAACAGTGGCTCCAGCCAATCCTTGGAGAGTACCCAGAGAAGTCAAAGAATTCATGGCTGCACCAGCTGTGGAATTAGCAGTTGATGCAGCCACTGAAAGGAAAAGAAAACAAGACAAAATTAAGGCCATATTTTGCTTATTTTATTTGATCGCAGAACAGCTTACAATAATTCTGAGTGCAACAAGAGAGCTACTTGCAAGAAGAAGAAAAAAAAGAAAATGAGACCAATAAACCAACCTCGTTCAAGATATTACTAGTATGCTTGTTCATGGAAAGTGTTGATAAGCCTTGAACTGCAAAGACTGGATCACACAATTTAGCATTGTGCTATTATTTGCAAACACAATACAGAAACAGTAAGTATGGGATCAGTCACTTTCTCAAAAATTTTTCAATCAACCTAGCACCCCAGGCTGATCAGCTAACCAGGCTGTTGATATTTTGCCCCATTTAAAATTCTATCATTGAAAAAAAAAATAGAACTATTCATTGTAATTTTGTCATCTAATAGCTTCCTGTTCTGGACCCCAAGTATTTTGAGAGGAATTTTAATTATTCTAAGTAAGACACTATGCCATTACAGCTTGAAGTTTATGAAGAGAAGAATGACCAGCCAAACACAAAATATAACCACTATTCATGTTATTGCAGGCTTTTAATCTGGCCTTTGTGCATAACTAGTCATCTATACGCACCCTGTAAATGATACTATATGCATCCCCAAAAGCTCTGCTGGAGGGGAAGCTGAGGCTCAGGTGGAGAAAAGGTCCTTGCTAGTACAACGCCAAGGGAATGATGAAGGTGGATGAGATGAACACATCTAAACTTCATGCTTAGGAAGAGAAAGAGACTCACTCTCTTGTCATAGGAAAGTAATAAAGCACCTTAGAAAGAGCTATCATTTAGGATAGGTTGGATGAACTAGAAATGTGTGTCTCATAGAAGGGTCTTGAATAACCAATGTAGATTAAACACTTCACTTACAGGTAGGTAAAGTTATACCAGATGAATCACACTCATAAAAGTTGTGGAAGCAAGTAAGTTTTTAGTTTGTCTCCTGAGCCCTACTTTAGTGCACCAATCATAAAGGCTTTCTTTCTTTTCTTTTAAAAAGTTGCACTATCTTATGAAAAGTGAAGGTTCAAAGTCAGAGTTTTGCTGATGATTTACCAGAGGCACATCATGTCTACATCATGCTTTTTTGCTCCTATTCATTACCTAGCTGTGAGATGGTTAAGATCGCTTTTATCTCGATGCTCTTTAGAGCTGTCAAACACATCAGATTATTCAGCAAATCCTCAAGAAAGTGAGGTCTCTACAGTTGGCAGGATCCAGGAAGGAAAGCAGGAGGCCACTTTTTCACTCTGTGGCTAAAACTTAAAGCTCTAACCTACAAATAATCCACCTTTACAACCTTAAGACCCACCAAAGACAAGCCTTCATACTCACGAGGCCTCAAGTGCAAAAGACTCTCCTCCTGGTGTGGGTGAGGAGAGATTTCCAGACTCTGTGAGGCATTCCTTGTCCCCACTTCCCTAGCATCTGCAATGTTAACTTGAATAATTTCATGTCGCAGATAGAAGCAGCTTTGATTATTCAATCCCTCTCCACAAAGAAGTCAATAACGTCTTTGATTAAAAAAAAAAGTAACCAAAAAACCCCCAACTAAAACCCCACTTTTGTCAGGTAATATGTGGTCACCAACAGAGAATGGAGGAAAAAAATCAAAGTGAATGAACGCCAGTGAATTCCCTATGACCAACAGTGCTACATGTTTCTGCTCACGTTCGTTAGCAGATCATTTAAATCAAGTATATAAACCTCAAATCTGAAGGATCTGATTGGTTTTGACTGGGCTGAATTTCATCCATTTCTGTTTCAGAGGATTATTACTCTTCTTTCACAGATCCAGTGGGACAATGCATTTTCCCTCCTTGGCTTATTATTTCCTTGAGGAGAAAGAAACCGAAGAAATAGTGTGGTTTCCATTATCTTGAACAGGAGGTGAACAGAAACGAAGGGAGCTCCTTTTGTCAGGGCGCTTGTAAAGGACAGATCCAGCACCTTGCTGGGTGAGGTTTCCTGAGAGACTTCACACTAGTTATCTCCTTCTCTTTAACTGAGACCCGCACTCGTGAAATGAAAATGAAGACAGTGATGAGCTAAAATACCATCACAAAGGGGCCATAAAAGGTCCAAGATGTTGAGAGGTGAAAATTTCTCACAAAACACGGGATAAAACTAACAGATAAAGCAATGGTATTTCTTGTCCCCCCAAAAACTTAAAGGGAGTTGAAATGAAAGTTAGAAGGTCCCACAAGAGATGTGTAGAGGCTTAGGCCAGTTGAAAGTTTTTACCTCATGTGCTCCCGGAACACGTTGAAATCCATCTAAAGACAAGGACTATGCTTCTCCTGCCCTTTGCCTTTTTCTAGCTTCTTTTAACTCAAAAATTGTAACATATATCGAACCAAATGGAAAAAAGGAAGATCACATGCCTAGTGGTAATGGTAGATGACTGCAGTACTTTGGGGGAACCTGTATAACTTTCTCGTGTCGGCAAAGCTTTTAGACTCCACAACTGCTCAGAGTAATGGCAAAGGAAGCACAATTCGCTGTCGGAATAGTGTTATTCTATATTTATGGCTTTTAGTTGTCCAGATGACAAAAAGAGATTGGATACCTACCGAATTTATAAATTGGATTTTACCAGGTTCCCCTGCCACCAAATAAATGAAAAGAAAACATTTCACAACTCCCTCCACCCTCCACACCAGAACATTGCTGCTCTGAATTGAATCACTTCATAGCGCCGCTTAATAAACAGTAGGCATCAGTCTCCAGGTACTTAGACAGCTTGACGTACGGCGCTGTAGTGCCACTAGGAATTGCTCTCTTTGTGCTACCGGTGCACTAGCACTTGGTGCAACAGTGAGGAAAATCAAAACATGCAAAAAAAGTGCAAATGGCTTGGGCTTCCGGCACCACTCTATATGGCACACCCTCTGTCCACATTTGGGCTGTTCTTTTTCTCTTTATACTTGGATTTTTATCCTTGCCCCCTTAAAACCTACATATGTCAAGGACTCAGTAAGTTTCTGGGGCAGTGTTAAGTGACTTAGCAAATACTGAAGCTAGCAGGAGAGGTTCAGCAGACTGGGGCTCAAGCCTGATGAATGCTGGCTGAATATACAATAGGTGGTGAAGAATGGAGCTGCTCTTCACCAGGTGCACCGATCATTCCCTCACAATGTTAAGCCCTGGATAAACATCAGAACAAGATAGATAAGATTTTTGTCTACTCAAAGGAACTTTTTCCTCTCTGACATCAGCCACTGGAATAGGCCGACAACATTCTCAAAGAGGCTGTTGCTCAATCAGAGACTATTGGCAGGAGTTACAGGGTTGAATCCTTTGGCTGTTGTTGCAAGAGTTCAGACAAGTTGTTCATCATATTTCCCACTGACCTTAAAAATTAATACGAGAAAATAATATCACAGCATTGGATAAAGAGGTCAGTTTAGACTTGCAAGACTAAAGAGTTGTCCTGTAACCCGCAGAAAAATCTGCTGTCTTTCCTGCAGGTACACTGCATGCAGCTCACCTGTTGCCTTCTCCATCCAGGCCACATACAGAGACTTTACAGAACACTTTGGCATCTCCAACCATGAAAAGTGAGAAGGTTAAAAATGTTTATTTTACTATTAGAGACCTTACTGTTTCTTCGCCATTGGCCCCTCTATTGCCACATTTCTGTGTCAGTCTCACAGCCTTCCTCCTCTTTCTTCCAAACTCCACTTTAATAAACATCCAAAAACCTTCAAATAATGCAAATAATATTAAGAACCTGTGAAATGGAGAAAGGCATGGCTCCAGCCTTCCTCCAACACCCCAAAATCACTCCCAAACCCAGCCATTTGATCTTAATGTCCTGCCTCCATTTAACAAAATTTTTGCTATCAATCAACTTCATTATGAACAAGGAGACTTGTTCTTTATATATATGTTCTTTAACAGAGCTCGCTTTGATACAGAGAACACATTTTCATTTGGACTGGATTCTCTATACAGTGTAGATATTTGTGTTTAACTAGCAGTTGTTGCATTCATAGAGATTTTTAAGGCTGGAAGGAGCTGGCATTTTCAACTGTGCTCCTCAACACATTTATTTCTGCTTGTAAAAGGTTATAGCACTTTTTAGGTCAAAGATTTTTTTTAAATAGAAATCTAAACTAGCAACGAACCATTTCCCTTTTAATTCAAATAACATTTCAACACAATTCACACAACTATGCCAACCTAGAAAAACAACCGGTATTAGCACAGAAACTTTTGGCCATTCTTTCGGCTAGATCATGTCCATAAAGTAATGATGATTTACATCATCTGGATTTACGTCAGCTGGAAAACTAGATTCAGGATAACAGCATCTAG
The DNA here is from genome assembly GCA_013398225.1 of Steatornis caripensis. Lineage (NCBI taxonomy): Eukaryota > Metazoa > Chordata > Aves > Caprimulgiformes > Steatornithidae > Steatornis > Steatornis caripensis. Next base: position 494,531 of record VZSC01006078.1, on the reverse strand, counting down.
GAAAGGCAACGATGTGTAAATATTTCTTTGGCTTGGTGTGCGCCCTGTGGATGGGATTGATTTCCCCATCGTTGGCAGCCTCATGGTTAGTTTAAGCTAGTCCAGTCAAAACTATTCTGTTGGAGTGTCTCCGAGGATAAGAGACCTCCAACTCAAATGTCCTGCGTTTAGATTTCTATCTCAGCATGGGCTGAATTGCCCTCTGGAAGTGCCTCTGTTTCCACTGATTGAGATGGTGAACATCAGACACGGACCATTCAGAGAGGAAATGTGTTGTGGGATGGATTCTGCCCTTCTTGTTGGCCACACTTTGTGTTACAAGCTGATGATCTGAAAGCGAAGGATCTGCTGCACGCAGAACCAATGCCAAACCATGCCAACTCAGGAGTTCAAATGTAATCACCTCAATCAAATCTTGGGCTCAGAGAATTGCCCGACGCTGGGCAATTCTGAGCTAACCTGCAGAGGATGTGCACTTTTCTGCAAAGCACATGCCCCCTGTCAGAGAAAGGAGCTAGGCAGCAGGGACTTGAGCAGTGTGACAATATAGGTCATACAAAGTAGGATAGCCTTGCAGAAGGGCACGTGCAATGAGCTAAACTACTACATGCTATTGATGCCTCTCCCAGTTCTCCCTCAAACTTCTTGTGCTGCCCTGGGATAAAGCAATTGCTGTGTTTTTTTTCTGCAAGACAGGACTAATTCTGTTTCTTCCCAGTTGCTGGCTTGTTTCTTAGAAAGTCGTATCTGAGAGGCACAGGCACATTTTTGTCATGCCTACTTACTTCTTACACCTAAGTTCAAGGAGTGCCCTTAAGGCCTGTAGGCATACCGAGGTAAGAAAACCACAGACCTGTGTTCGTCTGTAGTAGATCCTTGGGCAAATCCCACCCCTCTCATGTTTCAGGGCCAATTCATAAAATGAGTCCTCTTCCCCAACAGAGAAGGTCAAATGGAGGGGTCCAGGGAGGCTGCCTGAGCACTTGGTGATGAAACAAAGTACTAAATAAACACTCCTTCTCACTGTTGCTCTGAATAAAACCACCTATTCAAATCACACAAGTACCACTATGATTTAGCAGACAGATGGTTTGCAGTGTGTAGCCAACCTCATTCTTTCCTTAATTTTTTTAGTAAATGTCTACGTAATAAAGAACTCAAACGACTTCTCGGCAAAGTCGTATACCACAGAACAAAGGTGTCTCTTGGAAACTCCACAATATATATTCTGACTTGGCAGCATTTTATGGGTGGTGATATAAAAGCTGTGCACTCTCTCCATTCCTCTTCACCTTGTTCTGTTCCCTTCCTCCTCTTCCGACACTGGCATACTGTCTGGAAATGATACGCAGTCACATTGCAGGTCTGGGACTAAGCTATTAAGAATATCAGAGGAATTTCAAAGATTTTAAGTGAAGTTTCTTTTTGGAAACATGATTTTGGTTTTAGGGCAGGATTAAAGGAGAGACTGGGCAAAGAAAAGCAAGGGCAGCTTCAGCTCTTTGCCTGCATGGAGGGTTGTTGCAGACCTTCACCCACCCCATCCATGTGAAGAGAGCAGCTAATGTTTCTGGAATAGAAGCAGCTTTCTGGTGCTGCAGGGCTTCAGGACTGCTCCCAGACCAGCTTCGCTATGCTGGGGCTTTCCACATAGAGATTCACAACGGTAAGTGTGTCAGCCCTGCTGACAGCTTTCCTTTAGGCAGCTCTCCGTTACACTCCACAGTTGCCTGTCACTACCTAAAACATGGCACAACAGGAAGCTCAGCCTTTGTTTTGATATCAGCTACTGGCTTATCTGTGTTCTGGTCACATCCTGCTTAGTCAGTTGTAGAGGATGTGCATATGTTAAAAAGCAAACCACACCGTACGGTTGTGAACCACAACTTTGTTCTTGTTGTTTATGGAGAGTTTAAATAACTCAGGGTCCAAAGTACTTATTTTGCTCTCTTTAAGACGACATAGTCGTGCACCAGGGATCAATATCACCCACAAATTTTAGGCTCAGTATTTCTACAACTTTAAGCATGAGAAGTTGCAGAGAAAACATGTTCTCTTTTGGGAGAGACTCCTGTCAAATCTGTATTGGCATTTGTCTCAGTCTAGAATCTTCTTTCTTGTACTGAATTTGAGTGTATTTATGATTTTCTGCTGCTTTCCTGAGCTCACTGACTCCAAGGGCTAGATAAAATAGATCTGAGTGAATCTGCTCCTGAATAAATGGCTGCCATTCAGAGGGATGCACATGGGCAGAGTTGGCCGATGGGAATCTTACGAAATTTAACAAGGCCAGATGCGAAGTCCTGCACCTGGGAAGGAATAATCCTTTCCAGTAACACAGGGTGGGGATGGATGGGTTGGGGAGAAGCTCTTCTGAAAAGGACCTGGGGGAGTCCTGGTGGGAGGTGACCATGAGCCAGCAGCATGAGTTGACTGGATCAAGCCCTGAGAAACCTGACCTCACCTCACACCCGGCCTTGCAGGGGGCTGGACTGCAGACCTCCTGAGGGACCTTCCAACCTCGATTATTCTAGGAACTTATGAAAAGTAGAACAGTGTAGTGGAAAAGTAGAAGAAATCAGGTAACACCGCAGCAGAATAAAAGAAAGCTGAAGAACGAAGATGTGTTGGCAGAGAACCGAATAGAACTGGCTTCTGTTCTTGGGTCTGTTTACAGGAATAGAGGTTGACACGGTTAACTCTTGGCCATGCTTCTGATTCTAGTCTGCCACAACTATTTTTTGTGTAAAATTTCCAGGGCTAGATCTACATCTAACAAAAGGAGGTCCTGACCTTGGATGACTCCTTGGGATTTTAGATTCCTCTTAGTTTCCTTTAGATTTAGCAATGTGCAACAGAAAATAAAATCGTAGTAGAATAATGGAAAGAAAGGATATAAAGAAATCATGCAAAGTGAGTAAATGCAGTAAGAAAAGAAAATCAAAATTATTCTAGTATTTCTAACATCTCCCCAGTCAGTGACACAGAAAAACAATTGTAAGAGTTGGAGGCAAAAGGAAAAGAAATATTAAACCCAAAGCAGAAATCTCTAATTTTAACAAGTTGAATTTAAAATCTTTGTTTACTACCCAAAATCTCTTGGGTAAACAGAATATTCCTTTGTCCCTTTGTTAGTACAAGAATGATGATAAAGCTAAGAGATAACACTGGATTTAAGGATGATCAGATTAAAGCTGCATTTTCTGTTTTGTTTCTAATCAGTAGCTGCAAAAAACAGTGACATTTGCCACAACATCTTGGAAACTGTATCTAAACAAGACGAGCACCTGCTGGTCTGAGGGAAAGACTAAAGATGTTGGCCAAAGTTTAGTTGTGTTGGAGAAAGTCTATGCAAAGCTTCCAACTTTGGTCTGATTTACAACATCTTATTTTGGTTGTGGTGCTCTCTTTAAGAGAGAAGAAAGGCACCCAGCTGTAGGAGACTCTTATGTAGCGGGGAATCTGGGCCACTGATCTGGTGTTATGCGGGATTCTGGCCAGATCTGATCTTACCGGTTTAACATAAATTGATTAAGGTGTATTCACTTTATGTAGCACTATCAACTGGTTGTTTTAAAGAGATGGAGGCCCCAAACCTTTCTCCTAAACACACGAATCAAATGTCTCTTATGGAAAAGAGAAGCGATTAAAGTATAGTAATGATGGAGCTTATGAAATGAGGATTATAAACACAGACATCGGGGAGAAGTGGGTAAGTCAATCACACCACCCATGTGACATTGCTCTCAGGAATTTGCAGTTGCATTTCTGTCTGAAATGAGCATATTCGACGGGCTCTGACTGCATAAGGAACATTTTAAAGGGGAAGAATAATTAAGCGATGACAGAGGCATCATCATTATTAGATAATCACAACCCAGGGGCATTAACAAACGTTGAGTGTCTCTAATCCCATGGGATCTAATTATTCTGTGATAATAACCACACCTCCAAGTTTTAATTTATTCCTGTGGAGGATTTAGGGGGGAGGTGGGAGAAAGGGGGGCATTTTAATTTTTTTGCTGAAAGAAGATGCAGTTGGCCTTTTAAAAGGGCTCATCAGTATTCTAATCTAACTAGCATGTGTGATTGGCATTAAATTGTCTGCCCTTTATGGTGATCTCCAACAAATCCAAGTATTCACCCTTGCACAAACTGTTGGTCACGCAGTCGCTAACATGGCACCAGCATGCACCGGTCCTGTTTCTTGGGGCAATTTTTGGCAAATGAGAGGTGGATTTTCCTAGTCTGGGCAGGTTAATTCTCTGTAAGGTCCTCTGATAAACACATTGCCATTGGTGTGGAGAGAGCAGTAAAAACTTGCTCATTTTCTGGTATCTGGGAAGTTCTGTCTGACATGTCAAAAAGGAAAATTCTAGTAAGTTTAAGTGCTCTGCTTGCGCTTGGATAGAATAAAATAAAAGCGACAGATACACTCCAGGGAAAGAGCACCAGAAAAGCAAGAGAGCAAGAAAGAGTCAGGGGGAAACAAGAATGACAATATAGAAAGACATAGACTAATATCACAGCCTTTCTCAAGTAAGTCGGTGTCCCTCTACTTCTTCATTACTCACAGGTGAACAATTCCTATGAAAGATTATCCATATCTTCTCAGGGTACGGGAAAAGAGAAGCATCAGTGAGGAAAAGAGAGCAGCATACACTCAACATCTGGTTGCTTCTGTGGGTCTGAGTGCACGCACGTGCAAATGAGACTAAGCAAGACAGAGTGGGAGAGGAAGAGAGGAGTCCTTCCCCATGGCGATCCTTCTGGCTGAAATTGGCTTTCTGAAAACAGCTTTATATTTTACAAAGTGCTTTGGTACATTCACTTACACAAGCAAAAAAGAAGACAGGGAGGTGAATCAATTCATTCAAATTCTTTGCAAATTCAGAAGCAGACAAGATCTTCAGGAACTGGAGACTAACTTTGGACTCTTAAATCCATACTCTTCAGTATGGTAATGGTCTTTGCACTGCTGAGGAAGGTTCTCGGTGTAGACACTGTAATTTCAAGACTATCAGAAATGTCAAGTTAGGCTTTAATAGAAATTACGTAAGTGATTAAGATAAGCGACCCTGATTTTCACTTGTCCCAAGCTCACAGAGCTTCCACAGCTCTCAAAGAAAGGGAAGAAAAGCGAGCATACAAAGGTACTACAGGAATGGCAGACAAACATCAGCCGGCTATTTTTGTAGTTTTCTAGTCTTACGTTCTGTAAGTTTCCTCCAAACCTATCTATCCAACAGGAGCTATTTTAGGAAACAAGGGTTTATTGATTGGGTATATCTTTGTGAATCTAGGCTATTGTGTTTAAGAGTACATTTTCCTGTGAGATTATGAAGATGGAGAGAGAGTAAAAAGCAAGTTAATATTCTGGGCCAATTCCATACTGATGCTTCTGTTTCATTGAAATGTCTTGCTCGGTGAAGACCACCCACCTCTAGTGTAATCTACAAGTCATATATCTTATTTCAGCACTGTGCCGGCAACGTATCATTGTGTTCTCCTCAGCAGACCACAACGATAAATCACTTTTGGGTTTGGGTGGGAAGTGCTTTAAAGGGAGGCTGGGGAAGAGAGTAATAGGGCACAGTGGACTGGCTTGGGTTAAACTTCATAGCTGCCCATTAGATATTTCCAACTGTAACTCAAACGGAAATCAAATCAAATTGAACCCTCACAATATGAAGAAAACAAAGAATAATTACTGAACATTTATGGCACTTTTTTACCGAGTGAGGCCAAGGGCTGTGGCCTGTGTTCATCAAGGCACCGCTGAGTTCACATCAAACCCAGAGCATTAGCATTTCTACAGGGAACTTCCAGCTGTGCTCTCGTGTTTATTACTGCTATTTCACACAATTTGGAGTGAGCTATTGTTCAGGGACTTGTGCCCTGATGCTGAAATGACCTCCATGTGGAGCCACCTCAGCATACAACCACTTCTAAATCACTTTCCAAAGAATTTCTGATCTAGAATCAATAAGGCTCTACTTGAGGTCAGGATCTCCTGCTTGGAGGACAGGTTCCTTCGCATTGCCCCCCACGTGCGTGCAACATCTTTGACATACTTTCACCACTAAGTAATAACAAGCAACAAGCAGTAGTATCTCTCCATAAAATAGAGTGTCAGTAGAGTCCATGCCTACAGTTCAAGGTAAGCAATGTTTTTGTTGCAAGAGTGCTAATCACATGCAAATTCTAGTACATTGTAGAGGATGGCCTGATTACTCTTCATTTTCACCTCTCTAATACATCTGTTTTAAGATCAGGTAAACACCTTAGAAGGTGTTTCTCTTTCCATTGCTGCAAGATGTGCCTAAAAGATTTGTTTACTTCAGAGACTTAGGAGGCCTACCCATCGTGTTTTAGAATAGAGATGAGATAAACTATATATTGAAAATTTGAGTCCGTAGGTAAAGGAGTTATGAGCCCAGAAAGTGCATGAATAATATTTTCCATGGAAGAATTGATTTTTAGTGGGGTGTGCAAGCACAAATTCATTGTAATAGCACACCGCAAGATATAGTCGTTCACCTCTGTAAGCCACAGAACTCGAGGATTATCTTGTCTCATGTAAAATTACTCAGCCAGGTCTTTTGCAGACCATTTGTAAAGTCATACATAGTTCAACGTGGTATTAGTTTTTGTCATTCATATTGCACATTTTTGTTCTGCAAACAGCAAAGGCAGTCAAGGGTTTTCTTGGTTTCCAACTCATGCAGTTGTTGGAGCTATTTCTGTTTGGCCAATGCATAAAATAAATCAGTGGCTCCGTATTCAAACAAGTAGCTCATTTCTGACAATGCTGAAACAATTCGGTTAAAGACATTCATAAACTCCAATTCCCATTATGTTCCACAATTCATCCTGCCTTAGGAAAAGAGATCATGAGTATCAACGAACACGTGCACAATTCAGTAGGGTTGAAGGAGCAGTGCTGGCAGTAGTAAACCTTAAATAGTTGAAAGCTCCTTCAAACGCATGAGTTTTGCTAAGATTTACATTATTTCCTGTATATTATGAACTCCAGCATCTTCTGGGCTTGGAATTTCTTGTAAGATATATAGCACATAAGCTCATATATCTACCTGTAGAGCCAAGCTGATACTGTCGCGTTTCTTTAGGAGAAAGCAACCCCGAATGAACTTGAAATAGTACTTCCAACAGGAAGAAAATCAGCCTTTTTTACAAACTGAGATTCTTGTGGCTTGAAATAGAGATTAAGAGTTGGGTAGAGTGACACTTTCAAAATACTATGTATTATAAAGTGCTGTTTGTATACTGCAGGCAAAGTAAATCCTGAAATGTGCTAAGGCGATGCATCTAATACTTCAGGAAGATGATAACGTACTCATGTTCAAAAACCAAACTTGTCTCCTGTTGAATTAGATCCTACTAATCCACGGTTTAGTACCGTATACTGTTTCTTCAAAAAATCCAAAGAATTAACTAGGACAATGCTTCATTGAAAAATATGCACGTGTTTCTGTCCTTCAGCAAACAATTTCAGTATTTATGCAATTCTGAGGAAACAGTTGGAGATTTCTGTGCCAGAAATTCATAAATTGATAATGTTGATTGTAATAAAGAGGCAAGGAGCTTTTGCAAAACATCTCTCTCTGCAGTTACCGGGCAGCCTCACAATTCTTCACTGACAGGTTCTGCCCACGCTAGGCCCAGTCATTTACTAACAACTTCCCTTAGCCCCTTTAGGCTGAATTGATACACACCTGTTCAGAAACCAATTTGCTAGGAGAATATGCAAAGACCTGTTACATTCTAGGCAACTATGCAAACAGGTCATTCCATTTAATTGATGGCTCGTCTGCTGCCATTAGCATCCTTCAGGTTATCGCGGGCTCATTTTTCCAAGTGAGGAGACCAGGCAGAGACAGCACTGGTCCAGGGAGGCTCTGTGGGAATTCATCACCCTTCACCTCTCCTTTTACTGCACTGGGACTCTGGGAGATTTTTAGCCACAGGTCCTACTCTTTTATTCTTTAGTAATTTAAGACATTGTGAAGCATCATTACAAATATAAATATAGGTCAAAAATGCATGCTCAGTTTCCTATTTTTGGCTCCAACTTGCATTTGGATGCCTGCTTAAGGGTGACCGAATTATCACATGGGCTTAGTACTCATGTATCTCTCCAAGAAGTAACATAATCTCTGGACACTAAGAGCAGGCAGTCAAAATCAATATTTAGGAGCCTAACCGCAGACTCAGAAAGTTAACACTATGTGGGTAAGCCTAGCTGACACACAACAGTTCAGAAATACACTTCTCCCGTCACAAATCTCCTTGAACTATGCAGTCCAGTGACTGGCACTGGGTGGTGGGCATGCTAGGGCAAGATTTTCTTTAGCGGCTTCCTCGCAAACACATACTTTTAAAAAATGGGTGCTGAAATCAGGGTTAAGGCATTGGGCTGCTCTGTGCTCAAAGCACTAAGGTAACGGTGCTAATAATGTAACTAGATTTAAATATAAAATTGAAAATCCTACACTTGGGTTGGTTAAGCATCCATCCAGCGTATGCGTACTGTATTTTTACTGTATTTATAAACCTTTATTTAAGATATGTTTTACATACAACCGTATCTTTATCTCAAAAATAATGAACACTGTACTACGGAAGTTTCCTGTGTACTGCAAAACTAATAAAGCTTATTTTAAATGATTTCATAATAACGGAACCTGCATTAATTCCACATGAAATGGTACAAACCCAATCAATTTGTACCGCAATATTAAGAGTGCCAGTCTGCATTTTAAACCGATCTTTTCCAACATGAAACATCTACCTCAATTCATTCCTTAGCAAACTGTCAGACCTTCCTACACATCTACGGGTAGGGTTATTTTTGGATCATCCTGGAAGCAAATCACAGCTATCTCAGTGGGTGTACTGGCCTCTAACAAAATGTCACGGTGGCAGACTTGCACCGCTGATTGGGGAAAAACGTATTGTACTGAAGTGAACAAAAAGAGAATCTTCTAAGAATGATCATTTGAACATTCTTCACTGCTTCTCAGCTGAAGCATCTTGTATATTCTATAAAACCTCTAACGTTTCAACAATTGTGTTCGCAACATGAATACCTTCCACTGACAAAGACAATCTTCATGCTATATTAGGGGGTAGAGAAAATAATGAACCATGGACGCTAACCGTAAGTTATAATTCTCTGGTTTTAGCAGGGGGAAAGGATGAATTAATCCTTACAGGACAGGCACTGTAAGCAGTTTTTTTTTTTTTTCTCTTTTTCAGTTTATGCTATACTCCACAGACTTCCTTTTCTGGGGTTGTTATTCTTCAATGTCGCCATCTGTCTGAAAATGAGTATTTTTAGACTTTTGTGCTTAGGAGAGCTTTTTTTCCAACATAAGAGTTAATGGCTGAAATCTGATATAGTATGGCATAAGGTGCGCTGGATTTTAAGAAGTCGTTAAAGAAAAAAGTCTTACTTTCTACACTGACAGTATTTTTTTGCAGAAAGATTTCTTCCTAGGTTTACATAGCAGATAAACCTGAAGAGCTTTGTTACCGAAGCATGAATAACTAGTTCAGCTGTGTGAATAAATAATAGTTTAGAGAATCAAATAATCATGAAAATGTCACAGAAAATCAAGGCTCCCAAGTATGAAACTGAATTGGCTTCTGGTTTAGCAATTCTATCCCCCCGCAGCTCAGAAGTTATGTTGTGTATGTTTATGTAGATAAATTTGGATTTATAATTAGATGTTTCGTCTCTGCATTTGCACATAGAAGGGCTTTCCTACTGGCTACTGAAAAAACATTTATGCATGAATTTTAAGAAACACAATTGAAATGAGCTCACAGAGGCTGTGCAATCTCCATCCTTGGAGATAGTCAAACCTTGACCGGACATGGCCTTCACCAATCTGCTCTGAGCGGTCCTGCTGTGAGCAGAAGCCTGGAGTAGAGACCTTGGGAAGTATCTACCAACCTATATGATTCTGTGACTCTAATGTATGGCATTAAACACTAAAAATGCATGCAGTGATGGAGAAGGGCAAGATGACAAAGTAAGCTGGTGTCTGAAACCCAACTTCCATATTCTTCCTGTGAGTCCAAAACATTTTTCTGCTGTTGCTTAACATCAGTTTGCAAAAAGATCAGGACGTTCATAGCTCCTGACATCAGGAAACTTTTTACAGTGCCATATCAACCTTGTACCACCCAGGACAACAAATTAGGGTAGTGGGTCGACTGAAGCAAATTAAATGTCAGACAGTGTTAGAGGCAGATACTCTGATCCTGAGCTTCACATCCACCTCCAGACCTGCCCACCAGCCACTGAATTAACCATAAATCTCTGCAGGCTCTGGAGCAGCAGCCTCCCTGCAAGCTCTTTGCTCCTTGATCCATTTGCAGGACGCAGCAAGGACGGTCTCTGGAGAACAGGACAAGGTTCCTGACACTCAGTTGAGATTCGTCCTGCCTAAACTGAGAAATTTACAGTGTCCATACCTACAGCTGCAGTAGTCGCTCCAAAATGCCTTGCCAGTCAATGGGAACTGCAAACTTCCAGGGTTCATCAAAAGAGAGTTGAGACAAACTGGCTCAGGCAACCTGGAGTCACGTAAAAGCTACTCTAGCCCAAACCCTCACGTCATGAAATACTACAGGTACCTGTGTTTAAAGCAGGAAAGTATTCAAAGTGAATAAAACGAAAATGAAGAACTAATTGACTAAGTAGAGGTGATTAAAGTAAATAAAGGAAACAATTATCATATCAAAATAAAAGACAAGAAAGATGATTAAATGAGTCTTCAAAAGACCCGGGAGAAACTCATGAAAGACATAATATGCATTTACCTGGTTCTTATTCTTTCATGATTTCATTTTCATTTTTGTTCACTACCATCTGATAATTGCAAGAAACAGTTACTTTAACCATGGGCAATTTAAACAATTTTGATTTTTTTTCCAGGGCCAAGAGACAGAAGAACCTATTTATTGCCTGAGGGGATTTTTACTAAAATGAAAGCTTAATCTTTCATGTTTTTTTAAGCAAAGGCTTTTAAAAAATCATTTCTAACAATGCTGTAGGGAGACACTTCCATGGGTATGCAAAATTGAAATTATAAATTTACAATTATAAAAAAATTAATAGTTTGGGGGATTGCATTGTCTCTGTTCTTTCTGAATGAATACTGTTTCACGCTTAAGAGAAAGTATTTAGCACATGGAGAGAGAATGAGTGTCCTTAGACTCTCTTGCGGTCAAAGCTATTTAGTAAGAATGTACGAGAGAAAGATCATTGGAGTTTAATTTATTTGGAAATATGTGATTGTATGAACCTTGAACAAGGAGTTTCATACAGACTGAACAGTCACTATTAGATGCTGAATATTTTTCTCTTCTTCTTGAATATATTGCAATTAGAAGCCAAACTGTCAGCAAAACTTGACATCCTCAAATATCAGACGCCCTGTTGGTTCCTCACTTCCTGGTCTGTTTTTCAGTGTTGCCGATGCATCAAAGTTGGCCAAAGTTGACCACCAACCCCTCCGTAATAGTTTGATGCACTGAAGATTGCTAAATCTTATGTATGTAAACTTTAGCTGCCAGATGAATTTTAACTGAAGAAACCACCTTTCGGGGCTCTTATGACACACGTCTACAAAGGACAGAACAGGAGCTCTTGGTCAAAGATTGATTCAGAAGAGATCTTCAGGAGACGTATAGTCATATATGTGTAGAAACACGGATATGATTTATGTGGCTGCTATGGTTTAAGGCATATTAGCAGCACATGCTCATGCCCATTCCCATTCCTTGCAATATTTTGACTTTAACAGCATAAAGAAAATGGTTAAATTTAAGCATGTACCTTTGCGCTCTCCTAAATTTGGGCAGTTTTCTGAACTGAGAAATATTAATTTAATGCATTATCTGGAGACACACAAACAATTCTTCCTGGGCTTAGTGCAGGCTTTGAAATCAGACAAAATAATTTACACTTATGAAACACAACAAAATGAAGTGTTCTATTAAAAGAAAACTAGACCAAAAAAAAATACCCTCAAGGCCTTCAAAAATCCACACATTGAAAGGCAGATTTAAATGTTTTCTGCCAACATATTTCAAGTTTTAATGGAAATACTTTGAGCTACTATGAAAAGCTTTATCAAACTAAATTCATTTTCCATAGAGCAGAGAAGAATTATTGAAGATATTATTCAGGTTTACAAAATATTTAATAGGGTGGAGAATGCAGAACCAGATAAGAAAGGTTAAACTGAAGGACATTTTGCGAAGGCCTGATTTTAGCTGGATTGTGCAACATAAATAGGTCAATAGACCTATTAGATATAGACTTTCTCTTTGTCACACCAAGCCGTCTGATATTATAAACACTTGTGTACAGCTACTATCTATAACACTGTCAAAAGCAATTGTCATTCTGAATACACTATTTCAAAGGCTCAATGTCAAGAATGTTTTGAAAATAACACATCTTCAATGTGTTGGCCAAAATCATTAATCTCTTCGGAAAAACCTCCGATCTGCTCTACGATACCACCCTGAGCAGTACTAAGCTCCAGTTATCCCGAAGAAGTATCTGCCCAGCTCAGCTGAAGCACCTTCCTAACCATGTGCCTCTGTAGGCTTGGACATCAGATGAAACCACCGTCCAGGAACTCAAGGAGCCTCGAGATCAGGTGAAAAGAGGGAACAGCAAATCAGCCAGGCTGGGTAGGAAGATTGCATTGGAGAGGGAGAGAGGAAAATGTGGGCCTTAAGGATGAATCTGAGTCCTGTGCTAACACGGCAAGACAAAAAGCACGACAGTAACATGCTGCTGCCTGAGGTTCCGGTGCCACTTTGCTGCAGAGCAGCAACGGTAAGGGAAGTTTATTTCCAGCCCCTCTGCACCGCAGTGCAGTACTTTGCGCTGTCCTGAGAAGTCTTCTCAGTATGGCTCGAGAAATGCTGAGCTTTGGAAGGACAGGCTACTCAGACATTTAACAGCTAAACTGCAGAGAAATTACAGAGTATGCATGAAATGCAACATTTCTGCTTCTATAAACGGGTGACATTTAGATAGGAGTAGTGCAGAAGCACTGACACCGAGACTGGCATTTTGCAAAGCATTAAGCCCCAGCTCCAGGACACAGGGAAGAGATTGTTCAGGTTTAAAAAAAAAACAGCAGCAAATCAAAATTATTTCCACCCTACCTGTTTCTCAGAGGTGTTGTGAATGAATACCATTTTTAGTTTGAGATGAGGCTCACACCAGAAACAGAAAAATGTTGCACAAACTTTGTACTTAGCCAAGCTGCCTACCATTTAACCTCTCCCCCAACCAAACAATAAAACCATAATATAACAGGAAGCGCTGGCCAGCTTTAACACCCAGCGCCACGCTCGGTTCCAGTTCTATTGTGCAGTGAAGACTGTTTTCCTTACTGATAAGCTCAAACTGCCTGCCATGAATTACTTTTTCAGGGGAAATAAATACACACTTAAACAAGATTAAACACAAATGTTCTTTAGTGGTGTCTGAAATAATATGAATGTTTTTTAGAACAGCAATAAACACACTTCACGATGCAAATAATTACACCCTGAAGCCTTTATGTAAAGATAAGTGGCCAGATTCTTGACTTGGCTACATCACTGTAAATACAGAGGAACTACACTGAATCGACATTTCTCTCCATGGATTCTGAAGATATTGGAGTGTTAGCAAACTCTAGATTTGCCCTGATTTCTCTCTAGGGTTTTGCAGACATCAGACACGCATGGCTGAAAATCTACATGGTGGTCATGGAGGCATCACCACCCCTTATCCTGTCCCTTATCCCTCCATAAATCTGTCTTCTGCTTAGGGTAATGAACTCAGAATCTGTATGCCTTGTGCATCTGATACCACTTCTGTAACTGCATTCTCAGTCAAGACAAGAAGAAAGCTCAACTGAGGCTGCAGCAAAGAAAAGAGAATGGAAAAAAGAAAGAAGGATTTAACAAAAATTCTTGATGGGTGAAGGCAATACTTGCATGATGTGCTGGGAATCAAAGATCTGTCTCTTGGGTATTAAAAGAACTACCTTGGTTGATCTTTCTGGAGAGTGGGAAGGATTGGCTTGTGTTCTGAATTCTTTCTGAAAAGTATAATTCAGCTTAAGTTTCCAATGCAATTGTAATTTTCATGTGGAGTTTTGTAAGATGGGTCTGTTAGCCTTTAATGGCCCCTGAAATGAGTCTGGAAAGGTGAACATGCCCACATTGGACCACTTCAAAAATTAGTTACTTGCTTAGAAATAATAGCCACAAAAATACATTCAGCTATTAAAAGGATCTCCAGAAATTACATGAGCACAGAACTCAGACACCACATGGAATCACTGTTTTAACTATCACCTTCCCATTTATTTTCATTTTTGTATTTTGAAAGCAAGCACTCTGCTCTTACCGGGACTCGTGAGGGCTCCCAGAGCACCAGTCGTTGTGGAGAGAGGATTTGCATTGGTGGTGGTAGCTGAGGTTTGGGCGGCGGCTGCTGCGGCTGCTAAAGTTGCCAAATTCTGTAATTGTAAAGCGTTCATGCCTGTGTGGAGAAGAAAGAGGGTTAATTAAAAGGAGCCATTTAAAAAAAAAAAAAGCTATTTTCAATGGACGTGGAGCTTTGGATATACCTTGCCAAGAGCTTAAATTCTTCTTTTCATTCCCAAAACATCTATAATCTGGGAAACACCTCTTACAGTCCCTAAATAGCATCTCTCATGTCTCTACCTTGGAGTTGAGAGAATACAGTGAAGGCACCAGCCTATAGTTCAGAAAAATTCAACCTAGTTTGTGCTTTTTCTGTAAGGGAATTGTAGAATTAAAAGTCGTTTAAACTCTGTGTGAAGCCCAGGTGCAATACTATTTCCTGACACATCAGGGAGAGTAAAGAAGAGAACTGATGTTTAATACACATTCAGGACACAGTCATATAACTGGGATGAATACAATTTGTTTCCCGTGTATCCTCTGAATGTATCTACTTTGCAGTAGCCAATAACTGTCCTGATTTTCCTTCTGATGGTTCATTTCTAAAAACACGCATGAACTAAGAACATCGCATTAGTATCAGTCTGATCACAGAGCCATCGATCGCTGAGATAGGGACTTTCAGGTCATAAGCTCTGGACGGTGACATTAAGTCTACTCAGACGTCTGTCACTTCATTATTTTACAAGACATGGGGGAGATATACCTGCATTTCAATGGGGACCTTCAAGAAATGGGTGCATTTAAATAACCAAGGCTTTAATTTAGATGGCAAGTAAGAAAGGGCAAACAATAAATAGTATTTATATGAAATGGAAAAAAATATGATTAAGGAACAGCAAATGGCAGTCATTTGACTTAAATCAGAGGGACAGGAGTCTGCCTCTCCAGAGGCCTTCAAGAGTACCTACCTTTTACCTTGAACTGGACAAAGTACTTAGGCACTCACTCTAAGGCGAACTGCTTCAGTAAGAGACTAAAATGCAGATACAAGCTAGGTGCTAGCATTAACCAGACTGGATCCTTCTCAGGGTTCTCTGAGTAAGATACAACTGTCCACAGGGACGATGTTCAGACTGGGTGTCTACATACGGTCGTGAGAGAGATTGTTTGCGTGGCAGTGAGACATCATCCGATCTCGTTTGGACGCATGATGGAGATCTGTGCATGCCACTTGAGCCCTCAACAGAATTGACAAAGTGCACGAAACCAAAATACTACGAGCGTTGTTATGTTCTTGTAGTCCTGATAATATAAGTACACACAAAAGGTCAGGTGGTAGGAAGAGCAATAGCTTTTTTTAGACCAAGTGATAGAGCTGGGAAGTCAGCATGAGTTTTGGGGAACACTCAAAGAAGAGCTTGAGTGCCTGGAAACTTGTCCAATCTTTTTTCTGAATGTTAGTTTGTCTAACAAGAGATATTACTTCTCCCTGCACGCTTTGTTTCTCAAACCAGGGGAACTTAATAACAGCTTGGAGAAGATGAAAAAAAAAAAGAGGTTAAACATACTTTGTAAGTATGTTTGAGGAGAAAAAAATGCAATGAGGGAGAGGTATTTTCTAGGAATTGAGAACTCCTGCAATAATGGAGAGCGCTATTACTTTCAAATGCATATGTTGCAGACTCAGCTTGTTACAATCAACGAGCCCCATAAAGAGGTATTCTTACTGTCCCAGCACTAGGAACTGAGGTGAACCTTGATATAAGCATCCATTTGTGAACAACCCCTCAAGTCAGGTCTCAGGGGAGCATCTAGCTTGGCTGAGGTTCTAACTTCTGTGCCTCAATAAAATGTCCAAAGCCAGCTCAGATATTGGTGCTTTTGAAAATGTGACACAATGACAATGTTAGGAGTAAGATTTTAGTTGATCCAAGATCCACCACTTTGCAGTCTGGAATCTGCACAATACATTGGAAGGAATTAACTGCCAAAACCAGCTGCTTCAGGTTTCTTTTAGAGACTCATGACCATCTTAAAAAATAAGGTTTTTCTCTAATCCTACCAACCCAAACTATTTTGCAAGGCGCAATAAAGCTACCCTAGTCCCAAGTCATTACTAACCTAGACAACTAGGTATAAATACTAAATAAAGTGATCATGGGTCACTGTTGTGATTTGGTCAGTCTTCTAAACCAGCTCCCCCAAAGTTCAAGTGCTTAAAATAGAAACATAACTCTGAAATGGCAAAACTGTCCCTTAATTACATGGACATTTTATAAATACTGAACAATTACATATTGGATATCTAAATGGAAAGAACCAAACTACTTCAAACATCTCAAATCTCGAACAAAGTAATCTTCTAAAACAGGAAAACTTGACAGAATATTTTAAACCCCGCTTTTTTTTTACTATCGGTCTAAAACTAAGTTTTGGAACCAGCATCATATTAGCAAATAAATTTCTGAAACCAGAGATGATAAGGAAATTCATGACTGATTTAAAATCCTATTTCTGGCTTAACTTGGGAACTTTTCAGTCAAAAAGTGCAATTCAGATAGAAATTCAGATAGGATCATTTGTAAGCGTAATATTAAATTTTTTTTTAATTACTCAGTCGACCTACTTGCTTGCCTCTGATATAATTATTTTTTCATTAAAATTTCCTCTTTCTTTGACAGTAAGATTCTGCAGATTATTTGAAACAGAATTTTAAGTATGGAGAAGACTTAAGCTGGGGTCCAGCTCTTCACAAACAAAGCAGACAGTGGTTGTCAAAATGAGATATGGAATCCATTTTCATCCTGGATTGATATTTGCTCCTCCAATATCATTTACCTTCCTCTTTCATAAGAAGTATAAATAATTCAGCAAAGAATGTCCAGCAAATGTTGCTGGTCTTCACAGAGTCCATATTTCACACCATTCTGTAACAGAGATTTGGGAAAGCAGTGGGTGGCTCTCCACCACGGCGGCATGGTTTTCTATCACCCACTGGTTAGTTATTCGTCAGAAGGATCAGTCATAATCAGCTTATATTTCTTCTGTGGGGAGGTTTCCACTTTGGATCTTTAAACAGCACACACGGTAGAATTAAATAATAGTGAACAAATACAGAACGGTACTAGAGGAGAGACTGCAAAATTGCTTCACCTAGATGGAATCCCACATGCTTCTGGAAAATGCACGGACTTTTCTCCAAACCTCAGTTTAGAAGCAAACGGATTCCAAAGCAATTTAATACTGCTTTTTCTATTGTATTTTATGTACATGTCTTTGTCCATGCATGCAAGGCTGCAGGCTATGGAGCGTAGAGGGCTGGAAGCTGAAAGGCAGCAATCACGCACTGTACAGCGCTCAAGGAAAAGTACAGCAGGCAAGGCAAGGTCAACAGGCAGCGGAACAAACAGCTGGCCTCTCTGGCCTCGAGAACCACCGTCGCGCCTATGTGGACGCAAAACAAACACTAGCATTGCCTCATCCCACAAAAACATTTTTTTAATGGGACATTTCTTGTGGAAGCACAAAAGGAACCCATCAACTTGACGGAAGAGTTTCAATGCCAAAAAAAGATTAAGAAAGAAGAGCCAGGCAATGACGAAGCCATCTCCCCACCCATTCTGTTTTACTGTAGAGGTGACTAAAAGTCACTGGCCACAAACCAGCTCTGCAGATGTTAGAGGGTGTCAGCTTCAGTGCCTTCAGGAAAAAAGTCTGCTTGCTGTTGTCACACACACATAAGAGAAGGACAGCAGAGCCACACTGCACCTGACTGTGATTATTAGCAAGGGCTCATGGCACACACCGTCACCCAGCACGGTCTAGGGCTGATTGTGTCAACAGATTTATCACTTCATATACATCCTCTTTAGGATCCTCTGTCTCCTCAAACGTATAAAAAGTAAGTCCTGTCATCACTGCTTCACATTCCCCAGGCATTTTACCATCTCTGCTCCCTCTTTATTGGTTTCTCCATCAACTTGTCAAGTGCATCAACATCCCACTTGCTAGGACAAACTTGGAGGAGGGAAACCAAATGCTCTCAAGTCCCAGGCCCAAAAAGTTCTTTGCTTTCAAGTGGGGATTTTTGGTTCAATTGAACTTCAGCCAAGGTATAGTTCTGCGGGACTAATCCGCTCCCTCATTCTCTCCCCTTTCACACACTGTCTTCACACATTTCACATACTACAGCTTTTCCAAAACAGTCACAAATCCCGCAACAGGGCTGGACCACAAATGAGTAGATCGTTTTTATTTGAAAGTGCTGCTCACTCAGCAACTGCACCTCTCTCTGAAGAAATGCAAATTGCTTCACGCTGAAGAACAGCCTCATAGGCAGAGCCGCACATGAAAAATGAAAATTCCCCTGTAGGGGAAAAAAAAACTTCTGGGTAAGGAATAACTGTTGATCTTTGTGATGGAGAGAATGTTGGGAATTAAAGGGAAATGATTAAAAAACCCAGAATCACAATACGGTTTGATTCCATTTTTAATAACACGTATTTACCAGTGTGCTATCAGCTTGGCAAATATTCAAGATCGCAAGGAAATTCAACTTTCATTTTGTTATTTGGCAGATTAAAAAAGCAATTAAATTATGTACAAAACAGATGCATGGTATGCCTTGCTTGAAACTTAAGATTTTTAAAAAATTATTTATAAGGATAGGGGCATGAAAATTTAATTTAATGTTCACCTTAGGTAATTTTGTGTCTTATTGTTCACAGCAATTACCATAAATCTACATATCAATAAGCGAGAACAGATGTCAGTTGTTACAAGTGCTTGCCAATCAGGCCTGTTAAAAAGTGACAGATGGATGGTGATAGAACATTCTCATAAGGCCTATTAGCACATTCGCAGGAAATTTTTGTAGTGCTGCACAGTCACAGATGCAGTTCTGTGAAAACACGGGGAAATTTGAGAGCACGAGATTTACATTTTACAACTTCTTGTGCTGCCTCCGACGTAAACTTTCATACAATGAAGCAATTTGCCTCATTTCAGTCACCACAGCTTTTCTCCTGTGATAACTGTAAATGCGGCATTACTGGGTGTTTGTAGAGGAGGCAACGGAGTCAGGAGCCGTTCCCGAAGGCTTCTTAGGCCTCATCGGCTCTTGGGTTTCCAAAATCGTGATAAAATCATATTAGGAAAGAGTAGAGATTCACTTGCTGAACAAATTCCTAGTAAAGTAAGGCAACAGCTACATTTTAGTGACAATACATGAGTGGAGAATTTCAAAGTCAATGGTGATTATCAGAGCCAAATCTGGAGAGCACATAAGCAGTCCCCGCTAACTTGACTTCCTTTTCTTTGGAAATTTTATCCTTCTTAATTATTAGGATTTATTCCTTCTGAATTAAATCCTGACTGCACTTTAAAAACTGTGGATTAACGTAAGATTTGTCATCTCCAGGCCAAAAAGCATCTATTTGCTAACACTGACGTCAGCCATTCCAGAAGCTGATGTTAAAAACGGGACTAAAGGCTTCGCAACCTGTCTCTGACAGAGTGTGATGTTACTCCAGCAATATTCTAAGAATCAAAATAGTCAGGAGACCTGAGCACTACCTCCATCAAGCCGTACATACTCTGCGCCTACCTTTCGAAAAGCTGCTTATCTGAAGTGCTTAAGGTACTCTGACCATTCAGTGCTTGATTCAGCAAAGCCCTTAAAACAGCTTTTAAGTCCACATTTGATTCTGTCCTGTTTTTTAAGAGTACATGCTTAAATCCAACTGGAAATTACAGTTACTAGTTGACTCATATAGTGTTTCAGCACATTTTCAAGTTATGCGTGCTCTGAGTGCATCTTGGCAAGAAATGTGCTTTTCTCAATTAAAACTTCCCCAGGCCCAGTGGGAAGGATTCACCTGATCTAACTTTATCCGAATAGTTCCGAATATTTGTCCAGGCTCTTGTTAATAGTCAAAGGAGAGAGAGCAGGCGGATGGTGTATCTGATCCTAAAATAGACAGATTAACCCCAGCTCTGGGCAGGATGAACTGCAGCCTGGGAGTGACTCCCTCTTCATTGACATCGTAGGGAGACCAGAGGCCTAATTTCCAAACCACTGAGTTCAGTGGGATGAATTCCACCCACAGAGGAACCAAGGTAATAAAAAGCCCCTCTCCTTCCTTTCGCCGTTTACGGAAAGCCCAGTCAGAGCTACAGATCTGGTGCCCAGACTCAGCCAAACTTCCACATCATGCCCTTTTACCACCTGAATAAGCATGTCTCGTAAACTGCCGAGCACTGGTTTTCCTCTCAAGGTGCCTCTCCTTCTCCTGTGAGCAGAAGCAATGTGTGGATCGAGAGCAGCCTCACATGCTTCAGACTCTGCCTCTCCAAAAAATGCTAAATAGAGTTGTTTAATTTATTAGCTAAAAAAAAAAAAAAGAAGCAAATTGTATGGGTTAAATTAAGTATGACTTTCAATGGAATTATTGTTACAAGAGCTCAATGTTTTCAGTCCCCGAGGCCAACATTTTCAAAACTGGTAGTTATCTTTAAGAAACAGCTATCTCCCTAGAGCTGGGAACAGTTTCTCAGTGACCTTTACTTTTAATATGATATCCCTAAAGAGGTCATAGCAGGAGAAGCCCTCCTTCAGCACGGCTCTGCTGGAATGAAGCCACCAAAGAGTCAGAGGATATAAAGGATCCTTGGGACGATGCAAAAGTATAGAGCTTTTGTGCAGATGGTCCTGGCTTCCAACCGGTCCCTCCAGATCCACTGAGCCAATCCAACATTAGAGGAAAATATTCAGAAAGCAGAAGCTCACTGAGATTCTCTCACCCATCTGCTCCTACAGACTCTGCGACAGGAGGAAATTTGGCTTGGGTAACAGAAGAAGGGTGAAACGGATTGAACAGGGCTCAGAAAGGGCCAGAAGTTCAACCCAAAATGCAACCAAACTGTGAGCGAGTTTGGAAAGGACTGGAAAAAACCCTATACGTTGGAAAAATGTAGTCCCTGCTGTAGAGGGTTTAGGGATCTGAAAGCAAAAGCAAGAAAGACAAAAGCATCGCTTTTTTCTCCTGCATTACTTCAGAAAGCAAAATACACTGTCCAATTACATTAAGAGAGTAGCTTTGTGCTTTTACGAGTGGTGTACACGTTCATGTGTTCTGAATGGTCGCATATATAGACGTATTTCTGTATAAGCCAATCTTTATTTCTGACATAACATTTTACATCAATGGACAATAGAAAATCTTCATAGAACGTATATTTTTGAACATTTCGATTTTCTACAATTGCTCTATGTAATATAAAACCTCCGTGTTTATACTGTCTGTATAGTACTTCCCAGGTTCTCCTTAAACAGGCAGATTGGCTTAAATAACTGCAGCTTAGGGTCCGATCCAAGGCCAGCCAAATTCAATGTAAATGTTCGAGCGACATCAGTCTCCTTTGAACTTAGCTTTCCGTGCAATTTGTATATATTTGAAGGAGGAATCTTTTTTGCTTGAAAGGCTGCCGGTGCTTAATGTAGCTTGCATTGTCTTTTTAAAGTAAGACAATCAAATCACATAACGTAATTCATCTACACTATTAGCTTTCCCCAAAGACAAAGCACAGGCTAGGCAGCGCGACTTGAGAGGCACGTGAGAAAAAACATTGCCGTTAAATTAGCATTAGCAGACACTGGAGGAGGGAAGGAAAAGTTAAGAACTGCTCACTATAAGATAAACACTTGATGATGGTAAGGGCTTGCATGTTTGACAGAGGACAGCGAAGCAGAGTTTGGCGGGGTATGGTTAACTCCTGTAATCAAGACCAGGGGCTTACTCTAATACCAAAGGCAGCATTGCCAGCTCTCCCAACTTTGTTACCAGTCTCAACACATTACACTGTTCTCTTCGGCTTGGCTCCAGAAATAAAATAATTTAATGAAAATCTCATTTTTCAGCAAAAATGAGAAAACCTAAACCGGGGAACCAAGTGTGGAACCTTAAAGCTTGGAAAGCTAAATGGCAAACTACTAGGTTCTGTCTCTCAAATTTTAATATCTCGCAAATTCTAGCTAAAGTAGTTCCATAATTTTCTTGGATTTCACGTATGATATCTGAACATAGGGCAAAGGCAATACCAAACATACGGTAGGGTCAGTGGGCTGCTACAGCACAAAGAGCATTCAATTTTAGAGCTGGTGCTCTTTGTGTTTAAAGTCTGAATGTTAGTGAGTTCTTGAGAAAAATCCCCATTTTCCTTTGTATTGGATCCCCAGCTCCCAAAACAAACAAACTAACTCCAATTCTTTCCAAACAGAAACGCCTAAACCCCCCACTCCTTTCAAGAAAACCAAGAATCCCTGCTTTTGCCACATAAAAACTGCTTTAAGCAGGCTGAGGCATGATATTAGGGAAAGGGAATTTAAAACTTCACACCGAAGATCAGCGTCTTTGCTCTGCTAGGAAAGAAAATTGCTTTGATTTAAGAAATAATATCACTGAGGACTGCATGGCAAATATTTCTTCACGTGTGCAGCAGGGTTTGTGCTTTGTCCTTCCTGCTCAGTACAGCGACAACGTGGGCTTTAGCAGTACCAACAAATACTTGCAGATCCAAAGGTCCCTAATTTTGGACAAGAGGGTGGCTGGATCAGAAGTCCTGATTTAGCAAAACGTGACTTCATAGAAACTTAAGCACAAAAGAGTTGCTAGAGGCCTGACATGTAAGGAAGAGTGAAATTTCAATGGTTCATGTGGCTTTGATCAAACTTTTAGTGTCTGAATTGAGTGGTAAGCACACCCACTAACTTCAAAGATAAAAGTTGGACCCCTCAAAGCTCAAAGAACACGCAAGCTGCAATGATGGATCTTCTTTAGCACCTTACTCAATTGCGTCTAGATTTTATTCCTCACCTTGAAATATTTTACTAATAGAGAAGCTACACGCAATATGGAAATACATATTAGATTCATTTTTGTAAAATGAACATAAATAGCTTAGTTAAAAAACTCTGGGCCTTTACAAACAGTCAAGGATGGCTTCAGCGGGTAACGCAAGATCTTGCTGCAGGCGCAGGAGCATTTTCTGTTCCCTTCACAAAATGTGCTAAACGAATCTTTAATACTAGGTGCACAGCGTAACGCAGCACCACACGATTTCTGAGGAGAGGACATGAACTCTCAGTCCTAATGATGAAATAGCACTTAGTCTTTGGCACTTTCATGTAGAGCTGCAGCACAGAGAGAAATTTAATATCACTAATTTAACCTTGAACACCAAGGTTTGAGACTTAACATTTTTTGGGGAAAGAAAAGAGTAAACTTCAAGCTGTTTTGATAACATGATTATAAGACAAAAAATACATATTTTCTAGTAGAGGCAGTCCGTCATTAAATTATCCCATAGATGAGAGCATTAGCAATCTAATCTTTAGTCGAGAAGGCATATCCCTCAAGTAACAATAATGTGCCACTACTATTTCTTAAGATGATTTTCTACGAGACTCAAGACCGTATGATTTTCAGAGAATAAATCACACCCCGGACTGAGAACCCATCCTGAAATTACTTGACTAAAATTCTTAGTTGCAACACAGTTCTTGAAGAGAAAGCTTAATCTACACTAACAGTGAAACAGGCAACAGAAAACTTCTAAGGTGCACACTGTGCAATGGACATCACATTATTTTTCCTTGCTGTCTCAATTCTTTCATTTTGTAGACCTAACCAAATACGAAAACATCAAACACAATCTCTGAGCTCAAAGCCACTTCCGAAACTGCCAAGTATAAAACTGTTACTGAACCGTTCTGTTCTGTTTATCATATTAAGATACATTTTTTTGATGAGAAAATGCTAGATTGCAAGTGTAACATAATAGAACCACCAAGCACTGCCAGCAGGTCTGAGGAAGAGAGAATAATTCAGAGATATTGTCATCTGTAGGCCAATTTATATTGTCAGACAGCAGGTTCACATTAGTCTCTGATGTCACTGCAATAATGGCATAATATAATGATTGAGCAAAGAATACCTGTGGGGTATAGCTATACGGTGCGGTATATCTATACTTGTTAACGTATTTCAGGATTCATTCAAAATAGAATCAGAAGAAGCAGAAGACCAGGATTAAAAGCAGAGTGAGAAAATGGTGTTCATAAAGACTTCTGAATATTTTAGCCCTTGTTTTGCGATGATGAAGCAAGCACAATGTTGTATTTCATTGATTCAGTGGGTACATGATTAAAATAACCTAATGTAGCAATTTAGGGGTTTTGTGCTTCCTTTTTTTTTCCCTCTAACAAGAAAAAAAAGCTTTTTAACAGTTTCTCGCGGCAGGCATAATGTGCATCTGTGCTCTGATTTACTGCACATGCTGCCTTCTCCAGCATCATGTTAAGTTAGGGTATCAGCATGGTAGGTCACACAGTGGGAGTGACCTTTTGCTAATCACTACACATCAGTTACTACTGGCACACAGCTCATTACTAAGAAACCCTCCAACTAGCTGGCTTTCAAATCCGCTCACGCTTTGATTTTTTTCCCTCTTTTTCTTTCTTTTTTTTTTTTCCCCCAGAATAAAGATTATACTTTTACATAAAAGCTTCTGTTGTGTAATTTTGTCAACTAGGGTTCCAAAGTCAAAAAGGCACCCAGTTAATTTTCCATTATTACAAAAGGAGCCTGAAAATTCATACTGAAATTAGGCCTGTAATCTTGGGTTTCATTAAAAAGGTCAGAACATTTTTAGTCACCACCTATTATTAAAATGTTTGAGGGCTGCCATTAATTTGATTTGTCAGGACACAGAAATCTCACTGGAAATTAGAATGCAATCCTGCTGTTGCTTTACTGACACTTTTCATAGGGTAGGATACGGCTGTGGGGACTAAGAGCTCTCCTGCAATTTACAATTGGTTACTTTGAACAAATGGCAGGTGACTAATGCAAGACAAACTGTTTGCCCAACCTGGGAGCACTGGGTTTAATTTCAGTTTCTGAAAGAGGGGAGAAAGTGTTTCTATTGACGTTGAACCACAAGCTGTCCCCTGCCAATACATCTGCCACATTTAATACACAACACGCCCCTCCACCCCCAACAATGTGATTATTAGAGGTACAGAATTCAATAGCTTAAGAATACAAAACATAGCTGGAGCAAAATGAAATGGTTTTTAACTTACCGGCCATTTGCTGAATGCCGCTGAAGGCACCCAAGTTACTGGAGGAAGTTGCTTGCTGCAGAAGCTGCAAATTTAACAACACAACACAGCAATCTATTTGACATTAATGCAACAAATGAAGATAAAACCAAAATGAGCTATCATTTCACATTTGGAGTATTTATGCTTTCCTTTACATTTATATAGTCTCTTGCTTCTGTCTGTTGTTGGAATGAGCATCCCTAGAGTCAATGCTGTAAATCCATATTAATGTCTAATCTCTATTAAGAAACACAGAGACACAAGGGAAACTCAATAACATTGCTGCTTTAAAACAATTAATCAATTTATTCTTTTTAACAACCAGGTGTTAAATCTATTTAAACCAACATAGCGTGACTAATTACAACCCTCTGTAGTCTAGTAGTTACTATAACTCATCTCTGTCAATCACGGTCCATTCTCCTCCACCCCCCTGAATTCAGTTTTTTCTTTATTACCTTTATGAATCAAGCATGCACATACTCATTACAGTGGTATTTGTGTGCAACGATTTAGCCTACCTCAGTATTAATTAGCCGACTTCAGCACTAATATATATTTTTAATTGCCAGGTAAATTGCTGTTTATAATTATATCACCATACCAAAGCATTTTATGTATACAAATGATCTATTTACGCATATACAGTACACATATACAGACACATCTATTTGCCTAGCTCGGAACCATCAGGAAGTCTCCAGGTTATCCAGAAGCTGCTCAACCAGACATCTCAACTGCGGAGTCACAAAAGGCAGAGGCTCCCTCTCAGCTGTGCTGCAGAGGAGTCTCTCTTGGCCACCCAGAACCTAACACAAACGCCTGCGGACTTCAGATTTCTCCCACAGGGGCAGCAGCTAACGTCTGTTTCTCATCTCGCACATGGACCAAGGAAAACATCATTTTAAATGTATGAGAAACAAATTGCTTTCCCCTGCCATCTTCACCTTCTGTACAAGGCAGTGTGAACCATGGATGTTGAACACTGACAGGACCGCGCATTGAAGTGAAAGCCATTTCCAAATGAAAATGTGGCAAATTAGAGGACTGAACCACAACATTCTAGTTTAGAGGCTGCACCATATAGATATGGCCTGCCTATCTGTCCTCCCCCAAGGAAGAACTTCAATTTTATTCCAGCTATAAAAACCAGACTCTAACATTCAAAAGAACACTAAAACTAATGGAATCAAATTTGATTAGTAAATGCTTGCCTTGGACAGCACTGACACATCTTGAAATGTTGATTCAAATTCTATTCCTTGCTATTTATTTTTAGACCATGTGATAAACATACGGAGTTTTTTGTATCGAAGAAGACATGCTACGTATCCTGCAGGACTTAGTAATTTATTGCAGGGAGGTTACTATAGCTGATTTACCATGGTTCTAAAATAAATACAGCATAATATAGCCACCGCCTCCACAACGAACTTACCGCTAGGTATTGTGGTGTGAGTCCTCCAAGACCTGTGAGGTTTCCCCAAGTGGCAGTATTGAGCTGTTGCATCTGCTGCGCCAACTGCTGCTGCAAACGCCGCTGCTCCTTGTCCTTTTGGGTATCGGCAAACTTCACCACGATTGGCGAAGAGCAGCCCTGTGGTTAGACAGACCGGGAAAGACAGAAGCGTTAAATCACACCGAGTCACCCTCGCATCGTGAGCTCAGCCATGTCCCATAGAGCCGCCGGCAATGGCATGAGCTGATCGCTCACCCTCTCTTTGTGACTGGCATATGCACAACCGCAAGGACTAAGATTTTCAGCTTCTTAGGAAAAGAGGCTATGGAGAAATTATTGATTCCTCTGTTCTTTTTATAAAGCACCTTTCCTCAGGCTCTCTTTTCCTTCCAGCTATCAAAATTGCTGCCAGAGACAGTGAAGTGTACCAGTCCTCTTTAATTAAGCTTCACAGCTGATGAGATGGATGTGACGCTTTGTCTGCAGTCTGCTTTCAAGGCATCGCCAAAGGGAGAGGTGTCCAACGGCCCTGCTGCCAGGGACCACGCAGCCAACACGGCCCTGCCACCACGGTCTGGCTGTGCGGTCACACCCGGTGCAGCTGGCTTGTGTACTCTACGTAAATAGACCGTGAGTAACCAATTTACTGCAGTGCCCACCAGCAGCAGCTCACTGGTCCTTTGGATACCAAGGACCCCCAGTCCCGAGTAAGATGCTGCTAGGACAATTCACCCACCTGCGGTCTGCTCCCAGGTATGCTTTGTATCAAGCACCCTTGAGGCGTGAACAAAGGGCAGGACACAGACCAAAAATGACTAGTTCTGGTGATAGCAGCCCATTCCTGATTGCCAACATTTCTTCTATTGCTTCTATGAGCCTCTTGTTACATGAGACGGGAACGCTGTAAAACACCTTAGGAAATAGGGAGGCTGTAAGAAAGAACTAGAGATCTGGTCTGCAGTCTACTCCTCATCCATGTCTGAGGGACCCTTGAGAAGAAGTAGGAGGTCATGGGCCAGATGGACTTTTGAGGTAAGTCTGTATATTTCCCTCGGACTTCAGGTTGGGTATTCTTAGGCAAAGTCACTAAGAGAACGAGACATGTGAATATGAAAGGTGTCTCTGTTGTTTTCACGCTATTTTTTTTTTCCCTGCTAAGATATAAAAATATGTTTTCATATTTTAACCTTTCAAGTCTGCATTTTTTTCAAATCAAGGGAGCAAACTATATACTGCAATGATTCAATTCTTCAAATTAATTCAAGCATTTTGTGACTCATAGAAACTGTCAATCCATTTTCATACTGGTTTTCCAACTTCACAGGATCCAATGAATAACTTCCCTCCACCCACCATGCATTGTTATTCTAATTTCTCGTCTAACTTCAATCTGAGCAAAATAGTAGGCGTGAAAGGTGAGTCAAGTCCAAAACACACAGCAGCATTTTAGCCAAAGTGTATAGCGTGGGATGGGAAATGGGCTTATATCTAACCCAACTCTTCCCATGGCTGCTCTCACAACACTGTGAATATCTTCAGAAAAATTCCTGCCCTCTATTATTTACAAAAAGCAGCCATGTACCTTTTCTCTGAAGAACCTCACACCAGGACAAAAGGTAAGAATATTCACAATCAATGGATGAAATGATGAAATAAACCACAATAATAACATTTCTTGTATGAAGATCTCCCATCAATACTTTTCCTTTAGAATTATCTTGGAAAATCATCACTTGTGACTCTTTATTCCACTTCCAACTCCTTTCCTGTGCGTTTCATTGTAAAACTGTCTTTCAGTGTTTCAGTGAGCAAGAACGGAGATATGTACCACTCCAGCAACCAAATAAAGAATATGTAGGAGTTAGCTTGTTACACAGTTACCTCTCTCCAGTGATTTTTTTATATTAGTATTAAAAACAAGACCTTTTTAAAAAAAAAAAAAGAAAGGAAAAGGAGCCAGGGGTGGAGAGTGTGAGACAGATTTTTCTGGTTTCGCTAATAAAAAAAGCAAGCTGTTTCTATTTAATATGAGGTCTGGTAGCGCTGGGCTAAGAACAACCAGAACTTACTGCCTTCTACCTAGATGTACAGGAGAATCAAGTCTATTTTGAAAAAAATAGAAATAAATTTTAGAGGAAGAAATATTATATGGCCATTTCAGTTCTCAGTTCAGCAGCTGAGCACTCAACATTACAGTTGACATCCAATTTATGAATGCTTAAATGCCAGTAAATTGTATAAAAACAGTATCTCTGCAATTTATGAATCTATAATTCATTTTTTCACTGCTCTGTATTTCATCACTTCATCACTTTCAAGAGAGCAAACATTCTGAAACTGAAATTATATGTAGCAAGTGGCTCTATATGAGAAAAGGGTTGTTATTGTTGCATCAAATTTACTCCATGATAACAGATTAGTGTCTTCTACCGGTGCTGCATTAGAACACCTTAAACAAACAAAAAAACTCCCCAGAAATGAGCTAGAAGAGCACAAACTTAAAGCAGCAGTTATGTTTTTAAAATCAGTTGATTTAACCAGTTCCGAAAGTCAGGTGGAAAGACTAGTAAGAGAATTCGCTATTCAAGCAGACATGTTCACCTGGACATTAACATCCCCATTGTTCTCTCAGCCCAGTTTGAAAATTCATCTGGTCAATGATGTGTGCCAAAGAACTGAAAATAATGAAATCAGAAAAAAATTCTGCAGTAATTGGGTTGAAATGTAATTCTGTACTACATATTGTCCTCCCGGTCCAATTTTGTTTGCAAAAAACATGAAACAAAAGTGTCCGAGGACCACTCGTTCAGGCCGAGAGTTGAAATTTAACACCAGCTAACCCAAGTTAACTTTTTACTAGAAGAGTATGGGCAAAAGTGAGCAAAATCTTTTTGCTTGAAGAATGATTTCTGGTTTATGCTCTTCCATTTTCTATCTTGAGAGGCAGCTCCCAGCACATGCATAAGGTGAATCTGCCTTCCTCATTCAATGACATGGTATCTCCACCCCATTTAGCGCCATTTTCTTCCTAAATGCTGGTGCTGCCTTCCTATTTTCCTTTGTGTTGGCAAGACAGGACGTACAGACTCTGTTGAGTCCCCTATCCACAGAGCTGGAGGGTGTACTGCTTCTTTCCAACAAGGGACTCCCAGCCTAAGCTCAAATAACACAAAGACCTAGATGTTCAAAGTACGAAATATTTGGAATCGCCTTGTCACTTTGGGGATCTTATTGACGACGCCTCTAAAGGTGTTGAGAAGTATTTTGATCCAAGCGTAACTATTCTGTAAAACTAACGTCAACAGGAGTATCACATCAAAATGCAGTCTCTTTTGGAGTGCTGCATACCACAGAAGAACGGGAGAATTTGTCTGGGAGGTATTATCTCGTTAATTTTACCATCTTCTGAAGTAGAGCTGCGTAAAAATCATTTTGCTAGACAGAAAAATACATGAAAACACATGGAAAATATAGGTAAAACACAGCATTACCAATAAACATTTCCTTTTTACTTAGAATCAAACCCAGCAAAACATATAGAGCTGAATTAATGGAGCAGTGCATGGTAGACAAATTACTACGAATATTATTTCAGAGACTGAAAGTGGCAGTTTTTTCACAATATACTGTCAGACTGCATAGATTGTATAACATCAGCTTTCTAGTAAAGATAATTTCAGTTATTCTCATCTCACTGGCAAATTCTCATCTAAAACTGTATACTCAGGGTCTAAAAATGCATTGCACTGAAAAGAAAACACATCGATTATAAAAGAAGCTCAACCAAATTCAAACGTGATGTTTGGAAAGACAATAGCTTTGCAATGCCGATATCATTACTTGTAGTATACAGGAAACAGTTAGTGACATTTTCATGCACTGGCTTGATTTTTCTCTTCTCTTCCTTCTCCTCCTCTCTCCACCCTCCCGCCCCTGTCTCCCCCCTTGGCTCGTTACACAAAGCAGCTCAACGACATGACGCAATAATGATTGTTTAGCACCCAGCATGCTTTGGGAGACTAGAGCATTGCAAAGAAAAATCACTGAGAAAAAAAAAAAAATTGAAAGGTCCTGGTGGAAAAAGAAATAAAAAAAGAAACAAGTGCACATAACATCAATGCCACCTCTGAGAAAAATCATCACTACACGAAGATACAGTATACATAATACAGTATAACATGCACTCTCCAATGATAAGCTAGAAGATCCAGAGTAAGTAAAGACTTCATACTTGTGCGATTTTTTGTGCAAAATTCCGAAAGACCATGACAAAAATCACAGACTGAAAAAAGTTTCGAGATTGCCAGACAAGCCGTGGCATTCGATAACCACTCCCATGGAAGGATCGTTAGCCTGCAGCTATGTTCACATGAAGTGAACAGGTTTAAAGTTTTGCGTTGCTCATCGTGATAAAATATGAAGCCGTAGAGGCAGTTTGGAAGGAAATAAAGAGCGTTGCTTGTGAGGGGCCAGTCACGATGATGCTCTGCAGGAAGTGCCACACTTCGATATGCTCTGTCATCATTAGCATTTTTATTGGCTACATGAAGAAGGAGAAATTATATTAACTTAAAAAGAGATTCTATTTGCAGAAAAACACATGCACTAGTAACTCAGCGTGGCAAGGTTAAATCCCTTGAGATTTTCCTCAGAGCGGTGCAAACCACAACACTTAAAAATCTATTTAAAAGAAACTTAGATTTTTCTTTGGGGATATGTGTGTTAAAATTAAAGGCAATTTACTCATCAGATACACTCTGAGTATGACGGAGGAGCGGTATTCACAGCATTTTTATTTTGTGCTGAATGCCACTGAAAACAGGATGAAAAGCCGTGTTCGGATACCACACAGCAACCTTATTGTGTGCTTTCAGGTCATTAAGAAAAATAAGCTTCACAAAGAGAGGTAGACTGAGTCGGTAAAAAGTTTAAATCTGTGATTGTCATGTGTCTGATCTGGTCCAGGAGAGCATGGCTTTACCATTCGCAATCATTTGCACAAAGAAAACAAAGAAAGGGCAAATGATACAGTACTGTACCTCCATGGTCTGAGACTGGTGCATGGCTTTGATTGCATTCTGTGCCATTGCCCTTGTAGAAAATGTGACAAACGCACAGCCTGTGGGAACAAGGGGACAGGGAGCAGGAAAGACAAAAAACAACAAGACAAAAGGGTTGGACGCTTGTTAAACCAACACAGTCTACGAGAACGGCCACAAGACGACACTGTTCTCAGTAGTACATAAAAATAAACAACTTCTCTAGTTTATTTATTGACAGTGCTGACTTGCTAATCTGACCATAGATGAACGAAAAAAAATTAGGTGTGGATGGGTGAGGAGAAAGGGTTTTTTCCTTTTTTTTTTTTTCCATTTTTTCTTTTTTTTTTTTCTTCTTTTTGGTCTTTAGCCACAGGGTTTGAAATAAGTAAGGCTTTTATGTAGACTTTGGATTGCATAGTTTAGTCTATTCAGACCACGCATTAACAATTGCTTGCTATAGCTTTTGTGCAGGTAAATTGTGGATAGTGAATAAATGACTGGCATCACTGGCAGCTGAACTGGGAATTTAAAGGAGTCCATAAAGTCACATATTTCCGTGATGCACCAAGAACAACCATACAAATAAGGGTGAGGAAAAACTCCGCTGTGTACCCTCCGACTAAGTGTGAAAAGACTCAGACAAAATTCAGTAATGTAGGTGGAATCTCAACATTTAAGAAAATAATAGATTTAAAATAGAAAATTCTATGATTTTTGTTTCTCCGATTCCTAGGCACAAGTATAATTCTTTGATCTATGAAAGCTACCACCAACTTGAACAATTCTGAAGCTATGTGCATGAATAGCCAAAACCCCCGGTTTTCTCCCTCCTCAGTCTTTCAAATCCTAATGAAAAGCCAGTAGGCTAATGCCTGGGCTATTTTCCCACTCTTTTACTATTGTCAGTCATACCTACACTGGCCATGGCACAGGTCAACTTCTTTAGTGCATGACTCACTGCCCTTTTGACTAATAAAAACATTGCCTTCTGAGATTTACATTTTATTCTTCATGCACCCTTGGGCATCTTAAAGAAAAAGACTGTGAAATTAATGCAGATTCAGGCTGATTTTGTAATAATACAATGGCACACTAAAAGCTTAGCTAAAGCAACACAGACTCATTTCACTTGTGATCTCTAATGACTTTAAAAGTGCATTGATTTTCAGCTCCCTTAGCCTTGCACAGTTTGAACTTAGGTTTCAGAGAATAATTTAGTGTTCCACTCAATTTCCTCAAAACATTATTATTATTACTACTTAAAAGATTTCCAAATGAAGCAAATCTAAGCACTGAGAGGCTAAAGCATATTGTCATTTTAGAGCTAATGCATGAAAGCTACATTCTGGCATCAAAAATACAATATTGTTGCCCCTGTGGCCAATGGGCAAAATAAACCATTTTGCAATCCAAAAAGCAACAGATTGTTTGGTTTATGCAAATCAATTTGAGGCATAAAATACCTTTTCTTTTTTGCTCCGTGTGTACCTGGTAAGATTATCAAGTCAAGACTGTATTCACATTTTAATCAAACAACAGTAAGAGAAAGCAATGCCTGATCATTACCCAAAAGCACTACATCTAGTCATGAAAATAAAGTCAATGCATTTTTGCATCATGCGGTTTTTTTTTTTCTCTTTAATATAAAGGCCCTTGACACAAGGGAACCTAAGCTGGCTTATGTACCTCTGACTGATAAGTGAGCATGATAAAATCAGAAGTCAGAATTTTTTTACGCAAACTTCATGGGAGTGTTGTGGCTCTACATATTTCTCAGGTAACAGAACAGCTGATGAGGTCTTACTGCTGTTTAGCCATACTATGTGTTGCTATACTGTTCTTATTCAGCGGAGAATTTCTGTCAAAGAAAATGATGTAAGAAAACAGCTTTCTGTACGACAATCTGGAGAAAATGTGCAGTAGAAGTGTAAATAAACTACAGTACCTCTGCTAGATTCCATATTGCTGCTGTGCACTAAAATTAGAGAGGCTCAAATTTACCATCAGTCTCAAAGTAATCTCTCTTAAAAACACTTCTGTTATTATCATTAACAGAGGAAATAACACCAAGGGTTTTCATTTATCGTCTTGCAAATTCAATGGGGGATGAGCACAAATAGATATACTGGAGGGCAGGCAAGAAACCCCATACAGAGCCTTGAATAATATTGTTTATAATGGTCAAGAAACTGCTTCATTCACTTCTTTCGCTCTCATTATCCAGGAGTGTGTTCCATAGTGACAATTACTGAATGGAGGTTTAGAATGCATAAGAAGCATGTAAAATGTCAACAAAAATCAATAAGACACAGTTTATGCATTTATCACAATTTCTACCCAGCAGTACTGCTGTAAGTAACTTACTGAGAGATGTTGCAATTAGCAGGTCTCAAAAGAAATGTGAATCAGCAGAGAAATAAAGCTGTGCTCCTCTCAAGATAAAGCAGACTTTTTCCTCTTGCTAACCACAAAGCTCGGTTGTTGGGGACTTCCAGTACCCAACGCTACAGCAAAATCCCCCTCCTCATTTCTCAGCCCAAATCCATTCGCGTGGATCTCATGCCTTTGTCATGGAGTGAAAAGACCTTCGTAGTAGATAGCTGTAAAGTGTCATATAGTGAGCTACCAATTTAAGAGAAACTCGTTCTTCAGGCAAGGGGAATGCCTGATGAATGAAGTTATGTGGCTTGAATATGAGCATTCGGAAACAGCATTCCACAGAGAAGACGGGACTGCATTTTAATCACAGTTTGCCAGCCAGAGGCTACAAGGTTAGGTCCCCTTGTTATCTCCAGTCTGCACGCCGTTTCTCACCGATGGACGGTGGCCATTTGCACAGTAAATATCCAATTTACCTCAATAACCAAGGTAAAAAGTCAGTAGAAATCTTATTTCTAAATTATTTGATAACCTAGACCTTCGGTTGTCACCATCGAGCACCCCAATTAAATGCTAGCTAATTTAACCATCTTTCCAGACATTGCTACATGTATTCACATTCAAGGGTTATTTTTTTCAGCTACCAAATCTGGACACTCACACGCAAAATTTGTATATTTATTATGTGCGCACATATACTTTATTGTGTGTGAACCATGGGATCCTTTCCTTCACGACCAGACTGCCCCACTGGAGGGGAGCTAAGCCTATAACATAGGGCTGAGTCCACTTAACTCAATCACTGAACTGTGTATATAATTTAGGCATTCAGAAAAGCTATTTTTCTGACATTCTTGTGTTGGCTGCCACAGTTGAAGGCAGTGCCTTTCATTTTCTATATGGGGTACATATGCCCTTCAGGAGGATAGTTTCGTTGGACACCTGGAATTTAATCAGAAGCCGATGTCAAAGCACACTGGATTTCCCTTGTTTCAGCCAGATGAGTTCTGCTTGAACCATCCTGTACTCTAGCAACAGCAGTTTCTGAGAGGTTGAGAGCACCCTTTTCAGCATATTCTCACTCACTGTAAGTCACGGATACAGGTGGTCTTTTGGGAACATACTGCCAGCTTTAGGACCATAAATCACAATTATAAGAGGACAAGACTAATCAGATTTCACGCCTCGTGGTACAAGGAAACAAGAAAAGATTTCCACAGCCTCTTACCCCATCCTATAAAACACTGCACTGACTGTAGCGCCATGGGCCGAGGTCTTCTGGACCAATAGCTACACGCAAATTATTACTGTTGTACTATACTGAGTCTTGATACTCAACTGCTCCCTTCTTACTGGAGCTATGGAGCTCTCTGTGAGAGAAAATGTGGAGACGGGGATGTTTCTAAAGCTAATGCCTTGAAATTACTTTGTTTTGTACCACCAGCTACCTAACAACAACAACAACAAAAAATCCTTTTGTAAATATGGTCAACCTGCGAGCCGCATTTCAGAATGTCAGGGATCACAAACAGAAACAAAAAGAGCGGGAGAAAGGAGGTCTAAGAGTTTTAGTTGCTTCTCCAAGGCTGCTTGCTCACCCCCTACACCAGACAAATGATTGACTGGGGGAAAGGTGATCTCCTCTTGCAGGCAGAATTGGAGGGAGGCATCCAGTCCTGTCACAGAGGAGATTTTGGAGCAGGTTATCACATTTACCATCTCATCCTTACCCCATTCCTGCTCCGAACTGAAAGAGAGTTTTGAAGAAGCTGCAAAATTAGAAAGCTTCCTCCTCAACCATCCCAAACCCAGGGCTCGTTGCTCGAGTGATTATTTGAAAGATTTAAAAAAGCTTAGCACTGCTCCATTTCAGCTTCTGCTTCACTTGAGTCTTCTCATCTCAGACTTTCACAGACTGTTTTGAAATATTCAGTCAGCAGTTCACACACAGTCTAACACAACATCAATACTCGCGAGCTGCAAGTGAAGTAGAATGTTTTTTAAGTATGGAGGCCTCAAGGTAAGCGGTCTAATCTCATATCTACACAAGAAACCATCCACATAAAACTTCCATGGTCTACCAGGGGTTTTAAAGCCCCTAAACCCTCAATGAAGCCAAAGGGAGATGCAAAACTCCTAGACATTTTTGAATCAGGCCTAGAGTTAAAAAAGGACGTTTAAAAACCATGGCTTTAAAGTTCTGGAGATAAAAGAAAGACAGATGTAATAAATATAAAAAAAATATATATAGTGAGCATTCTGACACAGAAGAAAGCTCAAGAGATTTACAAAGTCATCCAAGCCATTGCAGTACTACGTATGGCGGCTGCGCAGCTGGTGGTGTAACGGTTGCACTACTGCTTCCTAATTCACTGTAAACAAGGTTTTCCTTCACTTTCTGTGAAGAAACGATAGTGAAAAGCTACCAAAATACTCCTGCAAGTAGTACTTGGGATCCTCTGAGATGAAAGCCTCTATTTAAAGACAGGATAAGGCTTAAATAAAAAGCTATGGAAATTGAAGCATGATAAAAATAAGCTATAGTTGTGTTAAAGTATTTCTAGCTGAGATATCAAAGTAATCTTCCCCTTTTCTACATTGTGCTAGTGTAGTACAGTCTGAAGGAAGGACCAGCCTGGGAAATAGCCTTCTAAGGAAGACATCACTCAAAAATCTGTCTTAGTGGTTAAAATATTTTTCAGCTACGAATTAAAACATCAAATTGTTTATTGTACACACATTTGGCCCTTAGGTATTGCTTAAGACACACAACGACAGGTCTGAGACCAAATGCAACAACTCAGCTCAAAGTAAAGCATTTTGAAGAGGTCACAGTGAAGCTCTTTAGTTTATGCACATCAGGCACATAAAGGTACCAGCAGGCGCGTCCCGTTAATGTGCCTCATCTCTTTGGTTTTACTGACTTCTCTTGACTATCAACTGGTTGACAGATTCTAGATTTCAAATTCCCTGAAGTTCATGGTTCCCTCAAAGCGTTTCTAACTGGACGGTCAATTAACCACCATGCAAAGTCCAGGCTTCAGTAACTGGAATTTACACAAACCCAGAATTAAACGGGTACCAAAGACCTCATTCTCTAACAGCGCCTTGATGATTCTCTTGTTGGAATAAAAACTCTTGTAAATCATTTAATTTCAGACTTCCCTCTTGGGAGGGATCGCTGCAAAACTGCAGTAATGGAAATCTGAGATGTAGTTACTGGCCAAAGGCCAGCAGAGACACTGGTCACTTGGATGTGTTTGTTCCTTCTCAGCTTCAAAAGAGTTTCAGCAGGGGAAAAAGAAAATTGAATGTTCCATAATTGGAAAAAATTAAAACGTTACCGCATTACAGCAAAAGGAACAAGGCATGGACGTGCTTCTGAAGAGCAACTAAAATTACGGCACTTCCACCAAGCTCATTTCCCATCACCGATACCCAGGTCAGAAGGTGGTCCCTCATCCAGGCTGTTCCCATGGCGGGCATTTCACGTTACTTTAGCTCGTGAAGGAGCAGTAAATATCCACGAGGAAAAACAAACCGGCACAAAATCTCCTCACCTGCCCTTCACTGCAATTAATTATGACACAAATACTGATTTTCCTTTATGAATTCATCAAGAAACTCCCTGAATCTCAAAGTTATAAATGGCTTTTCATGAAATTAAATTGCCTGACCATGGTATAACTCTCCATGCCATTTCTAACCTGCTCTTAAAGCAAAGAAAGGAAAAAAAATCCTTATAATCTTGTTCCACGTGCCTGGTGATGTTTTGTTAAAAAATCACACAATTAGGAGCCTAGAAGATGTAGGAATACGCATTTGGAGCTCTTCCACAAT
Source organism: Steatornis caripensis (assembly GCA_013398225.1). Lineage (NCBI taxonomy): Eukaryota > Metazoa > Chordata > Aves > Caprimulgiformes > Steatornithidae > Steatornis > Steatornis caripensis. The sequence goes on along the minus strand of VZSC01006078.1, from coordinate 456,169 downwards.
TTTCATGGTATATCCAACTGTCTGTACACGTTATTAGCAGTTTTTTTCAGTGCATGCTATTAACCCAGTTGACTTCTTTCTGGTATCTGTTATATAAATCTGCACTTAGTAATACAGCGGAATAATTTGCTGTGTGGTGCTCCTGTGATAAGGATAAGAGGATTTTTTTATCATCATTACGGACAGTAATAATTCCTAGAGTGATACAGAGATATTGATCCACTAATCTAAAAAAAAAGCATTTTACAAAGGTAGAGGAGCATTGCTATCCTTATTTTAAGGAATGGGGTAACGGAGAGATGGTGAGAGACCAACTGGCCCGCGGTCAATACAGCACATCAGTGGCACAGCTACAAATCAAACTTGGGCATCTCTGGCTGTCTTTGCACACTCCAGCTACCATTGCACAGCTGTCTGTGTTGGCATTTGTGGTCATGCAGACATTACACAGTGCCAGGAGTCAGGAGGTCTGAAAGTTTCCTTAAGCTGTTTACAATAAGTGATTTAAAATCTTCATCATCTGAGGCAGCTCGCTTCTGCTTTTTCATGATACTGAAGCTTAGCACATGATATCACAATAATGAATTTTTGTAAAGCATACTCAGCTCTTCAGAAAAGGTGCTGGATTAAACAATCCTGCAGGCTGAATCCTTCTCTTTGAATAATGAATATAGTACGGGCAGTGGCAAGCTTCTTTAGACCGTCCCACGAACCCTGCTAAAGCGAAGGCCAGCCTCCATGTCTGTCGAGTCCCTTTCTTCACCTCTACAGTCAACCGGGAATTCTTAGTTTTTAATTTTTTTCACAGCTAGGAATTACTCTCTGCCAGCCAACTAATTTCACAAGGACTGTCCCAGAGCCTTCGCAAGGCAATGCCTTTTCCTTGCTGCCTATTTCTTGTAGCTGGCTGGAATATAACAAGTTACAGATATTAACAACAATTATTTCTTAGATGTAGGAATGAACAGCAGCAGGGAAAAAAAATTCTTCAAGGAAAAAATCTCATTTTTTTTAAAATATACTGCTCCACTACTGGAGCTTTGTATCGTTATTTTAGTCTCGTTTTACAGATGAATTTCAAACAACTGACAATAGGAATTCGGAGTGGAAATGCTGACGGTCCATTATCAGTAGTGACAGCAATGGGTGCGACTTTATTAAAGTTCTGTCAACTCTTGGCTAGAAACTACAATAGAAACAACCAGTTCAATCTCTCTCCCTCTCTCTCTTTATCTTAGCACTTATATCACACTCATCACAAAGTGTTACATTTTCCCTTGATGCCACAGGATGGGATTTCCCCTTGCTACTGCACCCGTGTGGTACACTACAACCCTACATCCCACCTATGGGTTCACAGCAGACTGTTACTGCACTAACTGTAAGGTTGCTATTGTAGTGTAGACATCGCCTAAAAGTCAACTGAAAGCTTTTTACACTTTATTAAGGGGCAAAAAAAAAAAGCGCAGCAGCACAAACCAAAACCGTTCTGCTGAGCAGTGTAACCTGGAGCTACTCCTTGCAACTATCTGCTGGTAATAAAGATTATTTGCCTGAATCCTTTAACAGAGCTCTAAAGTTGGCATAATTACCAAGGAACTTTTCAAGCTCTTTTCATCCAAGATGCGCACTCGTATCATGATGTGCGCTTGTTATGCAATTGGAAAGAGATGCCAAACAGAGTTTATTGGACCGTATTTCCATCTCACTGCTGCGAGCACTTTGAGTTCCTGAAGGCTCTGGCAAAGGGAGGAGAGTATTTTCCTAAGACAGTGACTATTTTTCATTCACGCCTCTGTGTCTGGGAGGGAAGCACATCCGGACGGGTGCTGGAGAAACAAATACTGTTTGTGGCACAGGGAACTCACAGCTTAGAAACGGTAACGTGAATTAAAACTCATTAAGTATAGGAACTTGCTACAAAGATTTAACTGTATAAATGCTCCCTCTTGCTTTAGTGAAGCCACTTTTCACCCTGCGCTTTTTCAGCCAAGCTCCCTCCACCGCGAATCTTCCTTAGCACTTCTCATTTCGACTGCAGCATCAACCATTTTCCCAACACTCTGCCTTCTCTCATGGAGTGGTGGTTCTGTGAAGCTGATAAACATCTGCCTGAAAACCTGGTTGGCACAGCTGAACTCATTTTCAAGTGTGAACATGGGTGTGTAGAAAGCAATTCAAGTTTAACAAGGCATGATGCATGAGGGCATGATAGAGTATCAGTCGTGATTGTGACCGAAGTAAACCCGAGTGGCAGAGAGGATACAGGTCTGCTATGGCTACTGGTGTGTGACCTACCTGGACTGAGATCTTCAGCCTCCAGCAGGAGAGAGCAGCGCATTAACTCTACAGCTCCGCTGGCCAGCAGACGACTGCCTTGCCTGTTACGTTGGTGACGTGGCTTAAAAATCTCAGCTTGTGATTAACGTGAGATTGCTATTTTTGGCAGAACAAACCTACCCCACCACGCTTACTTCCTCTGTTGGATTTCCTAATTAGCTTTTCTATGCTCGTACTCTGCCTAATGTCTGTTGAATAAAAGCAAGTACACAGTGGGATTTCTACGGATCCCAGGAAAGACCCATTTCTTTGTTGGTTGATGCTGAGGATTGAATTAAATCTTTTTAGGGCTCAAAACATCTGACACCCAGATCTTGTTATTTCAGCAGTTACTTAGCTCCTTTCCCACTTGTGTCTTCCGTCGCCCCTTCCCTGTGCTACTTACAAAATGAAATCAGTGAAAATCAGAAATATTTGTTTTGCCTCAATGTTGGGTCTAGAAAGATAATGACAGCACTCGACTCCATCAGTTAACATTCATTACTGAGCTGCAGGAACCAACCTCAGGCCTCTCCCTTAGTCTGCCCCAAGGCAAAAGCCATGCTCCTGAGGTTTTCCTTGCCTGAAGAGACTGCTGCATCCCAGCCCCACAAGTTTTGGGTTCGCAGACTAAGCATGCATGAACGTAAGCGCGAAACTTTCTTCGGCCTCCCTATTTATTGTCAGAGTGTCTTTTCAAGAGGTCTTTATTATTCAGAAGTAGTATAGTAAGTGCTTTCAAGCAGCACCATGAAATACAGGAATTCTTGCCACTTCCCCTGCTGAAATTTACGGGCATTTTGAAGAAGCTGGGCTGCACACAAAACCAAAAACCCCATGCACAAATTGTTGCACAAAATACTGTGGGTCCTACAGCCTACTGGAAACAAGTACATCCAAAAGTAAAGAAAAATATCTATACCTATATCTATATGCAAAATGGGTACTATTATTTTTTCTGTGCCTTTGGAAAATGTAATAAAATGCATAAACTGTGCTTTCTATGTATTTTTTTTTCTATAGAAACAGAAGTGATGTTTTTGCAGCTCCACACTTCAAATTATTTCACTCCCCATGCCGTTAAATGGCCGTGGCTAGTACCACAGCATCCTTCCCCACTGACGGATGGGACTATCACTATTTTCTTTCCACTCAGCACCTGGCACTGCCTTTTTGAGAAGGTTCACGCTCTGAGAATAGTTTCAGGTCCATATACCATGGAGTTAATATGCAGCCTGGATCATCAATATACATTTATTTTTCTTTTCAACATGTTTTCAGAGGGCCTTTCCCCAAAAGGCACTTCTTCACTCAAAACGGATCATTGGCTATTGAAGTCTGTGCTGCACTTCATTTCCCAAGTTCAGGTCAGCCGCTTGACCGCTCTCGGTGGTGCTGCTTAACACCTCTGCCCTGGTTTTTGGGTTCTGAGAGAGGCACAAGACTTAAAAGCTCTTTCAACAAAGTTCTGTCCAGGCAAAGCTCTCAGGTTCAAGCTAACCTCTTTGTTTCTCAGTTACAGCAGACCTATGTTTTGCATATAGTTATAGAAAACACAGGAATGGAGGAGATAGATAGTGCTACAACGCGGGCCAGCTCCCATGACCCTGCATGCCTTCAAGCCTTCAAGCAGTCATTTACAGTCCTTTTTTTTTTTTTTGGCCTTATGCTACAAAGCAGAAATGGGGTCAAGGAAGGATCTTGGATTCTGTGAGAGCAGAAAACTGAGGGTCTTTTCTCAGGGTGCAAAGGAACCTTTCCAGCTGACAAACAGGGCGATAACACAAGTTAATATGTTGGCACCGAGACTTTTCTGACACTGGAAATAAAAGGTGATAATTTCAGTCACTGTGAAAAGTTCATGTGGATACTTTCATCACGTGGGACGTATTACAGCATAACCTCTAGCTGCAGACAACAGCTATGCCTACCCTGGCTGTGGCGTATAGCTCCCAATTAGCACTTAAGGAAGGAGACTTTACAGACTGCACACTCACCTCTGCTCAGCCCATCCGGTCCCCGAAGGATTCGGCATTCTTCTATCTGGCCGAACGGAGAAAACATCACCCTGATATCATTCTCATTACACTTCTTCGAAACCATTCCTATGAACAATTTTCTGTCTTCCACAGCTAGAAGATAAAAATAATGAATGAGCAAAGGCCATTTCATCTTTTTCCTGTGATCAATGCTTCATTACCACATCAAACCAAGCTCCAGTCATGTGAGTCTGGCTCTGTAACTGAAGACAAGTCCTAAGGCAAACACTTTATACTTACAACCTCCCTTCCCCCCTTCTTCCCCCACCCCTAATCTCTCATTTTTCTTTCTCTCTCTCCTTTTTCTAGTGGTGCTTGCTGTTTATAGAACGTATTAATTGGCTGCTTTAGTCACTCTGCATATGCCTCCCCATCACGTCTTCTAAGAGAAAAGCATCCTCTGTTAGAGAGAGTTTTAAAGATACCTTTGCATAGATTTTAATTCAGATAAATTCCCTCACCTCCCTCATCTACAAAAGAAATCATGACAGGGGTGAGGGTGAAGAAGGGATTGTGCACGTAATGATATGAGCTAATGAAAAATAGTCCTGAGAAATGTTTTGAGAGAGAGGCTCCTATCTGAGTTTTCAATTTCCACCAACTTAATGCGTGGCACTCAAAATGACTGCTCTGGAAAAAGAATGCATTACATTTTCCTGCTTTTTTGCCGACTGACACAGCCCTCTCCCCTCCAGAAGGACACAAGGCATATTCGAGCGCACCACTTTAACAACGGGGCCGCATAATGCTTTCCCAGAACCAGATCCTTTGATTCGTAATGATGCTGAGTTTGCAAAAAAACGTGAAAAGGGTGCTTTACCTGAATTGTTGGTAGAATATTTCCTGCCTGCATTGTCACCAAAATCAGCAAAAGCTAGACTGCTGCAGCAGGACACATGCAGTCCTCGTAATCAACCCCAAATTTACAGGATTAAAGCTGTGGACTCTTGTCAAAAATGAAATAGGTCATCAAAACTTAATTCACCCTGGAAAGACTTAAAAATGTTACCACACCCTCCCATCTATATTAAACCAAAAATCTAAGTGCTTGTTATACAGTATATACGCCACTGCTTTCTTCTTCTCTTGAAATGGCATGTAAATCCAATTCACTGTTAATGAGCAGACTGTCAGAGCTTGCGGGGAAGCAAAGAGAGAAGGAAAGCTTTACTCCAGAGAGTCTGCAGTGCACTTACTTATTTCTATTATTGTGCAAATTATTTTTGTAATGAAGTATTTTCATTTCTGGGCTTACAACGAAAAACAAACCACCAAAAAACCGGACCTTCACTTGCTCCCCAACTCTCTCTCCTACACTAGTACGAGTTTGTCAAATGGAATAAATTGCAGCTGAGGAAGAATGAACTGCATCTATTTTCACAGGATTCTATTTGTGTTATGCTTCAATACTTTAAGTGCATTTAATAATTTCAACAATAAAAAGAAGAGGTTCATGTTTATTGATCATGAGAGGTGTCTGAAGTAATTTTTTCCTTAGAATTGCTGACTTTAAGAAGCATTCGCAGCTTTTATACCAGCAAGCACCAAGACCGTGCATTTTTCAGAATCCAAACCAGAGACCAGCCCCTACAATCCCAGCTTCTCACTGTACAAGCTTGCAAGAAAATTGGTGAGAATTTAACATCCAGAAGAGGTTATCCTCAGCAGAGATTCCTTAAGAGTCAGCATTTTCCTTCACACGTTGTATTGAGGTTCCACATGCAGGTTAACCCTCCAGAAAGGGTTAACAAATGATGAATGCATGGGATGAGCCAGTTATATATAGATCAGGAGCTGAACACGCGGGATTGCAAATAAAACCTGCAAGTTGTGATTTTTTAATATATATATGTGTGTGTGTGCATATATATATATATTTATATTTATGTCCTTCAAATAAACTTTACACCTGATTTGTAATACATAATTGGCCTTGATGTTGCTAATAATTGTTTTAGGGATGGTAAAACTGAATCGCCTTGCTCACAGCCACAAGGAGAGTCTAGGCAGTCACTCCTGCTGGCGAAAGGATGTCTCTAACTTGGCTGCTTACAATTACTATATTGCCTTGATTTCTCTCTTTGAGGAAGGTCCCTGGCCAGCCTGTCCTATCGACAGCAGCCATATGCTATGGCCAGGCTGCAGGAAAGGGTATGGACCCAGGCAAGGGACCAAGCTGGGCTGCCAAGTGTGGATTTCTCCATATCACAAACTGAGGTCAGGCTGGCGGAAGCCTTGGTGCCAAGCGCGGGTCCCAGCATTGCCTTCTGATCTGTGATACGAGACTCTTAATTTCTGCTTGTGTGTCAGCTAGCACCAGCCAGTTTAATTTTGGGTTGATTTTAGGCTTCAAATAGAACACAGGTCTATTAAGGGTGACTAGATCCCAACCCTCTCTTCAAAATAGCTGCTGGCTGAATTGGACAAATGCCTTGCACGCCGTTCCTCAGGTCCTGCTTAGGTGCAAGGGCAAAGACTCAAACTAAAGAGATTCACACGGAGATTCAAAAGAAATGAGATGCAAACGGGAGGCTTTGTTTTAATTTTCCACAGAGTAGCAGACGACAAACTCCCCACCGGCCTCCTTCCGTTTCGCTAGTAAGCCTATAAATATGCCATTTAACTAACATGATTTGCAAGTTTTCAGCTTGAGGGTGATTTTATAGTAAATTAAACATCCAGCTCCCGTATACTGTACATCTTAAAAATGCAGATTTCACAAAGAATGCTCAGAGTACAGAAAACATATTGATATGATGATGTGCTCTGCATTCAGCGCTATCAGTCAGTGCTGATCAGTGTTGAAGCTTAAGAAAATTGTTATTCATTTTTAGCTAGAGGCCCGGCATAAAAAACATTTAAAGGGACAATTGTCAAGACCAAAATGACATGTTTGCAGTCCATCTGAAAGAACATCTGAGATTATTAGGCTGAAAGAGTTTTTAACGATATATTGTCACGCAGAGAAAGGAATGCTTTTTCACCTCTGTAGGACTGGCTGTCTGGATTTGTTTCTGCATTTTTGGCCAGCCGCTTCTCTCCTTTCCTTCTAAAAGGAATACTTATTTGCCATGCAGGCATGGTTTGAGAATCAAATAGACAATGGACTGCAAGGAGTATGGCTCAAACGTATTTAGAGGTTAGCAAACTCCCGCTTCAGTCAGCCAAGCCTGCTGATCTGCCTGTGCGTGTTGGGTTGCTCCCACAGACTGTAAAACAAGGAGCCCAACGCTAAGCACAAGCATCCTAACAAAGCCTGGAGATCAGGAAAGGCCGTCTGGAGAAAGGATGGCAATCCAAAGCCATCTCATCTAACTTCACGCATCTACAGTTTAGGTATCCAGTTTTAGTCTCAGCTAAAAAGTTATCGACTGGCTGTTGTCAGTGCCAAGAGGTCAGCTCCTCCAAAGAGCGACTGATCTCACCTCTCCTGGCAAGATGGTATGGCGTGTTTTATGGGAGTCTCTCCCCCGCTATTGACAATAAATAGGGCTGTCACCTTGCAGCCAGATACCAAAACTTTGCTGTCATGATAACATATAGGTATCCTGAGCTCCAGCTGCAGGACAGGAGGAATAAGGGAGCTGTGAAGGACTGAGCAAAGCTCGGGAGCTGGGAGTGCTTTGGGCAATGAGGGCAGGCAAAGGGGGAGGCTGGGAGAAGGGTAACGGGGCCCAAGGGTCAGCACTTGTGTGCACATATCTCATAAGCATTTCACTGCTGCTTGATCATTGTTTCTCCCACACTAAGGGTAGGTTTCAATAATTCAAACCCCAGAAAACTAATGGAATTTTTTTGGCGAGCGTTTGATATCATTATTTCTGAACCTTGCTCACAGGCCTAGCTGTACTATCTGGCTGTTTGGCAGCACGCTGGGGACAAGAAGTAGACACAGCCATCCACAAGCAGCTAGTAGGATGGGGTGGCTGAGTGCACTAACGAAGCAGAAGCAGCCAGAAGGTCACAGCGAACATGGCCTCAAGTTCTAGTTACATGAAGAAAAGTGTGAAATTGTGTAGTATGTCGATTAAATAATGATGGGATTCACCTCTAATCCATCCAAACATACTACAAACACAAGTCAGCTGTGTTGCCCAGGCAGTTAGTGTGACACGTTCAGTGCTAAGCCTGCTGGATTTGGGGTGGGAATCTTTTGCCCGCGTGCAGGAACCCTACATGACAAAGTGCAGATATCTGTTTTAAGATGAGACGCATTGTTCTCATAACTCCATGCCTAAGTATTGCGTTTGAAGCCAGAGAGCTACGTTAGCCCTCAAAAGTTAGCTGAGACGAAGTCTGCCTCTGCTGGGGGACTTCTTTCAAACTGGACCCTCCTGCCTTCTAACAGCCCTACATTCAACTTGCAGAATAAAATCCTGAAGGGTCTAATTTTTCAGCTTTACTCGATTTGCTTCAGTAATGAGCATTTCCTGCAGTCTGTATGAGACTGCTGGTGGTAACCCAGGAGAATAAAGGAGTGGAGATTATTTTCTATACGCTACAAAAGAATTAAACCCTGTAATAATCATGGGAAATCTCCCTGAAGATTCAACAAACTTTCCTTTTCTCTCTTCTAAACCCCAAAAATTCTGTCCTGAAAAATCACAGTAATATCCCTTTATTATGTATTTTTGAGGAGTCTGGCCAGTTAAAGAGTGTATTTTCTACCCAGAAGTTGCCTTCTAACTTGAGGAAATAAAGAAATAGTTAATTATATATACTTTTTTTTTTTTTCATCCAGAAGGGAAGGGGGGGAAACAGACTTTTTATCCAGATCTGTAAGCCTGTGAAAAACCCTTGCATACAATCTGTCAAAGTCACACCTGGATCCGGAGCTGCCTGCATTAATTATCAACTTTTCTATGTGTTAGTGCTAACATATGGCATTTAATTACTCCCTCCAAATCAGTAAAGTTGTGCCACTTAGAATTTCAAAATTATTTCAAGTTTTCACTAATGAAATAATAAAAAAATTATCAGATCACTCAGCTATTCTGCCCCTCCCCTTTTTTTTTAAATAGAGAATTTTGTCATTTTCCCTGAAGTGGTGATGCTTTGATCCATTTAAGAGCATACTGTCCTCAGGGTATGTGCCTGAAAGTATTGACTGTATTCAAATCCAGATCCAAGAAACATTAAGTATTTGCTAAATTGCAGCATGTTAATGGCCACAGACAACTTAGAGTCAAGCATGTGTTTATGTGCTTTTTGGCATCAAAGTGCAGGAACCTCTTTTTTTTGAAAAAGGGAAAATATCCTTAAACGGACAAATACTGTGAGTGATTAACAGTTGAGATGAATCTAGCAATGGGGAAGCCTTCAAAGTCTTGAAACCAGGCTTTTCTGGCAGGTAATCCTTAACCAAAACTTTGTAGATAGGTTAAAATAAGCACCTAGCAATATAAAGGTGGTCAGACTAGACCCAATGGGTGATCGGAACAGCACGCACTACAAAAGTCATAGTCTGAAAATCTTTCAGGGCTGATTCTCAACAATAAAAGTCATTTTAGAATCCTCCCAGGCAGACAAATTAATTGGATCTAAAGGCGAGTTTTTCCCGATCAACTCTAGCTGCTAAAAGCTTGGTGGAAGAAATTAAGCTTTACTTCATCTGCATGAGCAGAGAGGTGACTCAGACACATGACCGGTTGTATGCAGGGAAGGAATTGAGATGATTGCAGAGATCTATCAGCCACCTAGTTTCTACCCAGAAGAAAACAGATCTCCAGGTTGCTGATAAAGTCCTAATCCTGCAGAAGTGCTCAGGCACTTAGTCAAATGTGTGCAGGAGGTGTCTCTTCCATACCCATCTCCCAGTTTCCACGAGGTGAGCTTGGTCTTTTGTGCTAAGGGACAGGTTTCTGAAGTGATGCCTACACCTAAAGACAGGAACAGTGATGGAAAAGGAGGAGCATTTCATCCTGGTACTCCTGGGCTTGGATGCTCACTCAAACCTTGTTGCAAAGGACGGGGTATTTTATCACACAGCAAATACCGTTCTTTGAAAACCTCTGTCAGATGAATGAGGGGATCTCCTCTTCCTCCCTGTGGAACCTGAATAGGTCTCTCAAGCCTTCACAAACATGTACGAGCTCAGAAGAATTGTAATGAGTGTTCAACCTCTCTTATGTATATTTCCACATGCTATTTGGAAATTTTGACCAAGAGAATTTCTTTAACCTCTTTGAAACTTGAAAAACACCACTTTACCTAGAAAACATAGTGGGATTCTCCCACTACTCAGAAATCAAAGGGTTTCAAGCATTCCTCAAAAGCTCAAACGCCATGGATCATGAAAATCAAGATGCCTTGGCATGCTTCCTTTCTTTTCCCCTTTGAACTTACCAGTCTGGTTGAAGAGGTACAGTTTACAATGTGCTGTTGGCACAGTTAATACACCTCCTCAGATGGATAGCCTGAAGCATATGGGAAACACGTGCCAAACAGGCCTCCGCATCCCCCATGCTGCTGTCAGTTCTCTTTTTGCTCTCCTAGCTGCTTGCAAACTCCCACCTCCTCCAGGGATCCCACATCTACACCCCGTCTTTCTGAAGAGCTGTACCTTTGTCACCATCATCATGGCATTAGTTTGCCTTCTGTCATTAGAAAAGAAGAGTTCACCATCTCCAGAACATGCCTACCAGAAGTACCTACACCCTCCAGGGGTCTAAATTTGAAAAGGTACTTAATTCGAGAATTACAACCTCTCATCTGTCAATGTGTTTCCCCCAAAATACAAAGAAAGACAAGAAAAAAAAGTAAAAAAAGCCAGTCCCTCATGGTTTTCATGCTAGGGTTATATGGAAGAGCATACTTTGAAGATTAAAAGTATTCACACAGTGCAGAGAGAAGTATCCTACAGATAACCCAGGCGTAACAGCAGCAGTGAGTAGCTAAACTATCCTCTTTCCAAGCAGGTGCTCTTTGCAAAGCAAGACAGAATTTGCACAATTCCCCATAGTGCTTTGCCAATATCTTCAATTTCCTTTAGGAAGAAAAACTTTAGGCAATGAACAAATAGCCCACTAGGACTCTATTTTGGCTCATTGACTTGTACTTTTCTAATTTTCCAAGGAACCTGATGTTAAGTTGACCTTTGAAAGAAGAACCCATAGAGGCTATACTTAGTCCAGAGGGTCCAGGCCAGTGGTCCTGTACCCGAGGGAAAATTTCGCCCACTGCAAGCACAATAAATACTAGAAAGTGGAGTTTGGATTCCAACAGCAAAGTTCTCCTTGACTACGGTGGTGCTTGAAAAGTTCGGTCCTCCTGCCCATGCAGAAGCCTTGGCCTCTGTTCTGAGCGTTCAAAGGAAGCAACAAATCACTGCTAAAAACTCAACCCAGGCGAGAGAACACCACTCCCTTACAAACGGGCGACGGCACAAATTTCCTGTGCTTGTGGACAGTTTTGTTTGAAAGTTGCCATAATAGGAAACCTAGCATAATGTGAGGTTTTAATTTCCTTCCAAACTTCATAATCCTTGGAGAAGCCTGAAAATGGGATGCACTACAATTAGCAAAAAAGAAGCCTTAAAAAAGCCTTGCAGAGAGATTTAGACCCCAATCATAATTTACATTTGCAGGTATGTAGATCTCTAAGTGCATGGCTTCTGCCCTGATTACTAATTAATGAGGTGCAAAGATGCCTGTTGGAGGAACCAGCTCTGATTATGTGGGCCTTATGGGAAAATGAAGCTCTTGCAATCTAAGAAGGCAGATGATATCTTTAACATATATTTTAGAAAATTACAGGAACAAATCAAGGGGCAAAATATACACATGTATATATTTTTAAAGAATCACACACAGCCAGGTTGCGTTACCATCCGATTATCTTATTTCCTTGAATATACAAACCTGGCATGTTTAATAGATTTAGCATGCCGTCTATTTTGCATGTCATATACATCCACTTAAGCAGTACCCTAGTATTCTGAATGGATATTACTGTCATTATAGCATTCATTTTACAGTTGTTGAGAGGAGTAAGTATACAGAGAACTAACTGCAAGGTGGGTTTCCCAGTTCAGAGCCAAGCATATGATTAAAACCTAAATTTGGCTCAGATTCATTCAATGAAAAGGAAGTTTAGGCAAATGCTTATGGCCCATCAGCTGCTTTCATGGTTTGTTAACATGGGAACATTTTTGTTTATTTTCATTTTTTCTTTTCACCACTAAATTGTCATCTCCATCTTGTCAATATTGGGTGCTCCTGCATCACCTCACTGCTAGGAGAACACAAGTGAGGTGAGCCATGCCATAAGGCAGGTGCAAGGAAGATCGTTTGTCAGAACATTTCCTTCCTTCTTAAACCTGAGGATGAATGGGAGTTCAGAGCAGGTCAACATCTTTTCCAAGGGAAGCTGACTCATAATTTTCAGCACACAAGGAGAAACGCAAAATCTCTTGCAGTGTTGTGTTTGCTTTAGTTTAGAGAGTCACAATTAAGTAAGAATAAATTAAACACGTACCATTTGACTTTTCACTATCTGCGGGTTTCATCTGAATAGGATGATGCATCTAAAACAAAAATGAGAGAGAGTAAGGCAGGTTGGACAGTCATAAAAATCAAGAATCATGTTTTTAATGAAGGTTTAAAGGATATGTGATTAATATTAAACATGTTAAAATGATATAAATTCAAAATAACACTATATTACAGGCTTTTAAGAAAAAATAAAATGGTAAAGGAACATTTTATAACCAGGAAGATTAAAAAAAATAGATCACTGGGCCCACAGGACTCATAAAACTTTAATTTGCTGTATCTAGTTTCATAAGACCTCTAAAGTTACAGCCCTCATTAGTTTATGGCATGCTTGGTTTCTGTTTTACCAACTTTTTTCCTTGAGCTCAACCACTGCCAAAACTGGGATGGAATTTTCAAGTAATTTAAGAGCTAGCAAGCATTTCAAACATACTCAGGGGAGTTGAGTTTGACAAATGAACTTTGCTTGCAATTAAAAAAACATGTGCTGATCCTTTCAGGACTGAAGAGAAAGAGACTCGTGCTTCCTATAATAGCTTCCTATAACTGTTTAGTATCTCATATTTTTTTTTTTTAAGAATACATTATGCATTCATTCATAAAGCTTCCATCACAACACAACACAATTCTGGCTTCCATAAAAACTCCTAATAATTTTTCCTTTCCAAGCTGTTCCTCCATTCATGCGAGAGAAACCAATCCCCCCGTGCAGCGTGCTCAGCTGAACGTCACGTGGCATCCTACCTCGGCACGCTCGGTATTGTGTGCCCTCAGCTTTCATTGCTAAATGATGCTCCCCCCCTACTGAGTTGTTGGTAACTCCAACAAAATTTTTTACAAACAGCGTTTTCTGTAGTTTCAGCAACACCACAACAATCGAGCTGCTCCTGGTCAGAGTGCACGGCATTGGTTATAGTCAGCCCTGTGTCCGCTATGATGGATTCAGGGAAATTTTGTTTCAGCTTCTCAAAAGCCTTCAGGATTTACCTCACATCAAGTTTCAACGTAGGAGACGTTTTAGCTTGCAAAACCCACTGTTCTTATCTTCTTCCACAGGGCTCTGCAGAATTGCTGGGATTTGACTGCACAAACCTTCTGGCGGCAGCGGGGCCACTGCCTTTTCTCTCCTCAGCAATTCCTCACCATTTCATGTGAACATGTAAAAAATGTATGCTCTTTCTACTTTTGTGTCATCTTTCAGTGCAGCAGAGCCGAGTATGCCTCAAAATTTCAGAGACAATCCCATTTCTTTTACGAAAGGCTGTTATGGCAAACTCTGGGAAACAAAAACAACTGAGCAGGAGAGAACATCCATGCATTCATACGAAATGTGCTTTCAAAGCAGCACGGCAAAACAAATCTGCATTGCTTTTGGTGGAGTCACTTCACCTCCAGGGACACAGTTGCTAGATTCTTTAGAAAATATAAAACACTGCTGTGAATGTTTCCGTAAGATTTAGTCCAAGTTCAGAACGCTTCCTGGCCCTGCAAATCAGTGCATTACTTGTACTACTTGCAAAACTCCCCATGCTGCCCTAAGGAAAAGGCAAAGACACGACATGGATGTAGTCACCACGATGCACAAATTTGCTTCAATTTTAACAATTCTGTTCTCTTTGAATCCTTTGTTTCCCAAATGGACTTTAATAGCCCAGCACTTGTCCGCCACCATTCTTATTCGATCTAATCCATAGAAAAAAGGGAAATTCTATGGTAGTCTATCTTCTTTAACTAGTGCTTAACTTTTATCCTGGCATCGACGATACATCAGGCACTGACTTAAAATTCATGGGAATATGATGCAGCATGTCCACTCAGTAGAGCAAAAAGTGAAAGAAGAAAAAAGGTGTAACTTGCTCCACGAGCCCGTTGCAGGTATTGATGTCTCTGAGGAGCAATGGAGTGGTGAGAAAACAGAGGAAAGAAAATTGAGTACTGTAAATTTGGGAATATGCAGGTTATAGAAGAAAAATCCAACCCAAATATGGACCTTTCATAGCCAGAGAATCTGTCACTCTTTCTAGCTGCATTTATATGTCCCTAAGTGGATAAAGGCAATTCTAACAATGTTAAAAACCTTTCACTTTTCAAACTGCCTGAACCAGAGAAGCCAATTTTAGACCAGATTCATGTAGAGAAGTTATTTTTGCAGCCCCATGGTCACGACATTAAGATCAGTGTTACCTGACAAGCACAGTTACCACATCAGAAA
This sequence comes from Steatornis caripensis, assembly GCA_013398225.1. NCBI lineage: Eukaryota > Metazoa > Chordata > Aves > Caprimulgiformes > Steatornithidae > Steatornis > Steatornis caripensis. The sequence goes on along the minus strand of VZSC01006078.1, from coordinate 441,107 downwards.
TCATCCTCTTCTGTTATACATAATTACCCCGAGTTCATTAAGTCAGTAATCTGTTGTGTTCACAAAGCAAGAGGCAAGATATAACAAGACGCTTCAACTGGGTTTTGACTTGATTTCCAAGGTTCCTGCTAAAAACCCTTCACACCAGCGAGCTGAAGTCAGGAGCGATGCCGTTGTGCTTAACAAAATGATATTGGTGCAAAACTAATAAAAGATTCAGATCAGGCCCGGAGAGTTTAAACCACAGAATACCCATGGTAAAATGGATGCGATACACAAACATGGCTTCAGCGAAGAGGAAGGGGGAAAAATACCTTACTGACAGTTTCCTAACATGAGAGGGCTCGTGTTGAAGCTTGTTTAACCCTGACCATCACCAATTGATACGTTAACAACCTTTAACACTAGATTCAATAAAACATGCCATTTATAACCTGAAATGGGTTTTACAGAGTCACTGGTTCGCATCTCATTATTAAACTCATTGCTGACCTCTAGAGACAACTGCCGTGACAATACATATTATAAGCTCTCTACCCATAAAATATTTAAAAGTAAGTGTAAAAAAGAAAAGAGAAGGAAAGAATGAATCTCAAAGAAGTGTGCAGTGAATAAGAAAATTAAAGGGGCAGAGACAAAGGCTAAATAGGTACCATCCTTTCACTCTACAATGAGCAAAAGAGAAAATAATCTGTGTGTTTTATATCTTGCTTGTATAACTGTAGGCTATAAAATAATAAAATAGCTGTGCTTTCCGAGGCCCTCCAAAAGATTATAGATGATATAAACCCGTTTCAAATTAGATGCCACCCACTAGAATCATGTCATCTACTGAAATGAAGGATTTCATGTCTTATCGGAAAGCTGTTATTGTAGCTATACATCACAAAGCCATACACTTATGGATCTCAAGGTAAGTGATTTCTCAGTATGTCATGTTGTCACACAGAGAAACAGCAAACATTTTATTCTGTGCCTGAAGAAAGAGTTGCTTCCAAAAATACAGCATTTAAGAATGCACAGTTGCAATTAATAAATAGGCGAGAGTGAGAAAAGTAACTGCAGTAAATAATTTATAGACATTAACACCATCCTGTGCTCAGCCCCTATAGTAAAAAAGAACAACGCAGCTCTCAGGCAAGTTCTTTCTGAGTGTGGGCAGCTTCCCTTGGCAAGCACCGTGCATGGGGATATCAAAACCAGACTGAAGAACGAGCTGTAAAGAATAACCTCTCCTTGGCAATATTTTAGAGAGCTCTATGGAGTGCAGTTGTGGAGCCAGTAACAGCACGACCTACCTTTCCTATACACACTCTCTATCCATAGGTCTCGGAACACAGCATCGTCAATGGTTTACTACCGAGAGCAGGCAAATGTCTGCTGCCCACAGTCATGCGGTGCCTTGCGGCAGCGCTGGCAGCAAAGCGGAGGCTCCAGCCGCTGCCTGTGCTGTCGCGGAGGCCACGTAAAGCCTGAGGCCAAGGATGTCACCGCTTCTCCTTGGGCGCATCCCAGGCAGGGGTGCTGATGTGTTCCACAGGAATCAAAAAGGAAAAGAAACAGTTGTCAAACACTCAAACCCGAAAATGCCCCTGAAATCAATGGGAAGCTGGCTGCTGGCTATGTCAAGGGAAGCAGCAGCACCGAGCCATGGCCTAGAATTACAATTGACTAGTTACAGCTTTTTTCCCCCCTCTTTTTCCTGAGTACATCCCACCGTATGTAAATATAACTTCATCTGAGAAAAAACCACAGCCAAGCAACCCCCAAAACCTCTCGGAGGCGCGCATCCTCTCCAGCTTTAGAGCCTCAACGTCATCTTTTTGATGATGATCATGCCACCTATTTACATTCTTATCAAAGCCATGTGACATCTGCACGGGAGAAAACAAGCCGGCTAAGAGTCTAATTCTGGCAAAAATATTGCAAGGAAATTAGATTAACCTGGGTGGAATTCTATCTGGGAATTTGGAGTCTGTCGTGGTGATTAAGTCATCATTTCTGTCAGATTACTCTAATCGGCTGTCAAATACGATTCCACAGCCCCATCTGTAACTTGGCATCCTCGTTATTCAGTCGATGTTACCTTCTGTATACAAAACAAACACCCAACAAGGAGGTGTGTGCAGCCTAGCATTTAGCAGAGTCATTAGCTGTGATTACTATTGTGTGCTTGCACATTGCACGATGCGATCAGTTCACGGCTTGTTTTATTTAGTCAGGGGATGCTTCAAATCAGGTGTAATCTCAAGCTCGGAGAGCTAGGGGTGAATGGGGAAGAACTCTCTCCAGGCACGGCCGAGCATGGGATTGGCACGCTGTGAGTCACCGCTGCGTCACCAGCAATTGCTTAAATCTCATTTCAGAGTTGTCAGCATATTTGGTGGAAAGGCTTTTGGGCACCTGCTTTCCATCCATCTTGTGAAACGAAATGGGCACTCAGATGTTCTAGGTAGGCTAAAGACCTCCTGCGAGCAGTAATTTCTGGAAATGAAGCAACGTTTGTCGGCTGAGGCAGTCGACACTCTAAATGATCTGTACTGATCGGTTAAATAAGAGGTATTTTGTTATATATGTGAGTATGTTTGCCTTGCAGAGGACTTTGGTGATTAAAAAGCAGGAAATGCCTTTCAGTGAAGATGAAGGAGATGATGGGCTCAATTTACTGCAGCTGTGTTGAGTCTGAAATTCAGGTGCCCTCAGCACCTCCGAAACTCTGACCATGTAATTAGACTATGAAAAATCATTATTTTATGGTCCATTGCAAAAACACCTTCACACATGATTACTACATCTATTAGCAGCTTTTATTCTCTGTTCCCGGTACTGCAGGCTGCACGTGTCTCTCTCCCGCCCCTCCTCGTGACCTGAGGAAAGAAAACTGCTTGTCAAGAAAGGACCCCAAATGCACACGAACCTGCCTGTGCCTTCACCCAGCTCAGTACGTCAGTCAAAGCCCATCTCCTGAAAGTCCTCGGAAGTTAAGCGCAGTGTGCCTTTACACCATGGGAGCTTAGGAGGACGTTATCCATGGCTCGTCACTCCTTACCATTCCTCTCATCATCTTTCTACAACCCTTTAAACCCATCAGCACATTTCTACAGCTCTTAGCCCTCTTTAGCCCCGTCCCCTTCCTCTCTTCCCTGTGATCCGCCACGGCTATAAGTTTGTAGCTGTGCCCCAGCTCTGTTGGCCCCTTACTTGCCATCCTCGCCGACTGCATCGTGGGGAAACACAACACAAAATTGAGCTAAAAAGCTAAAGCTTCCCCCAAGCAAAGGGTAAATTTAGAGAACTTGGGTTACTCGGGTAACATCTAAAGCAAACAAGCTGCAATAGCATTAAATGATGACAGCTGGCACGTATCTTGTCATTTCCAGCACTTTGGGACTTGCTTCTTGCTAGCATCAATCATTGCTGAAGCCAAAAGGGCCTTCCTTCACATTTTGCGAATTGTAAAATGGCAGGGGGGAATGTGGGAGGGAGAAGAAGAGATGTCAGACCTTAACGAAACCCTAGTATTCTTCTTGGGAGAAGGATTATAAATCCATAGACTTTTTGGAACCGATAGGAAAACCAAAGAGGAACAAAAAAATTAAGGAGCGGTAGGGACAGGCTAAGGGCATGGGGGAAGGAAAGCACCTCAAGAGGCACCAGCATGCAAAATGGTGGGGAAAATTTACCTTGTTTGCCTAACTCTGGTCTGGGAATGAATTTAAAGGTTTCTCCAGGCTCCTGGCCCAATTAGTGAGTGCTGCTTAATTAGACCAGTAGTCCAAGGAAAAGAAGAGCCCAAATCTCTACCTGCCAGGTTCCTGAACACCTTCACAGGGGCTGGAAGTCAGGAAGGAAAGTACTGACCTACCAAAAGACTGCGGGAAGAAGAGAAAATGGTCCATAAGCACCAGAGAATGAAATGATTGTGAATGCCCTCAGAGATCACTGTTTTTCTGGATTATTGTGTGCAGACACCCTTACACATACCCCTCAGCCCCTCGTTTCAGCTTTTAGCTCCCAAGTTTTTCAGTAGGATCCTTTTGGAGGAGCTCTTGAGCATATTTTTCACACCGCTTCTATGTCAACTGTTTTTGCTTTTTTAAACCTTTGTGACTCACAAGTAATACAAGTTTCCCAGAAGTGAAAGAGGTGTATTTTCCTATTGAAGAGAACTATTTTGACCAACTTCTCTAGGGTCAAACTAACTTGAATTACACAGTCAATATCTGGCTACAGCTTCAGGGAACTTCTCCGGCAACCGGGGACAGTCTCTGAGGCCAAATAAATACTTGTGAATAAAAGAGGCAAGGGACTGCTCTCTGGCTCTTAAGAGAAGTTGTGTGGCACAGCTTGCATTTACACAGCTGTACTTCTCCTTCCTCCCAAAACAGGATGCCCTTGCCCATACTGCCTAGTGGGAACAGTGTATAGCCCATACTATTCCCTCAAATACGCTCACATACCGGGTATGAAAGTGCTAACCGGCACCGAGACCAATGCTGTCACAGGCGGAGTGTTGAATTAAACCAACCAGAGCTGGTTGGATTAAACCAACCAGTGTTGGTTTAAGTCATTTACCTTTAGTTTATTCACAGGTAAAAGGAGCACAAATGTGCATCCATCACACAGACTCTCACAAATAAATGCAAAGCAGTAGCTGTAACTGCCTGAGCGATGGCACGGCCAGAAGATTGTTTGCTGTCATCCTTTCATAAATCCCAGTTTAAGGGATTTAAACTGTTTTAGGTATTCATACAATTTTGGTAGTATAAGAATGTGGTCTGTTACTTGGCCTCCTAGATTACTGTCAGACATATATATAGGCGTATTTTGGAGAGAGAGCGAGAGGGAGAGAGAGAGAGGGAGAGAAGGAGGACGGGAGAGAAGCAAGAGAAAATGAATATTGCTGGTGGGTGCCAAATATAGTACATGCGGTAATGCAGAACATCGTTATGTTCTATTTAGAGCACAGAAACAAGCATATAGCTTGCTTAAAACAAGTTGTTTCTTTTACCAGAGAACATTAAAACTGCGGAAATTCAATGATTTTTGGAAGCTTTCCAACTCAGTCATTTGCAATCCACTACGCTCCGTGTTTTAAATTCGAGTTAAATTGAACATTAGCTTGAGTGACTAAAAACAATGCTGCACTTTAAAATAGTAATAATACTATTCTAGTGATCCCTTCTGCAGTCACCCTCACATTCTGCTGTTCCTCCTGTGCATTTACTAATTAGGCTGTAACACTCGGTCTCCTTTAAAAGTCGTACCCTCATATAGAAATGAAAAAGTTGGCGGTCTTAGAAGTGACAACTTCACTTCCTGGTGTACAAATAAGTACGGTTGCTCTGTTAGCAGTTCTACTCCATTTATTTAATTTCTTCATTTCTCACCACTCACACAAACGGCAACAACTCCAGGACACATGGGAGCCAAACGGAGTGGAGATAAGGAAGGGGAGGTTTGACCAGAATTTCTGTCTTCAAGATCACATGGAAACTAAAGTGATTAACTATCTTTTCTTCAAACAAATGAGCCTTTACAGAACCTATTCAATCCTAAAAATAGACATTAAGTGTGATTCTATATCTTGTTGGGAATAATGCCTTGGGGATATTTTGCATCATCCATGCTTAAAAAGCAAACCCATTAGACATCTGAGCAAAACATCAGATATTATTTTAACAGCAAGGGTTATCCATCTCATCTGCAGCGGCAATAACTTTTGTTGACATTTTGCCAATTGAAGTTTGCATGCCAACGTGGGGTTTTTTTCGCTTTGCATTGAAACGATAAGGCACAGAAAGATAACAAAAGTCTCTCCGTGACATTAATTGACTGAGTTTTAACACCCATTCAAGGGAGCTGCGAGGAGCAAAAATTACTGCCCACGTTTCTGAGCTCAAAACGAAGCGCGGTGAAGCAGTGATCTGCCCAGCGTCACGCAGGGAGGCACCGCACGGCCCAGAATGACTATCCGAAGGGAGGTAGCCAAGCTGTCCTCACCGCAGCAGAGCCTGAGCTCCTCACGCTCTAATTGATTTCTCCTCCTAACACCATTGCGAGGTGCTTACCACTGCTATCTCGTTTTAGCAGAAAGGAAGACGACAGGGGAAAAAAAAGGCACAGAGGCTGTACGTGATTCATTTGGAGTTATTCCACAACCGAAGCCAAGCCTCTCAAGCCAAAAAACCTTGTAGTTTTATCACCAGGTATAGGTAAGGCACTAATGAGTAGGTACACTCCACACAAGCAGATTTTTTTTTTACATTATTACTCCCTAGATACTCTGCTCAAGAGGTAACGTAAGAACCTGAAGCAGTGATCCAGGACAGCTGGAAGAACCAAATGCCAACCAAGTTGTTGTGGTTTTGGGATCTCAGCTAATAACTAGTGCAGGCTTACGCTGCATCGGGTGGATTTGTTTGGCATGAGCTAAGATGCCAGGACTCCGTTCCCAGCATGACACAAGCCTTACAGTCGGTGTCTCACTGGACATGACTCAAGTGTTCTGAAGCCGTACTTTCTTCCACCTCCCTAGTCGGGCATCAGTTTCCAGAAGTCAACTGGAGGTTGAGACTTAAAAAGAATTACTTTTCCTCCAAATCTAAGAGCACCACCCCCCTCCACCCCTCCATATTAATATTTGGAAAACAGAGCCAGAGCAAAGCCAAAACACGCTACTATTAGCCCATCTTCTATGAAAAGTCTTTCCACCTCCCATGGGAAAGAAACAGAAGTCCCTTAACCATGCCAGAAGGGGAACACAGCAAAGCAAAAGCGTGCACTTACTTGAGTGGTCTGCAGAGGCATATTTCACATTTCTTCCCCTAGCAAAAGTCAGCGCCCTTGCTTAGGAAGCACTGACTCCTGAGGGCATGTTTAGGGAAGTTTGCCATTCTTATTTACGACTTCAGAATCTGTGAAGACTCGAGAAGATGCTCCCATCTTAAAAAAAAATCTCCTGCTGCCCAGCGGCAACATTCCAGTATCTCAGGCTGTGGACATCATTTTAGGGTGCTAATGTTTGGGCCTGGTCCAGATGAAACTCCTCCCTTTCTACAGAAATCCCTCTGATTCCTTATCAACATCTAGGATGATTTTTAGAAACTTGTGAAGAAAACAAAGCAATCCTCTACCCCCTTCTTCCTCACTCCAAAACCGGAATCCCAAGCAAAACTGAAATGTATTCTCTTTTAGGTTACTGATGACCACCAAGAAATTTAGTTTAACTGAAAGATTTTTAAAACCATGCAATGGCTTTTGTAATGCAAAACACAAACTCAGCTGTGACTGAGGGCATGGCTATCAGGATATTAAATGCTTGTTTTGCAGAAGTTTTATTTTAAGATTTAAGCTGATCTGTGCTCACATGTGCTGTCTCCTCTGTGAACTATGCTCTGCGAAAACATCATATGATTCTGCTCAGCAATACCCTCTACCTTTGCCAAGCTGAAATTCAGGAAATAGCCCTTTAAATGGAATGACTAGCGACAGCAACATTTCGGAAAGGCAAGAAAGTGTAGTCAGGGGCTCCTCTGTTTCTTTCACAACATTATCTCATCTACACTTATCTTCTCCGTTTTTGGCTTTCATTCAGTAAAAGAGAAACCAGCCTCAACCACTCCCTCAGTTTCCCATCACAGATTTTTCTGTTCATTTACTAAGCAGATCTTCTGCCTGACTCTTTCTGCAGCATGGAAGGTCACCTTGATCCAACAACATACTTGGTCTCCTCTTCTGACAGAAACTAGAGGCTATTATTTGGCACAAACCTCAAATTCTAGGCTATGGGACTTTAATTTTTTTTAATGTAAGGCTTTTTTAAAGTTCTTGTTGGAAAGTCCTCGTATTTGCGTTACGATGTACCAGTGAGAACATCTTACAGCTAAAAAGCGTGATTCAGGTAAGTCTAAAGTAAGCCCGAAAAGCATCAAAATCATAACTTCTATTGAAATTCTACCTTCTAAATTAGAGCAAACGGTACAATTTGTAGAAACAGTTGGCACCAATGATGTGGGGCTGCTGCTGTTTTCACTTAGCAAAAGTGCAGAGCAGTTCTGAGTCCGGAATACATGCCTTGATTCACAATTCCCACCTCTCCAGCAGTCAGTCAGGCAGTCAAATGCCTCTGTTACCAAACACAGACTAATCCAGATTTCATCAAAGGTCAGAGATGAACCCCAAACTGCTTGTCAACAAGCATGCCTCTTGAAATATTGCAGGGAATAGCCAAAGCATTCAGGTAGAAAAGGGGTTTTGAATGAAGATATCAAAATTCCTACTCTCCTGACTGCGATCAGCTGAGGTAAGTAGTACAGTTTTATTGTTTAACCAGCAGAGTCATAATATTTTACGCCAAATGAGGATATGGCTCATAAATTCTATTTAAGCTCTCCATGAGCTGAAGTTACAGGAATTTTCCACAACTATCCAGTATCAGCATCCAAATAAAAGCTCTCAGCGTTATGCCAATACTCTGCAGTGGTGAAATAATCTGGCTGTGGAGAGAGAATGAAAAAAGATAGCTCGATATTTGATCTATCTATGAAAACAGAATGTTACCGCAGTCTCCAGCCGTAAGCGTACATAAACACACGCTGTCCGCACAAAAATATGAACGTCTAGTTGTGTATACACACAATCACAAACAGCAGTAAGAATCACATTAAGTAACCATGTAATTTTTAACTACCCTTTGTATGAACTCATTCTCTTGAATTTTTTAGCATCTCTGTGGCTAATGTACTTTGCCTGTGCTTTCTTTGGGATAAGGAAAGTATTTTTTATTCACACTAAACATGCAGTATACATTTCTAATGCTAATCCTAACGAATCCTAATGTATTTAAATATTTCCCTCAATAGGTGCTAGGGAAGTTAAACAAACACAAAAATAAATGGACAACATTAGCAGAAACATATATTTTTGAAGAATGAGTCAGTTCCAGCTGGCTGCGGTATTTAGACCGAGCTGTGATTAAGCTTTCATTAGTAAAAGGGACAGTAGCAGGAACAGTAAGGCCAAAATCAACGTGCCTCCACCCATCTGCAAAGCATCTGACCCCAAATACGAACCTTATTGCATTTTTCCAGCGACTGGGCCCCTTCATTCTCTTGAAAAAAGCACCACAATGCTTCATTTAGCAACTGTAAATGCCAGTATGTGAAAAACTAACTTCTACTTATCCTTTATATTGCTATTCTACTCAATTAGAAGTTTTCTCTGCGTTGTTGTCCCGTGAGTAACATCTTTATGTGCGACTTGCCTAAAGGTCAAAGAAATCTCTTTGCAGAGATGGCTTCAGGTGGAACAGCTGGAGGCCACAGAGAGCAGGAAGGTCCTCTGATAAAACCAGCCGAGCTAAAATCTCTTACATCATTCATCCTACCTGCTCCAAAGGTAGCATTTAGAGCTACTGGGAAGTCTTGAACTCCCGGTTTCTTGGCTTATGCTATTTTTTCTGAGCGAGGCTAATGCAGCCTGAGGGCTGTTGTGGCTTCGGTGCAGCTAGCAGAGGGCAATGAAAGCACAGGGGAAGACGGCATGGGCGCAGAAAAGAGATTTTCACCAAGTCACACCCTCTATTTTTATCGCTCATGTCAACAGGGAGGTAGACAAGGGCCAGACATGAGAGCTGTTAGCTATCAGGCCACTTCTAAACTGGGATAAATCCATGTCATTCTTTGCAAAATGAGTAAGGTCACAAGTGGCAAGGGACACGCCTGCCTGAGCAACCCTCAGAGCCTTCCAGACACAAGCGTATAAGCACAGCATTGATACTGACTGTAGCTCTTACCAACATCTTTCTTTTTGGTTAATCACATATTTTTGTACAAATAAGAGGATTCTACATTCACAGAAGCATAGCAAGTTCTTTCACTTCTTAGCAATTGCAGAAATGAGAGATGAAAAAATCCAGTACCTCATCTCGAAAGACTTAATGCCAATACAGGATTACTGCCTACCATATATTTTCTAATTCTTTCCTACTCCAAATGCCCATAAGGATTGGGATTTAACTTTGTTTCTTTCAGAAGATTATTCTAATTGGACCGATACTTTTTTTTCCTGAGACTTGATCTAAGTTTTATTTCACCTCTTACGGTGGTAAATGCTCAGTTCGGTGTACAATCAACAATAATTCCCATTTGTCACTGGCATTTGGGCAGGACGTGGCCCTGGAGGAACTAAACGCACCATCTACATCCCTGCTGCTGTGGGTGCTCGGTGAGGCACTCCTGCAACAGCATTTATCCTCTCTGTATTCCTCGCAATATTTGAAATGAACATACTGTATAATAACACAGCATATTCTCCTCTAAGGTATTGTCATGAATTGGCCGCAAAATAATATTAGTCGCTGTCTGGTGCATACTTGCTCAAGTGATGGTCTAGAACACAAACTCCCTTCAATCATCTGAGCCATTCACAGTTGAATGGAAATAAAAACGTATCACGTACCTCGCATCTCTGCATGAGGCTGTAATCCCATTGAGAGATCCTGGCAGCGGTAAGGAACACTAGAGTGTTTTGTTTATTTTCACGGTGGAATTACAAGCTTCACTTACGGAGGTACCTGACTTTCAGTTCTTAGTTTAAAACAAATCTTATCCTCTGATTAGTGTCTTATTTTCCACAATCTTATTTTCTTCAACCCAGAATCCTATGTTGTCTATCTCGAAATCAATGATAAGCCTCAATTCATACTTCCTTTAAGATCGTTACAGACTTTCAATTATTCTTTTCAGACATGAGCTCCTTTTTTCCTTTCTCTGTTTTTTTCCCCGCGTTTCTCCTTCACAAGAGAAAATTTCCACTCGCTGCAACTTGTAACGGTTGCAAGTGGGATTGGGTGAGTGTTGCTAGAATGAATGACAGTGGCAATGTATTCATGAGATTCCCTGATACATTGCAAATTTCATTTGCAAAGAAGCAAAGTTGCTTATTCTAACCCCTGCTTGCCCATCCCCTCCCTCCTGCGACGGGAGATAGCCCATCTCTGAGTTATAATAGGGCGAGAGCTGGGATTGACTGCAGACTGCTTTAATGCCACTCTTAATGACAACTTGTGAAGACTGGGAAGTTGTCAGAATCAGATATCAGCAAAAGCTCCAGCTTGCTTTGTGAAGTCAGTCTGAATTAATTAATGGGTAGCTTTTCTTTGATATCGCTTTGATATTCGGCTGCAGCTGGATAAAAATCAACCACAAAGGAAGCTACATTTTGTTTACCACGGCTTAAGATCCTGTTTAGTTCAATATTTTTTTCTTTTGCAATTTTTGCTTTTTTAACTTCCCTGGCACAAGGCAAGAGAGATAGGCTTTCTCTAATAAATGGAGTTACGGCATGTTTTTCAATGACTGCTTCTCTCCGCTCCCGGAGATACTCAGGCGACATTCTGGGAGCAAAGCCATTACTGATTTCAGCAAAGCTGCAAGGGAAAAGATGGACCATTCCAAAAGCAAGACAAACATTAGCCTTGTTCACTCTGGTACTGCTTTCCCCGTTAAAAGGTATTTAACACTTTCGTGGTATTTGCTCTCTGTTTTAGAGGGTGCTGACCACTTGCTCCATACGCTGACAGCCTGAAATATAAGCTCTGCAACCGGGGGTCTTCCTTAACTTTTCAGGGTGGGAATTCACAGCCCATTTCAGTGTCTTTAAAGGTTTTGGATGTCCACCACGACAATCAGATGAACGCATCGATACCCCAAAGAGGTGCTTGCACCCAGATGAATCCCTGAGTATTTCTAGCAGCGCCAGTGTCCCTACTGGCAGGAGGAGAAAGGATTGCTCTGCACGTCACAGGGGAAGAGCAGACAAAGAAGTGGCTCTTCCAACTAAGCTGATGAAGATGATAATTTCTTCCAGAGAATGAGCAAAAAATCAATTATCTCTCTGGGCCTGCAAAGAGTATTTTTAATTAGGCAGAATATAATTGCCTAAAGTGTGTTATTAGAGCAGGAGTCTCGATCAAGACACCCAGTTTTACCTGGTTTTCCAGGACGTATTATGGGGTTTCTAACGACCACAGAGAAGACACAACTTCTTCTGTTTTCTCTCTCATCATGTATGTTGTCACATACAACAGCACGGTGCATCTAAACAGCGTGCTTCATTATCTGATTGAGATGGGAGAAAGCTAGCTAGGGATGCCTCAGCTTCCCGCACCGCCATGGGAGTACAAACGCTAAACGAGACAACATCGCTCCCCTTCGATAGCAACGCGCAGAGCCACAGACCACACAGCAGAGGTCTTTGAAAGAAAGGAGCACAGCTCACAGGGTTGGACACAACGGCAGAAGGCTGAATACACAATCTCTCTGTTATAAACATGTCATGAAGCCCAGGCTCTTTAGTCACCAAACATTGCTATCGAGGCAGGTAAATGGCATCCAAGGGCATCTCTAATAATGCTACTTCCTGATGCTTGCAACATTGTTTATGATTTGCCTTTCTAATTTCACTATTCCAGGAGCAGTCAGACAGCCAGGAAGGCTCCCTGAACCAGTTTTTCATTATGAAGACAATTTTAATAACTTGTGTCATGGTGCTAATGAGGCTGACTGAAGCACCTGTACTTTCTGTTCCGGATAACAGAAAACAGCTAACACCAGCAAGAGAATAAATAGCTGTTTAAGAGAGTGCCTGGGCTATCATCCTTAGGCAAGCATCCCCCCTAAATCTTGGTGAGCTTTGCAACACCCTAGAGCACTCCAGTGATGGCCTCTCAATTTTGTTCAGTTTTCCATTCTGAAGCGCACAGCAAAAGGTTCTCCACTCAGTGATTTTTGGGTACCCAGCTTGCAAGAGATATCCTGTGAACAGATCCTCCAGCCTCGCTGAGTAAGGTGTTCTAAGTTGGATGTTAAATTCTGGAGGCATTTTGCAAAGTGATGACCTCAACTGTCAAGAGTTATGGAAATCAGAGGTGAAACCCAGCACCACATGCCAGAACGGTTTGGCCTTTTGGGGATGGGCTTCACATTAGGGAATTTTTCTGAGGTTAAACCAGTGTTAGGCATTACTTAGTTTCCATCCCAACATTTAGACTGCAAAGCTGTGCAAAAAAATTCCTTAACTACCCCAAAAGAACTACCTAAAAAAACCTAGCGTGCATCTAACTGCATTTGCAGCTGGGCTAATGTGCTCTTGCTCCTCAGCAGATCTGCTACACCAGGGAAACGCAACAGTCTGATACGACGTCTAGGATCTGAAACAGCTCACCGCCGCCCATGCCCTGTGCAGCTCTGCACCCTCCTGACATACCCCAGGGGTTAGGCTGGGGCACCATCTGCCCGNAAAGCTGTGCAAAAAAATTCCTTAACTACCCCAAAAGAACTACCTAAAAAAACCTAGCGTGCATCTAACTGCATTTGCAGCTGGGCTAATGTGCTCTTGCTCCTCAGCAGATCTGCTACACCAGGGAAACGCAACAGTCTGATACGACGTCTAGGATCTGAAACAGCTCACCGCCACCCATGCCCTGTGCAGCTCTGCACCCTCCTGACGTACCCCAGGGGTTAGGCTGGGGCACCATCTGCCCAAGCAAGGCAGATCAAGGGTTGGCCTCCTTCTCCCAGTGCTTCAGGTCAACGGATCTTCCTGCACTTCCCTGTTCTAGGAGAGTATGTTCCAAACATCCGAAGCTTTTCCAAGTAATAAAAATACTTATTAGAGCACGGAATTATACCCAGATACCCCAACTGTTGAGTCACTCCCTCAGTACTAGGCAATCAAGTGCTTTTACTTGATTTCTGCCAACCCACAAAAGTTCAATATTTTCATATGCAGTGGAACAGCTTCAAGAGGAGAAACAGTGACCTCCAATCTCAACTAAGTCCAGTGGCGAAGGCTCTGTTAGGTCAGTTCAAGTTAAATCCTTCCAACAAACAAGCCAGAGAGGACACGAACTGCATTCTCCTGTGTGCCAGAAAGCTATCCTAACGATCAGGCTGTACGGCAAGGCGAATCTGGCCCCTATCCTTCACTGAGAAAAAGGGACAAGATAATTATTAATTAAATGTTTTGCTCAATTTAGATAAGCTATTTTTACTTTGTCAATATGCTCCTCTCCCTATGCCTGAATAACACCCACTGTTCTGCCATTAAGCTGCCAGTTTAGCTACTTACAGGGATTTCATTAGGTTCCTAAGTCACTTTTTACCATTTCACGAATTCAGGGCCGGTGATCCATTCTGTGTTTCACAGCAATGGTAGATGCAAACCCAGCCTTTCTACTAAGGTAGCTGAGTTTAGCGCAAATATTGATTTTTCATGTAAGTGGCAAAGCCAGTGCAATGTTTTTTTGAGGGACAGAGGTGGAAATGGTGTATTTGCATAATAAAAAATCACTGCTTCTGAGCTGGACAAAATGTGGTCATTAAGTGGCTCCATTTGCATAGTATTTTAAAGGAAGAAATGGGCCAGATTCACTTCCTCAAGATCATTCGATGTCTTACAGCTCAGTTCCCAGGAACAGGCACTCCCTGGGAATTCTCCACTTTCCCATCTGGTTATTTGTATCATTTAAACAGTTCTAGACTTTTCGGATCCTTCATTAAACAGCATTTGGCCATGCTATATGGGTACTGAATTAGTTTAATTTGTCATCATAAATCAATCGCTCCAATCCCTTAACTAACTTAATTGCTCTTTGAATTCCATTTCTGTTTGTCTAAATCTCTCAAAGTCACTGATATCTCATATTCAGGCTATTATTCAAGTCATATTGGATGATTATCTTTTTATTACAGGTAATTTTTACATAATGTTCACCTAGTACTGACAACTCATAAGGCCTAAAGCAGAGAAGAGAACTCGATATTAAAACACTACTCCAGAAAGGCGCGTGTCAGGATATTCATTAGATGAGAAGAGCTCATGTTGTAAAGTAAGAATCAGAAATATATTTGGGTTTTTTGCTTTTTGTTGGACAAACGGTAATTTATCAGAAAGTGAACGTGGATCCGTAGTAAGTTGTCATATATGCCTGCATTTTGAAACAGATTATTCTGAAGTTTAAATAACCTGCTAAACCAATTCAGAACAGTGCTGAGATTCCTCTCCCACATTACAGCCCCTCAAGCCCCACGCACCGGAGGGGCAGTGGCGCTGCCGTGCTGATCCATGCGATACCCGCCCCGTGGCAGGTAGCAAGACCAAGCGTGTTCTACGCTCCACGAGAAACCTGGGCTGGTCTGTGGGGGCGAGGGGATGCCCCAAAGCAGGTCGGCATTGTGCCGCTGACTGTCAGCCCGGTGTAGGGCAGAACAAACCCTACCGTGAACGGTCACTAAAACAGAAGAATGATTTAAGTTTCTCTTTAAAGATCTTTTTTTCGTATCCCACACCCCTAAATGGATCCTGAGGTTTCCTTGCAGCCAGCGCAGAATACTTAGGGAAAAGTTCCCCCTAAGGCAGTCCTGTTTCCCTATCACATAAACGGCATTTAATAAAACCAGTAGTGATTCTTATAATGTAAAAACTGAAAAATCTTTCCCTTGACAGCATCTGGCAAAAAAGGAAGCCATTAATATTATACAAGACGGTTAGATCCCACAGACTCCGCCTTGCCGTTTTAAAATTTTAAGAGCTTTCTCAAAACTGCATTTCTCCATCGTTAAATCCTTAATTAAATTGATTCATATAGCTAATTTCATGCCAGAACTTTAATACAAAGGGTTTGCTGCTCCTTGGAATATGTATATCCCACTTGAAACAAGACCCACATAAACCATTAGTCTGTTAAAAACATCGGAGTGCTGAGGCCTAAATTAGTGTGGGCTGTTAATTATTTTTTGTGATTTTTTGTGATAACCCCATCTATAAGGATATATGCAAAAATATACATATAGGCAACAAATAATCGTTGCCGTGTCAGATCAATCTAACTTCACATGCAGAACAAAGACTCCAAAGAGGTTTAGGTGTAGATTTTACAAATGGATTCCCATTGATTCCTGACTTCAAATGGCTCCTGCATGAGATTAAAGGTGCATTTATCCAGCTATTGGGCTCCAAGAACCCAACAAACGTGCAGTGCTCTTGCCTTATCTACCTGCACTTAACTCTTGCCAGGAAATCCTACCAGATTCACTAGTTAGCAGAACAGAGCACATTCTGGTTTTAAACTAAGACGTGTCAAAACTAAAACAAACAAAAAATGTCAGTGCCACAAAGGCGGCTAAAGCACTCCCCGCATACAGCTCTGTGAGGTTTACTCTCTCTACAGAAGCCAGTTTTCACTAAGCAGCACATTAGAGCACGGCAGGGCTACATCTAACTGAAGGTACCGAATAAACTTAGATGGGTGGAATTTATTGGATCATTTTGTTTAGGGAATAGAAATTAAATACCTCTAACAAAGCCATGAGATTCTTAATGAAGATGAGAATAGTTGAGGCCTCAGTTCTACATCTCATCCCAAAGAAGCACGTTTCTAAGATCATTACCGCGTTCAAACAGAGTTTTTCTCTTTTCGCCCTTCTGCCTTTTAAAACACAATCCAGACCAACGCTCCAAGAAAACCTGACTGCAAGTTGAATAATACAAACCGCACCCCCGTGAGCCAGGACACGAGCTATGTGCTTGCATGTTACGTTTGAAAAGACACATCTGGAAATTCTTGGCGTTCATTTACAAGACAAAAAAGCTACCCGTGATGCCAGCGCCAAGTAAACAGGAGAGAACTGTCCCTATTTCGTTGATATGCATCCTACATATAAATATGCCTGTGTTTCTCAAGCACTGTATATCGTCTTCTGTGCCTAGTAGCAATCCTACCATAACAAGTGATATCTAAATACGTTTTAGAGGAAAGATAAAAGCTCCATTATATGACAGGGAATATCATGACTAACAGAGAGATTATACTAATCATGAGCAAATAGAAGTTGTTTGATCCTACTTATGCTGAAAGTTTTAAAAAATTTTAAAAAATCTTTTATATGGATTTTATCCTCAGGAAAATGATTAAAACCAGAGAAGCCTTGAGATGTCAGCTGGTGACATGTTTTTCTTCTTTATCTTTCTTTTTTTGTTGTTGTTGCTGTGAAAAAAAATCTGAGAGAATACAGCAAAGTGCATCATTAACTTCTTATTAATTTTATAATACAAAGGCAATTCCGTTAAAATAGTGGTGCTGCAACTTTAAATTACAGAACTAGCTTGGTATTTAATGAGAGATTTAGCACAGCGGGGTTTCTGTTAAATTAAGTTGTGCCTTCACATCACAGTGGGAAAACAGGTGTATATTGGTTTAGAATTATGGAAATGTTGACTAATTCCAAGGCTTGTAATCAAACAGCAAGGCACCCTGCAATATTTTCTTCCAAGATTCTGCATTAATCATTTATGTCTGGTCTTATTTTCTTCATGTCCACTAAAAGGGTGCAGCTCAAAGGAGCAGATACAGTGCTCGTGTTTTCATGTCTCTGTTAAGATGAGGTCCACGCAAAAAGTAGGTACAGAAACAGCACTGTTGGCTTTGCTCAAACCCTATGTAAATTAAACCGAGCGAGTAGTCTTGGAAGGGGCATAAATTTCACACTAAAAAAAACTTTTTTGGCTTCATGAGTGCTGATCCACAACCTGCTTACCGAGCCGTGTGGAGCAGGTCTGCGTTTAAGAAATGAAGGAACTAAGCCCAGAAATAATCTAGCCTCTATCATTTAAAGGACATCGAGGTATTCCCCTCCACGCTTCTGCAGCAGTACGGGTTACTCCTGCGCACAGGTAAAATGCAGGGAAGTTCGAACCACCGCAGCATCCCTGCAGCCTTCTGCTCCTGCATCTGCCATCATCCTTACCTTACATGAATAAATCACCTGCCTTCGCCTCTGATTTTCTTCCTGAGCTATTTAAGGATGCCTCTCATCTGACACACGGTGGTATTAGACTAAAAGTGGAAGGCACGGATTCTTTTGTTTCGAGGAGGCACCTTATTACTGGACCTCCTACATACCACATCTCATTTACTGGAAGCAAGCTGACACTTGATGTCCAAATGAACCCGATCCAAATTCATCCCTTGTTGTAACTCTGCCAGAAGATTGCTTTCATTTGCTCTGAAAGAGACTGTTTCGCACATGGACCCATCCACTACCGATTCCTGCTCGTTCAGTGAAAGCTGCTCAGTGAGCCAGAGCTAACAACACGAAAATTGCTAAAATTCATATGAGGAGAATCCTGCTAATGTGAAGTGTTTTCAGCACATGTGCCACAACTTTAAAGCGTGCTTAAATGAAGTTATTTTAGGAACAGACAGATGCAGCATAACAGTATCACCATATACGCTGAATGCACACGGCATGTGCAAAATATAGAATGTGTTATATAATATATGCTGAATTCTTCTCAAAGACAAGCAACAAATCTGCGTTTGAGTCGCTTTCTTTATCAGAGGTATCTCTTTAAGAAGTAGGTATAACAACTTGTCTCCGAGTAAAATTTAACCTTCTCTGGCAGTATCGGGAATATTTTTAAAGCCCAGCTCCCCGAGTCATGGGAATGTAATCTTCATGTTTCATTAAAAGAAAAGATTGTAACCTTACAGTTGGGACAGAAAAAACACGGCTTGAAAAGATAAGTTTTAAACAACAAAGAGCTAGAGGTAGATTAGAAAAAAAATATTCTATTTATGAGCTTTATTAAAAAAAAAATTCAAAAGGTACCGTAGTCTTTTTAACTGCTGCGTGCTCGTTAGCTGTACAAAAGCAGAGGAGAAAATGATGCCCTGCTCAAGTAAGATGCGACACAGAGCCGAGCCAGCTTTGCCATCTGTACACGGGGAGGTCGGGGAAGGAGTCTGCCCCTCCGAGCCACCCGCTGGGATCACTAAGATCTCTCGTAACACGCCAGCCAGCTTGTGGGGCTCAGCGAAGAACAGAGGAGCAAACGAAAGGACTCTCTCTGCTTCAAAGGGGAGGAACGTATAGATATTACGGTAAAGCTTCAGAGTAGGGTCCCACACCCTACCTGGACCCAGGGATGCTGGCTGGGCAGGGTGCTGCTCCAGCAGCTCAGGACCACCTCCGATGGAGTATCCATCCTAGCCAGCCAGCCAGCACAGCTGCTTGACTCAAAGCATGTTGGAGACCAATTATACAATGAGTTGGGTTAACTGCAACGTTGGCTGAACTGGGTTAGGGAGCATTCATCCAAGTGAATCGTCCCTCAGAGCCTTCCTTTCTCTCTCGGGATGGCACGTCCGTCCTCTACATCATCAAATGCTGAGCCTGCCGCTGGGAGGTTTGTAAGGTCCAGCTGCAAGGTCCAGTTGATGGAATAAATCACTTGAATCTGAAGTGGCACAATTTTTATTTTCCTGTAGCCGGGCTATCTCTGCAGATTTCCTACTGCCTCTTTACAGCATTTTCACTTTCAAATGTCAGAGGACTCCCATTTTACCTCGATGAATTAGCAGGACTCACACGTAACTATCCGACATACTTCTCCACGTTGGTCATTTCCATGACAGATGACGTGGCTTTCCTAACAGGAGTTGCATAAAGTGAACCAGCCAGATGTGAATTTTTCAAACACATAGTGTCCAATTTCACATACAGCACGTAGCAACTAAAGGAGATATTGGCCATATAACTGTCAGTCCAGTGTCAATGTTCTGTTTATTTATACAGTGTCGTATAAATTTTTTTTTTTTTTGCATCTGTGACCATACACATCAACCATATACTTGAACAATTCTCCTACATCAAGAGGCAATAGTCCTCCATCCTTTGTATTTCTCCTTTCACATCCCCAAAGCATTTGGCCGCGCTCAGCAGAAGAAATGAAAACATTAGAACAAAAAGATTTCAGAGTTAAGTCATGCAATTACCAGGGATATACTTCTCTCTATCTGAACTACCATATAATAACGCAAGCTACAGTCTCTACACAATCACAACGGTTTCAACCACCGGTGTGATGCACCAGTGAGAACAGCTTGCTAAGGAGAGGTGGTGGCAGGGAATAGGGTGACACTGTGCAAGCCACTACGTGGCATCACGCGCTACGGTACCCTGACGTGCAGCCACCACACCGACGCAGTCAGGTTGTTTAAAAACCATGTGGATAAAGGCTGCGTTTAACAGAGTTGGCTGCATTTTGTCTTTTCCTCTTCTCTCCCTTTTCAGACTAGAAGCCCCAATGGTGCAGTGTTTTCCTGCGATATGTTTTTCCTCCTCCCTTCTCCTTAAATTAAAAATAAAAATTGAATCTACCTTGCACTTCAGTAACTGCCTCTAGTCAGCAGGAATCAGCGTGGTTTCCAGCCAAGGGACTTCCTACAGAAGAGCAACTGCCTTTTGAGCTGATGCCGTTGCTACAGGACTGGCACCGTTACAGGACAGACCATTAGGTTAGCCACCCTCCCTTGAAGAGGTGAAGGTCATTTGGGGCACCAAGCAGCATCTTGAGCAAAAGGGTTATGTTTCTGGCGATAAAATAATTAGGATCAAAAAGTAAATGTACTCACCCCAGGTAAAGTTTTAATATTGTGCAGTGCATTCTGTGCCTCAAGAGCAGCTTTTCTTGTATAAAATGTTACGAAACAACAACCTACAGAGAGAAATGAAAAGCTTTCAGAAATTAGTGAGTATGATTTGTGAGAGTACAATAGGGAGGGAGAAAATACAGTAGTTGAACAGCACATTATGAAAGCTGGAAATGTGAATTATCATGAGGCTGCCTGAATGACACGAATAAAAGAAAGCTTGTACAGTTTAAAATAAAAAGTCACCCTCTGTGCATTGCATCTATAGCACACCTACATTGTTAGTGAACTGTAATCACTTAGAAATTAAGTTAACCAAAATCCAATTGGCTTTGTACAGTGTAAATAAGGTTATATTTTTCTGAAGGCTCCCCACTATACTGTGAATACAAGCAACATGGCAAGCTCAAGGAATTCATTGTTGCATCCGAGGCAGAAAACCAGGCGGAAGCAGGACCTTATTTAAAGGGCCTTACATGTAAGAGCTAAGGTTTGCTCCCGCCAATTGAAACCAGGTAGGACACTCATCTCAGTTACAAGAAGGGATAAGTTACAGGAGAATTCACCACTGGTGGGATAGCGGAGGCTGCTGGTGGTTGGCAGCACCAAGCGAGGCTGCACCCATCCAACCTTCAGTAAAGCAGACAGTTCTAGTTGCCTTAATCCCTTGTTTGTCCCTTTGGCGAAAGGGAACAACTAAGCGGTCTGTGGGACCCAACACAGGTTGTTGCCACTCTCTCCATTGCAAACACGGAAAGTAACTCTTCCCGCAGCCCAGGCAGCCCAGGCAGCTCAACACCCGCCCCACGGTGAGGTCAGGTCTCTCAGGTAGATCCTCAGGGGACAGCTGTAACACGACAGGCGTGAGACAGAGAAACAAGGACCCAGATTTGACTTGCTGCAATTTGTAATGTCCCACAGCAATGAAGTCTGCTCCCAGAGATGTACAGGGCAATTGCAGAGAGCTCACTGCGAGAGGACCACGCGCCCGTGTTGCAGGTGGGATGCTCAACACAATATCTCAGCTTGTGACTTCAACTTTACTTCCAGCAGGAGGGAGACGACTTTGAGAGCATCGCTCGTGCACTTATGTGCATAACCCAAGACTGCAGGTATCGACACATGGAAAATTCACACTTAAATAGCTCTCACTCAGTAAATTAGTGACGCAGGCACATCCTTAGAGCCTAATCTGTTGGTACTCTGTCCATAGGGGAAATAAGGTGGGGCTGATTGCAGCCCTTGTCCTGTGGACGTGGGCAGCCCCTGCTTTGGAGCCATGTCACGTTAATAAAAAATCTCAGAACTGCTGTAGAGCTCTGTGGTTGCAGACGGGGCTCGGTGACCCAGCTTCTATGGGGAGAAGGAAAACATGCTGGGTAATGCGTAGTGTGAGGCAGAAGTGGCTACTGAAGCAAAAACCCAGTTCGTATCAAACAACATGATGCAGATTTTACTGACGAATCAGAAAACGATCCTGCTCTCTTAATCACAGACAGAGATTTGTTGCAACTCCAGAGAAATGTCAGAACCAAACAGTAAACAGAAGAAACCCTGGCTCTCGAGCCTCGGCGCTCCCCTGGAGCTTGATACAGACAAAATAATCTGTCCTTTGGGCAGCGAGCAAAGCTGTTGCTTGCACCGGCTCCCTAATGTTGACCAAGGCGAAACATCACATCCCACCTCATATGCCTGCTTTTGTTCAACCTCCCAGGATCCCTGTCACAGCAAAGGAGACCTAGGAGAAAGCGCGCACAGGAAAACAGAGCTAGCAAAGATTTTAAGTGTGGATGTGGCCCATACTACGCCTTGGAGGCTGAGTTCAGAACTCCCCCTCCGCTGCCTCTTGCTTGGCTCAAGCTGTGCATTGCACTGTGAACGCTCCCTCTGGCTTTGCGGCTGGTCCAGCGACGACCATTGCCTTTATAACAAGCAAAGGTAATCATGTATTCCCAGCTGGAATACAGCGACTTTCTCCCTAATGCAGAAAAGCACTTGCAGGCAATGCAATACACGGGCAGGCAGGTAACGCAGACTTAACCCAGCTGAGAACCATTTTCCATACTGCCAACAGGTTCCTTAAAATTTCACAGTTTACGATAGAGACAGTTTAATAATTATTTCAGTGAGCCAAACGTTGTTTGGCAGTGATGAGTATTACAGACAGCCGCAGCCTGTTAAGGTTTGTGCTTCCTGTGAGTGTTTCTAAATCTTCTATTCCACTGGAAAATTCTGCAAATTTAAATGATTTTACTCTGGAATGAAAATGGGAAACAAATCCGAGTTTGTGACATTTCATAGCATGACTTTGAGAAAACATTGCGACATTTTTCTATCCTGCCAGCCAGCTCCAGAGTCCATCTTCTATTGTTTCTTCGTTTGATTTACTAGCTTTTTAATAGAAAGCTTTTTAACCAGGAGAGAGGATTCAGAGGGGAAAATATCAAGCAGTAGTCATGACTTTGCAATTGTGATGTCCTTTACCACGGGTCCGAAGAGTTTCATTTTAGATTTCAGCTCGGGGTTTATTCCGATAAGGAGAAGTTTGAAATCTATTGGTTTATCATTTTGGCACTACTTGAAAGAATAGTACTCGGAAGATGAATATGCTGTGAAATACCCTTTAACTAGTCATTTTTGGGAAGTAATAGTGCAGGAGAGAAAAATGTCTCTGTGAATGAGGACTGGGAGAAAACAGTAGCTTAATAGGAAACGCGCAGAAGTTTCAGGCAAGTCATCGGACCCTAGACAAAAAACGGAGACTTCTAAGCTCACAGACCGACACATCCGAAAGTGCACATGGATAAAATCTTTCTTTGGACTCATTTTGCTCTTCTATTCTTAAAAACACAGAACAAAATCAGAGATGGTTTGCTGTGGTTTCAGGAGAGTACTGGCACCAGCTGTGGACACTAGATTCTGAAGCTGTCTGCTGAAGAGGTCAGGGCTGGACTAAGAAAAGAAAATAAGAAAACACAAAAGAACAGAAAAGGCAAAAGGGCACATGGTCCCGAAGGAAACACTATAGCCCAGCCTATGGACTTTCCCGAGGTGCTCGCTGCCAAGTTACACAAACCGCCGCAGCGCCAACGGGCCGGCTTTGAAGATGCCTCCAGTGTAAAATCCCTTTGGCTCAGTACTACATTGCGTAGGAGAAAGCACCAAATCCAGTCCTTTCTGCAGAAATATTGGAAGGGAAGGTTCCTGTGTAAGAGGACAGGGCTAATCTGTGCTTTAGGACTCATAGCTGGCTCCTGTTGAAAGACAACTAGGAAATGACTTTCCTTCCTCCATTTTCTCTAAGAAAATGTAATATTGCCAAAGACGAATCAGTGACACTGCCGGAAAAGAAAAAGAAAAGAATAAAATCCAACCCCCCCTCTCTCCAGCCCCCTGCACACATAATCTTGGCTTCATCACCAACAAACTCGACAGCAGCTTGAACCACAACTAAACTTTTCTGACATGCAAATAACACAAAGCCTGACAGAGATAACCTCCCCCTCTCCTAGTCAGGACAACTTAAAAGGTGAATTGGTTTGTGGACACGGTTCTGCCGATTCTCAACATCCTGAAACACAGCCCAGTTTAACTCCATGTGGGCTAATATCTTCTCGACCAAAGGAACAGGAGCTTTTGCTGCCAGTCGGTGCCTCCGAAGTAGCAAATGCCTTTTGGTACGCTGGTTGTGCTCTACTTGGAACCGTACTTACTACAGCGTAAGGCACTTCTTCTTTGTACCTAGAAGAAATACTGAATGAATCATGCGATCCCTACAGTCCCTTAAGGACATCGGCAACAACTTCATGGCTATCCTGCCAGATGCTCGAACAGACTGAATAAAACCTGCCACCTCGAGCTGCACAGCGTCTGATAGCAACAAATAGGATGCCTGAGAAACAAAGGCAGAAACGAGCCGTACCTCTCAAAGCATCTGATGAGAAAATGCTGCAGTGTGTACACGACAATGCTCAGCTTCAACACCTCATTAAAAAAAGGGAAAAGATCTCTTATTTCAGCTTGTTTTCTCTGTCTCTCGCTCGCTCTTTTTTTCCCCTTTTTCTTTTTTCAAAGGAAATTTAGTGCCAGAAAAAGACCTCAAGGTCCCAGCCATTGGGAGTGAGTTGACACATTCAATTCTCCATGACACATTCAATTCACAAGCCCCTGCTCTGGCTGCCAAAGGTACCAATTAGCATCAGTGGTGGAGATTTTATTTATTTAATTTCCACAGGAATCTGCTTAGCAAGACACCAACAGGGGCAAACAGCCTTGCGTATGGCTCAAAATAGCTTTACTTGAGTCACTGTCAAAGATGGCAGCAAGATTACACGGGGATCACGCAGCCATGGCTTCACTAAAGCCACCATTTAAGAGGTAGGATGGGCAAAAAAGAGCACATGGTGACGACTCTCACACCACTGTACCCATGAATTTCTGCTGACAGCAAACCTGGGGTTCTGGAGGGCATTTGTGCGCGTTGTGGAATTACGATAAATTGGAGTTTTCACCATGAAATTTCAAAAAATACCATTCCTCCTATGAGCAAGGTTTTTTTTTTTTTTTCAAAGAGCTGTTAGTGAACTCCTGCAAGGGGACTTCTCCTCCCGTGCGACTTCTGCTCTACAACCCAAGTTATCCACTTGTGAAGCCCCCATCCACCCAGCAGAGCAGACGCGGCTTTGTTAGGCTGTAAGAAACAGCCGTATGACATTGCTAGGAGCTCTGTTGTGTCATTATTTTTATCACTTTCTCCCAATTCAAGCACAGACTAATTACTCTGAGAGAGCTGTTTACACTCCTAATTTTGAACAACTAACAAAAAGAAGCTCTCCTCCGCTCGGAGATGTGTCTTATGCAGTTCTCGCTGGCATTTAACGGCACTGGGATCTGTGTAAGAGGCTTAGTCTCTCAGCCAGAATTGCAGGCTTGAATGAATACGACTACCTCCATGTTGCTTCGCGTGCGAAAAAGTCTCTTACAGCTCCCTAAACTGAACATACGGGTTCTATGTTAAAGTTACCAGGAGCTACACCCTTGCATCAATATGAGAAAATAACCCTTGGACATGGAGAGGAATCCAAGCACGTTGTTCTACAAGATGCTCTAAGGTTTTCATTTGCTTGAAGAAAAAATGTGCTGCAATTTCCCAGGCCTGAAAATTTAACTTTTGTGAATTAAAAGCGAAAAGATACAGGAGAAAAAAACCCCTCATGTTCGTTGGTCTGATTTATGAGTTTCTATAGTTTTCGACTGTCAAAATTTGTCAGTTTGGATCTCTCCTGCGTTGTGCATATTATCACCTGCTGCCAGCATCTGAACCCTAACCATAGGGTATAGAAATACAAGAGCTTATCAGTACGCCTGCAAAGCCTGCAACAACTTAAAAGTATGAAATTTGCTTTACCTTCTAGACTAATAAAATAAACACTTCAAAACAGCTATAATGATTATCTGATGATTGAACTACATATTCTTTTAGCAAGTAATGGAATCCTGGAAGACAAATTCAATTCAAAATACATTCACATTCAGGACATCAACAAAGTCATCATGTTGTGAATTGAAAATTCCTTTAAAGGCTGCGTTTGAATTCTAAGGGGCTGACAGATCAAGGGACTGAAGGCCCTGGAAGGCTAAATGAGTGAAGTCCCGCTATGTTTCTTTCTTTCTGTGAATGAAGCTCACTTTTGTGTGCGCATTTGCAAGCAGAACAGGTGCTGGCTTCATACAAGTTTGGAATCTCAATGGGGACAGTAGCTTCTTGTAAATCCAGCACAGTTCAAGCTAGTTTAAGTTAAGGAGGCGTTCTTTTTCTTTTTTTTTTTCCCCTCCAAACATTCCTCACCTGATTTCCACGTTCACTCTTCCACTACCAAGATTTAAACATTACACCACAATTTAACAAGGCTGCCTTTTAAAAGGGTCTCTTGCACTCCAGCTGTCCACCCGAATGCTAAAATATGTGCTCCGTAAATCCCAAACAGCTGCCTGAACACTGTGATTTGCAACAAACCCCACCATGACCTATGCTGTCATTGTCCAAAAGGCAATGAAGACATCAAGAATTCTCTTCCAATAAAGCCATCGAAAAGACCCATTGCACCAAGTGTTCACGTGTGTGGTTGGGCAACGAGCTTTTTCACATTCGTTAAATTTGGTGCAGCACAATGGGAGCGTTGTCCGGCATTTCGTCTGTATTACGGATGTTAGTGCAATTACCTAACTTGCATGGAAGATGCCAGTATCTAATATCAGGAGAGGAGTTTCATGTCTTAGAGATTTTGGTTGGGTGATTCCATACAAAACCAGAGAAAAACATGAACTGCCTGAATAGCAAACACAGACATTCCTGACAAAGAAAACCCGTTTCCAGAAATAAAAATTCAACTATTTCTGTAATTCTCCTGAACAGAAAAAGAGGGCAGCTAAGGCAGGGATGCATTTTGATTCCTACCTGCACCATCCTCTTGCTCCATTGTATATGGATTGTACGATGGCAATGATTCACTCCCGAAGCAATCCCTGACAGAACTGCCACATACTGCAGAAATCAACCTTTAACGATGCCGCCTCCCAATTAGCTCAGGTTTGCTAATAGTTTGATATAATTGGCACCCTGATGGAAACCGTATTACCAATCCTGTCACCAGCCAGGAAACCGCATCGCCACTCTAATGACAGCACATATTATAGCGATGCCACTTCTAATATTAATACTTTAGCTGAAGGTAGGCAGGGGCTCATATGAGAGAAGGATTCACAACCGGGACGTGCCAAATTCCACTCTGTGCTCTGGTTTTCCTCCTGGTTATAACACCCAGGGCAGCAATGCACCAGCCCCAGTGTGCCCCGAACCTCCCCTATTGCATTAAAGCACAAATGCTCCAGGCCGGTAACAGCCCTGTAAATGGCCAATGAAAAATGATTCCATGGAGCTCAATTTTTTCTCTCCCTGCCTTGCAAGTTATGACGGCCTTTCTGTTAATTGGCCACAAGTCCTAGTTTGCTGTCAGCCTTCAGCTGCGCCGGGGAGCTCTTTTGGAGGAGTCTCACTCTGTCATTCCCGTACCCTTGTGAATACAAATGCTCTCTATAAATGTCCTCTGCCTACAAAATGGAAGTGGGTTTTTTTCCCCCTTTTTTCTTTTCTTTTTTTTTTTTTTTGACCTAGATTAAATCTGCTGCATTTTTAAGCCTTTTGGGAAAGCAAGTAAGAACTAATATGCACTGGTTCGTGTGCCACAACACTTCCCTCCCCATTATCATGTAAATTTTGACTAAAGTGCCACACAGATAGAAAAGATATCAAGGGCAAAATTGGCAGAATCTGCTTTTCTTGCTCTCTGAAATAAGCCACTTACATTAAACAATTTTAAATGGCTAATAGCTGTAAAAGTATCTGAAGAATTTCAATGTACATTTTTCCATATAGGCCAATGACAGCTTTTAGCAAATTCCTGAACTCTCCTGCTGCCTGTGTAATGACCGGGAAGCGAGTGGTCATCGTGCTGGTACGTACAGTGTGTCAGGGCTTTCTGGTTTGGTTTTGAAGATGGAGGCTAACATCCACATCTGCAGCTTGATAATCCTCATTTGATATTTGCACGAAATGGTGATAGAGCGGGGTGGTGTGGGGCGGTGCAAACAGACGCAGAATTGGATCATATACATGGTGGCAGGGTAAATAAATACATACAAATCAGGTTTATAGTATCCAGGCAATTTCATCTCATTGCTAACTAATCTGTCCCTAAAGAAACCATCACTGAGCTGAGCTGTAACAGTCTGGGCTGACTGGTGGATGAGAGACATCCAAACGTAAACTGTCCAAATGTAAACTCAGAAAGTGCTGAGGAGATACTGATGAGCAATTGGTGGCCATCAGTACTGTGTCAACACCCTGATCTGCAGGTTGACGGAAACACCAGTGGCCTGGACTGGGATGTTCCTGCTCTGCCAGCCACTCCAAGCCCCCACCCAGTGTAAATCCCTTGGGAGAGTCATTGCTTTTGCAGCCCTGGGAGATGGAAGGCTGTCAGTCAATCAACGCCAGTGAGAAAATCAAAGCAGCTGCTCAGCGCCTCTGGTTGAGTACACATTTGGTCCATTCACATTTCTAGATCTCGGAGGTAAGGAATAATTGGGCTCTTATACATTAGCCCATATGGCTTACCATAAAAACTACCCGTCAGAGCTTTTGGGAAAAACATTTCTCGAGTAAGTAGGACAGCAGGGGGAGAGGGCAGAGAGATGGTATTCCTGTCTCTAGCTCTGTGAAGGGTGTCCCGTGGCAAGTAACTGTACTTCCCAGCCGTAAATTGTAGAAAACAATATAAACAAAATACAGGAAAACCAAGAAATACATGTTTTTTAATTGGGAATAATTCTAAACAAGTCCTGTCACTATGTGTGTACGTTGTATCACAAAGAAATCTTGAATTTGGGAGGGACATCTCAATGAAACTATAACACAAATAACCACTTATTCCTTATGCTGCCTTCTTCTCATTTCCCCTTGACCTTTTCTTTTCTTCTTTTCCCTCTTATTCTCACACTAACTCTCCTTAATCTTTAATTTGCTTTCTCCTCCCCTCATATAAATCCTTGCTCTTTTCTTCCCAGCAGCTGGGCATTGCTTCCTTTTTCCTCCATCAGGTAACAGTTACTGCTTTGAGTTTCCTGGCATTGAAATGAATTAACATATCCTCTGTGCAAGTTAACTCCCAAGTTTGTCCAACTGCAAAATGCGTCTTTGGATATAGTAGAGAAGGAATTTGGATATAGTAGAGAAGGAATGTTCAGAGCACAGATGCTAAAAAGAACGGAAATGAAAAATTAAGATGTCCTCTGTTATTAATGCATTCTTACAGCAGAAAACTGGTGTGGCACTGTATTTCAATTCAAAGACTCTACAAAGATCGTGTTTACATAAATTAATGTAGGCAGGGACACATCTTTCCCTAATGACGTTTCAAAAGTCTTACAGTCTCCAACCCCGCTATTCACTAGTAGAAAATCAAACTTCCTAGCACACACATCTTACAGTTCTGGATTTCCTTCTATGTTTGCTTTCATCTGAATGCTCGAGAAAGATCACTGAAGACTGGTTTTCCCCGCTAAGACTTTCAGACCACGGCTCTGATGAAACCTCTAATTGCATTGCAGCTCCTGAGAAGCCACTTAAGTTCTAGTTCAACCAGGAGGCAACTCTGTAGTGAAAAATACTCAGAATAGCATAGCTTTACCGTAAAATTATCCCTCTAAAATCTCCAAATGTTTGACTTTGAGAGTTAATTGCAATTTATAAATCTACACTGTCACCATGAAAAACCTATGGTCTGTATTGGAAATTATCTTCACTGTTTCAATGCCAATGACATCCTAAATTGCATGAGGCAGAGCACTGGCAGCAGGTCAATGGAGGTGATTCTTGCCTTCTGCTCCATCATGCTGAGATCTATCTGGAGTGCTGGGTCCTGCTCCAGGCTCCCCAGTACAAGAGAGACATGGACATACTGGAGGGAGTCCAGTGAACAGACATAAAGATGATGAAGGGACTGGAGCACTTCTCATACGAGGAGAGCCTGAGAGAGCTAGGACTGTTCAGCCTGGAGAAGAAAAAGCTCAGGAAGATCTTATCAATGTATTCAAGTTCAGGTTGGATGGGGCTCTGAGCAACCTGGTCTAGTTGAAGATGTCCCTGCTCACTGCAGGGGGACTGGAATAGGTGACCATTAAAGGTCCCTTCCAACCCAAATCATTCTGTGATTCTACGTATAAATACCTGATGGGGAGGAAGTAAAGTAGACAGAGCCTTCTCCAGCAGTGCCCAGTGACAGCACAAGAGGCCATGGGCACAAATTAAAACACAGGAAGTTCCCTTTAAAAGTAAGGAAAGGGGTGATCAAACGCTGGCATGGTTTTCCCAGAGAGGTTGTGGACTCTCCATTCCTGGAGACATTCAAATCCTGCCTGGACACAGCCCTGAAGAACCTGGTGCAGGTGACGCGGCTTTGAGCAGGGGTTGGATGAGATGAACCCCAGAGGTCCCTTCCAACCTCAGCCAGTCTGTGATTCTGTGAAATGGCAATGAAGGAATTTAAGCGGCTTTTCCACAAACCCCCTACTAACACAGTTTAACTTCCTCAGAAATATACTGCAAGCTTATTTAACTTTAGCAGACAACATCAGTTAAATTACTGTTTTAGTGTTGTACTCATCAGTTGAGGACCAGTTCTCATTCACTAGCAAATTTCACACACAAGACGAGTTCTTTCATAGCAAGAACACAGGAATTCATCTTTTTTTTTTTTTTTTTT
>VZSC01006078.1:344171-410132 GCA_013398225.1 Steatornis caripensis | reverse complement strand
TTTTTTTTTTTTTTTTTTTTTTTTAGAAACAGAACCAGAAACATTAAAATCTGAGCGTGGCCCATGTCGCCACAGACATGCAAGAGAGTAAGTACACCTTGTGTCACATCTTGTTTTCAAAAATATATCAAGAAATTTATGAATTCAAAAGCTGATGTTATCATGCGTTTTTTAAGTTACAGTTTATCCAGTCCTGTTGCATCTGACGTGACAAAGTTTTGTTTAAATCCCACACATTCCTTCAGTATTACAAGACCACGTATTCACCCACAGCGCTGACCGCTCTAAAACTCGGAGCTTGTGTCTTCTAAAGACAGTATAGGAAAAGCCAGATCTAGCAGTACAGCGAGACAAAAGAGAAAGAGGTCCAAGGAGAAGGAGTTATAAAAGAAGGTGTAGGGTGGAAACATTGCCATCGCTGGCACTTACCGAAAACCCATTAAAAAAAGAATAAAAAACTCCCAATCCTGTTCCTTACCCAGAAACCTGGTAAGAAGATAGTGTATGGGTTGGTTTCAACACTTGTCTGGATCTGGAAGACTTGGATACCGTTTTTGCAAGAGAATCTAAACCTGACCTTGGATAATTCATTTCTAGGAATAGGGTGTGGAAGTTCTTCTGAAAATAATGTTCAATGCCCATCTGAATCTTTAGGTGCCTAAATGCTTTTGAACATTCTGGCTTTTAATCTCGCTGTGCCCCAGCTTGTAAAATGGAAAGAAAAGAATGTCCTGACCTCAGAGGAATACTGTGAAGAAATCATTATTTAAAAAAAAAAAAAAGAGTCAGGTAAAAAGATACTACAATAACAGCGATGTGAGTAACAGCAGAGCAATACTTGCAAATGCTGCTTCCATCTAACCAGCTGCAGTCTGGCACGCTTCCTCCAAAAGTTTCCTATAAGGAAATGGAAGAAATCAATATAAGACATTTGAGCTGGCTTAAGGAGCACTTATGCAGCATGGGAAGAAATTCGATGTGAAATACTGTCTCAAAGTGCCCTAAGCTTCTAAGTTTCTTCTTCTTTCTTCTAAGACTAAGCTTCAGTCAAGGAAGACCTATTTTCCCCCAACACCCACCACCACCCAATCCCATATTTTACTGCTTTTGGCCAGGTCACCCAATAGGGGCTCCATTCTGTGCCGGTTGAAGAATTAACAAAGCCTCCACTCTGAGCCATGATTTGTTACGGTACACACACTATTTTTCAAGGAGCAATTTTTCATTTACTTGGAATATTTTTTTCTTAGAAATGTGTTACTTTTCCCCATCTTTAAAACTTGGGTCGAAATCCATTGTCTGAATACTCCTTGCTCCGTTTGCCCAAGATGCAGTCAAACACTTT
The DNA here is from genome assembly GCA_013398225.1 of Steatornis caripensis. Lineage (NCBI taxonomy): Eukaryota > Metazoa > Chordata > Aves > Caprimulgiformes > Steatornithidae > Steatornis > Steatornis caripensis. The sequence continues at coordinate 408,787 of VZSC01006078.1, read as the reverse complement.
CAATTCTTTCTTGACTTCAACATTATAAACCCTTACATGCCTCGTATTGATTTCTAGGCATTCAGAGTTTCACTCTCGCAGGGTCACAGCACATGTCAAATCTTTCCTACACTGTGTACACCTTCAAGCAGTGTTTCATCTAAGGAGCTTCACTTTCCCTCAACTTGTTAGCAGTGACACATTTACTCCCCAATTAAGCTTTTTTTATAATAATAATAAAAAACAAACAGAAGACATTCCTGGCAACCCTTCTATCTTTTGAGTTGGTTGAAAAAATTTCATGCAGATGAAGATGTAACTCTACAGCGCCTTTGAACTTTAAGCATCATCTTTACTTGGCTTTGAACTCTCAACAGGGCCCATGATCTTTCAGAGTAAGATACTCTCTCTGTGGAAGCTTCAAACAAGGGGGAAAAAGGCATAGCTCGAAAAAAAGGCAAAAGATGGCTTTTTTAAAATGCTTGATGCTCATGGAAATAAAAAAAAACACAACTGAGTGGTATCTGAAGAAGTGTATTCTGCACTCAAGTGTTTCCCTAATTAATTGTTTAGATGAGTGCTAAAATAAATGCAGCAGCAGCAAAGATAAACAAACCACTTTACTAATAAAGCCATATATTTGTGCAGACACACAACAATAAACGGCAGTGCTTAATGAGCACAAGCAACGAGAACGAAGAACACACTTCGTGCGGCGGATCCACACTCAGAAAGCTCAAGCTCAAAGATACCGGAGAGCTATCTCACAACAGCCTCCCCGCCTGGCTCACGCTCGCCCCTTGTGCAGAACCTTGATTTGCACAGACTAACCGTGTAAAAATAAAAAAAGTGTCCTGAGGAAGAATTACAGCTCATGTTTCATCTTGCCTCGACAGCCTCATGGGAGCAAGGAAAATACTTGTAGTAAGAGACTGTTATCCCGGTTTATTATTACCGTACTTTAATTTTGGCATTATTAATTAATGTGAAATCATCGAAGGGAGATGCAGAATACATATGTAACACACGCACTTCCAAAATGAGAGAGAAAGAGAGAAGCTAAGATGATTCATAGTCTTCTCCTTGCGACTGGAAAATGAACTAATGAAGTACGAATGCTGGGGGAAAGCATTATCTTGCAAATCTAGGAAAGAAGTTTTAATAGATTTATAAAACTGTTAGAGACAGGAAAATTCAGCTAAGCTGCCCTCCCCGGGAGGACAGCATTATGCTTCCACATGTAATCCTGCCAAAGATTTATCTGCTCCTATCTGTAGATTTCCCAGAATCAGGCTTCCCTTAATTTCCCCAGAAAACTACTTTGTCGTCTCACAAACATTAATTTTAAAGACACTTTTCACAGTAAACACTTTCAGCTTTGCTTAATTTCTCGTTGCTATTTATTTCTTGAAAACCTTCCTAAATAATGGTACTACTTTGCAAGCTCTGTAGAAATGATTCGCTAACCGGAGCAAAACAGTAAAACCTAATGTATCACACAAGTAAATACACCATTCCCCTTGGAAGCCTTCACACAACTGACGGTTTCTTTCTTGATACTGTTAACCACGTATAAGTTGGAAAATGGATTAAAATAGCTACCCGCCAATATTTAATATCTATTAAGGGACGGGAATATCGAGAGTATGTTGGATGACCCACAGGGTACGTCTCAAGTCTTCTAATTAATACCAGTTCAGAGCAGTTCAAATAAGATAATACCATGATACATAGGCCCTATGGCTCTCCAAAGATCAAGATGTGGCATTTAATCAAATGAAAATTTAAAATAAATTGCCAGCAGCCTGTTTCCAAGTTATGACAAGAGAAATACTTGGCTAGAGAGGTAGGCTGTATGAAATGATTGGCAACTTATCAAGACAAGAAGAGAAAGAAGCTGGATGATTGGCAACTTAATCAGAGGGAGAAGGAAAAATAGAGAACAGGAACAAAACGAGCGCCTAAACAGCTATGTGTTGGCTCCTGCGGCTGTCAAAGGTGGCCTCGAACAGGCAGTGGCAGGAGGGCTTACACTGAAGCTTGTCTGCAAAGTAGATGAAACTATTCAGTGCTCCTTGGCATCAATAGCGTGCGGATCCCGAATGTATCTAATCACGTTTGGAGTAGCACGATTCTGTACAGCGTTCTCTGCAGGTCACCGCGGCAGCCCCAGGAACACGTCCAACAAAATATCACGGATGTGCAGCTTCACGGTGCTTCGCTACCAAAAATTCATAGAGCTTTAGAAGAAAGTCCCTGGTCTTATCTGAAAGCTAAAAGAAACCCCAACAAAGTGAAATAAATAAAAAATTCCAAGGGGTCCTTGTACAGTATTTCAACTTCAGCCTCTGCTCCTTCTCTGACAAAAGGTTCTTTCTTTTAATCAGTGCTCACTTCGCATGAAGACCAATCGGAACAATCATAATATTTCGGTAATGTTACAGTGTGCCCTCGTCTTTTATTCAACATGTTATTATCACTTAAAATACCTAGTTTAAGGCAAAACTACGCAAACTTTGCCTGAAGGAGAACTGAGGAATGGTGGGTGAGAGGTCAGATTGTCAAATGAGCTTTGCAACCACCAGTTCTCACTGGGAACGAGCACTGCTTGGTCCTTTCACAAAAAACCCCCTACTCATAGATGACTTGTATTTATCCACAGAGCGCAGTGGGTCAACAGAGAAACTGCAAAATTATGTCCTAAAAATGCGAAATTTCTTTTTCCTCTCCTTGAGGAAAAGGGGGGTAGGGGAATAAGGATGAGCTTGGAGGGAAGTCCCAGTAAGACTGGGACTCGTATCTTGTACAATATTTTGGCTCCTGCTAAGCCCTGTTAGGGCAAATCTAAAGCTATTTCCAAACAACTTGAAATCCTCTATCAGACTGCAGCATTACTCACTCTTGCATTTTGTATGCAAGAAAGATAAACCCTAACGTATAGCAAAATTATTTCTGGAACTGCACATTGCATGTTTTCACTATAACGCATATCACAAGCTTTGACACAGAGATAACTACGCGATTACTTGCCAACCTCCTCTCATTCCTTCAGTCTTAAAAGATAGGATAAAAAAACCTTCTCATGTGCAACAGCAGGCTTCAGATTAGTCCTGCAGAGTTATCAAAAATGTGGAACTAAATATCAGACAAGCCCAATTTAAAATGATGAAACACTTCTGAATTCTGAAACAATTAGGCTGATTTACAACACACGGCCTAAGACAATGGAGGTTTGAATCCTTTTTTTGCTTTCTAAAAGGGGACACAGCTTTTCATGCTACTTATACATTAGTACAATCAAGATTTATTTCTTTTTTTTCCTGAACACTCATGAGCAACTTTTACACCTCCCAAAGAATGTGGAAAGTTCATATTTTGCCTGGGAAGTGAGTTACAGACCCAGGAAAGACAAACCACAACTACGCCTGAAGAACAGCATCGCCTCCTTTTTCTGTGGTTTTTCAGTGATGCTGTGCTGCAGATTTACTCAGTTTTCACTGATAGGTCCCTCATTTCTGCTTGTAAATCAAGGATTGTGGGGTGCTATGAAGATTGATCAGGCAACGCTTGCAGTTTTCTCCTCTACTCTTCATGATGGTCGCTCCCAGAAAACACGCATCTTGAATACTTCTGATTCCACTGGGGTTGAGATTTAAACAAACTCCAACATTGACAATGCGACTCCGCTTGATCATGGTACTGAAAAGTCATTATCTGTGTCTCAATATCCATTTAATTATCACAGAAGACCGGAGAAACTCTCACTTACCACAAGACGATGCTAGTGATGGTAGCGACATTGCTCAAAACCTACTCCGAAGAATATTTTCGCTTTGTTACAGAATACTGGAATCGACAAGATAAAACATAAAACGAAAGGTACAGGGCATTCACAACACTTTTTTAAAGCTTTCACTTTTGCAACACGCATGGACAATGGATTTAAAATTAAAGTTCTGTTTCTCTATACATAAGGGTATTAATATTTTAGTATGACTGCATCTGTGAATGAAGACATTCAAAAAGCCATTACATTTTCAACTTAGGTTAATAATAAGGCTATTTTTCCACCCACTCTCTGGCACAGCTGTAATGTTCTTGGCCTCAAGTGGGAGGCAATGTGGAACAAGGATTAGCAAGATGGATGACATACAACATACAGTGCCAGTTCATATAAAATATTACTAGATTGGAAATGACTGTTTACTGTCTCAGTGATTACATGTCCGCTTTTTTTTCCTTCCAAAGAACATACAGTATGTGGCGCTCCTCTATGCCAATAAAGCTTAGTGCATAGCACCTGGGTAATGACAAATTAATTTTTGAGCTAAGCCTGATGAGAGGGTCAGCCAAAACCTTAGGCAGAGTTTATCCCCAGTACTATTTTACATGACAGAAGATGCATCCCTCCCATTCATCAGCATTAGCACAGAATAGGGATTACACAACAGAAAATAAATGAAGTGGGGGGGATCAAAATACCAATAAAATGTTAGGACTGTGCGTGTTTACAGTACAATTATAAAACATTTAATCTTGGAGGAGGAGGGGATTTGGAAACAGCATCCCATGGTCCACTTCCAAATAAAATTGGACAAAACATTTAGGAATGCGCTGAACAGAACAAGCGTGGATTTGGCAGACATGCAGCTGGATGAACTAGAAGGTCTTTTTTTCAGTTAAGTTAGATTTCCAAACCTGAGACCTTTGCATCCTGGAACACGAGATCTCTTGCTCGATCTAGAGACCTACTTCTGTTGGTCAAGGCCACAGCGGCTCAGCCATGAGCAGCCAGGGACGCCGAGCCCTGGCTCCTAGCCCCTTCAGGTACCATCGTACCTTAAACTCGGAAAACCACATGGGTTCAAGTTTTATGTCCTGTCCAAGCATAAAACTTCTTTTGCCACAAAGTCAACACAAGTTGTTTAAATTCCGAGTGCTCAGCAGTTCCCATCACTCGGACTACTGGCCACAGCCACTGCCAAAATATCAGCAATGCTTCCGAGTTGAAAAATGTTTTCTTTAATAAATTTTATTGAGAGAGGACTTTGATGTGAGACAGAAACAGAAGTGTTTTGAAATGGCAGAATCATTTCTCGTCCCTAAGCAAAGCTCCTCTGAAAGAGCTGTTTGCACAATCCAGACACTTCCATTTTCATGTAAATAGTTTATTGATTTAATAAAACATATAAACAGGCTTATATCATTATTCTACCAGCTGCAGATGATCTATATTCACTGAGCAATCTATTCCCACAAAAATATTTTCATTGAAATTAATCTTAATGTTCACTCCTCCTTCCCCCACAAGCTAACATCTAGGCACTTTGAAATGCACATTAGCTACTTCAATAAATAAGACGAGCAATTCTTGGGTTTTCTTAACCACATAGGGCATAAGTGGATGATCTATTTACACATCCCGGACGACGAAAAGGACAGTAAGTATAAGAATTTTTCCTGTTTGAGTAGCCCAGTGAGAGCAAGCCAAGTTTGCAGGCTTGCTCTCGTTGTCATTTCCACAGCGTCAGAGTTTCCATGAGCAGTGCCTCCCAAGGCCAGGCCATCAAAGCCTCAGCCCTCCACACCCCAGCCTTTTTTTTCAGGGTGTTGTTCCAACACTGTGAGCGACTACTCAAAGTTTGAAAATCTGCTCTTTTGACATGCTCGATTTGACAAGTGTAGGAGAAATGCTGCTAGATGAGAAGAAAAGAAGGCAAAAAAAAAGGGAGAAGTAGGCACATTCCTTTCTCCTACTCACTCTCTAATGATCTTTGTGCTATTTTGTTTTAAATCTTATTTAAAGTTTCAGCCCGTTACAGTAAGACCAGCAAGAACAGATCTTTGCTTCCATAAAGATGCACAAAGCCCTTCTTGTTGAGGACATGGGTCCAAAACTCTGGTGTCTGGGCTCTGTGGCTTTCACCGCGGGCACGCTTTCAATCCTTCTTGTTCATCTATGCTGTCAGTGTTTCAGGACAAAGACCATTTTACCAATCTGTTTGTACAGCATATTGTACAATCTGTTACGTGCATCTGCAATACAAAGAGCAAATGATTACAAGAGCATGTGGACAAGACTGGAGCCCCAGATTTCAGGTCCCTTTTTATCTGTGGCCACGGACCCCGATCCACAGTGGAGGCAGCTGCACTTCTGACTTGCTGCGTGCACACCATGTACCATGGGCACTCTCACGAAATCTAAATACTGTATATTCCCTGGAAAAACCCCCCAAACATGTTTTTCTTCCCCCTTCCTCCTATTTCAAGGGAGTCATTCAAAAGTTAAAACCATGGCCACAGCAACGGGAATGAGACATCCAATTACCTTTTGTAATATCCTCCTTAAACACAAAACAAAGCCATGAAACTTAGGGAGAAAGAGGAATAGTTTGTGCCAGGTGCTACCCAGCAAATGGTCATTCATAAATGCTACATACAAAAGTATGAAAAAAATTCCCTACTTTTAAACGGGTTGTTTCCCAAAATCACACCTGACTGCAACTTTAATAATGTTTCTCATCCTTACAAAATATTTGTCTTCTTTTGTTTTTTAGGACAGCGAGCACTTCTGACATTTGCTGCACAGAACATCGCACTCTCCCTCCTTGCAGCATAGATTGCTAGTCTGCTGCTTTACATGCTGATTTCTCTTTTGTGAACGGAGACCTTCTTGAGTATTTTCATGAGGGAAAAGCAGGTCAATGATTTTTGAAGAGAGATAAACAATTCCGTGTAATGAACATCAGTGGACATGGGCAATTGCTCTTTCTCCGCCCCCCCCACCCCCCCCAAAACCAAACCCATGAAAACAAAGAGGAGATTGTAACTCCTCTGAATGGCATGTGCCTTCCTGAATGTACCAGAATGTTAACTGCATGCATAAACATGGGTGGGTGAAGTTCAGGAGTGACATGTGGATCATTAAAATGTAAGATGCGTAGGTGAATAAAAACTTTTGCCATTTGATTCGGCCAACACTAAAGAAAGTTGATGTAGAAACTATCCCACTGTTCCCCAATTTCCATAAAAGAGCAGTACAAAACCTTATTTTTTCGTTTTTGTTGCTGAGTGAATAGAGAATAAAAGATTTTTTTCTAGATTTTATGTATCCACTTTTTAAAGAATGCATATAAAAGGAAAATAAAATAATAGGAAACGTAAAGGAGACACACACTTTAACGGTATTTTTGACATTCAAACATATTTTGCAAAAACATCCAATAAATCACATTTTCTCCTTTATAGTTAAAACATAAGAGCAGAGTAGAAAAACTACGGATATCTTTATTACTGGCTTGAAGCACGTCTCTGGCTATGTCACTGTGTTTCCACGTGTCTGAGTTTTCCATTTGTATAATGCGAATATGTTAACACAGCTTATTTGCATTTCTGCTTTTATGCAGGAAGTCACACAAAATACCTTCCTGGATCTCATTGCGGCATCTCTGTATAATGCGAGACTGAGAATCCTGCACTAATAATAGCATTAAAAATACCACCAGGATTATTCAATGAAATTCCTCACGATTGGTTACTGCTCTTATTAGCGCAGGGCCCCGAAGCCCCAGCGCGGATCACCGCAACACCCCTCCTGCCCTACACCCAGCCTTGCACTCAGGCTGCTCGTCCTCGTCCCTGGTGCAGCTGTTACCCACGCCAGCTACCTTCAAACTAGGAAGGACAGCTCTGCCAAAAATCACATCTTCATCAGACACTTGGAAAAACATCTGTAAGAAGAATCTCCATAAAGAGCCTTCTTAAAGGGCTCTCGGTGATTACGCGTTATGTACATACAGCAGTGCTTGTTCCTACCTTCAAGCCTATTCCTATTCAGCAAAGCTGTGAAGAACATGCTTTAACTTTAACCACTTGCTGAAGTCATTGGGAGTGTGTGCTTAGTTGAACAGGGGTCTTGATGAGCCATGAGCTTATGAGCTATTCTTAGTAATAAGGAGACCTGGCAATACACTAGATGGAGCATTTGATAGTAACGTTAATTCAATTAAATCCTCTTACAGCATACACTCTCCAGCTAATGCAGTTTACAGTGAAATTTTCTCCGGCACTCATTTAAATATAATTGCTGCACTTATCTTGTCATGAGGAAATTTCTGAAGGTTACTTGTACTGTGCATGTGTAAACCTACAAGCTACGCTGACCTTTAGTTGTGAGATTTTTTTAAACTACTTGGACTGCAGCATCTAAATAATGACGATAATAATAATAATATTAATAATTCCCCACTTTCACGCAGCACCTTTTAACTCAATATATACCCAAGCAAGAACTAGTATGCAACAAAGCACAGAAAGGCATTGCACGCTGACAGCCCAAGACTGGAAAGGAAAGCTAACACTATTGGAAATGGAAAGGCTGGGAGATGACACACTCGGAAAGCAGAATTTGGGTAGAGTGTTTTGCTCGATTCCTCTAAAAACCATAAAATTATCTCTCTTGTGAGCCAATTTAGTATTTACCTTTCATATACAAGCTGGCATTACCAATGGCTATGGGGTACTCCAGCATCCTGCCGTGGTATCGTCTTCTGTCTGAACCAGAAAAGACGTTCACATCTATTGACCCAGTTGATGGGTTTTGGTGACACTCCCAGGTGCTTTCCTATAGGTAGCCCAGTGACAGACTGGAAAGCAGCCTCAATCATTTGCAAAACTGGGAGGCGCCAGTCAAAAAAAGCAAAACGAACAGAAAAACCTCCCCAATCCCAAACTAAAACTTCAGAGTGCACAAGTACCCACAGATCTACTGTCCTGAGCGTTATTGGAAGTTAATATTGGAAGGACAGGTATAGAGATAGGAAGAGAAACCTGCTGAGCATGATGGAAACAAGCATTTTGGGAAGTCCCACCTAGACACAGCGGACATTTCAGGTCCTTGTCTAAGCAAACCTTCCCCTACCACTCTATCGGAGGCTCCTTTTCACAGCAACAAGAAGCACCCTCAAATTAAAGATCTACTCAATTTTCCCCCTTAAAGCTAGGGAAAATATGGTAGATTTTGGGCTACTCTAGCAGAGCGCACTAAGCAGAGCGTAACAGAGCAATCCACACCTCAGTGCTGACGGCCCTGGGAGGTGAGAAGTGCCAAGTCTAAAGGGGGGAAAAAAAAAACTTCTCAGGCCACTCAGCCTCTGCCCTGGACTCAGCATTGCAAAAGGAAGCCCTGCTTCTTAGTTTTTACTTCTCCGTTTGCGCGGCCAGGTGCGTGTTTGTAAGGGTGAGAAAGATTTGACGTGTCTATTTGGGCATCAAGGCTTGCCAAGGCGTTATCTTTTTTTTTTCAGTATTAAATCAAACGAGGGAACCAAGAGTACCTCTCTCTCCATTTCCATCCTCCCGCTCCAACCCAGACGCCTGTCACATTAAGAAACATCAAGTGATTTTGTTCCGCTCTTATGGCACACAATAGCAGACATTCAAGGGAGAACGTGGGACTGCGAAGCATTTTAGAACTCTTAAATAAAATGTGGGCTACAGGAGGCTCTCATTCAGAAGTAACATTTTCCCTTCCACAGAGAGTTCCCCCACGCTCCGGTGAAGTGAATTAAAATTGACACTGAGAAAAATCTAATTGAGCCAGAGACAACACAACACTTTCCACTACAGAAACTGAAGCCTCGGTGGAATTACTCGGGTTAATATAGTCCACTTTAAATTTACAATGATTTATATATCCCATGATCTGCAAATAATCAAGGAGGTCTGTTGTTTAATGCTCATTGTTTTAATTAGGGGGGGGTATAGGAAGAGTGGGAGCCGGTGCCTATGGGTCTGTTCCACACTCATTTTCTAACTGCAGTCCTCATCAGATACGATTAATATCTGAATAATCTAACGCGGATCTCACCTGGGCAGTGTTAACATAACAAAACCTTTGTGTCGGCCAGCCCAGGGATTCAAGCGCTAAGAATGAAAGGAGCAGATTTGATTTAGGCAGCACAACAACGGCACAGGCAGAATGTTATTCTCTGCCTGCTCAATGTGACTCAAAAATTTTGGGAGAAGTCCCCACAGGCCTCTCTATCTCACTTCTTCCAGCTGGTAAAAATTGAGTGATGATATTTGTCTCCCTTTGCAAAACACTTGGAGATCTATGGCTCGAGCAGCAGTGCTGCTCCTTACTGTGCCACGCTCATCCTTGCAGCTAAAAAGTTTCATGCCGTACATTACATTAAACTACTTGTTATTGCGGTACAGCTCCCTAAAATTGCAATTGAAAATGTGACATCTTGAGCTTCTAGGACAGTGTAATCCCTGTTTGAAACAGAGATTTTCCCAACTCAGTTAGGCAAATAAGAGACATGGTTTATTAGAAAAGATCTTCCACCACTTTACAGCTTGTCTTACTCTTCTAAAAGAATACATGACTCAGACGTAGTAGTTATTTTAAATTAAAAATATGAGGTAGCAGACACTGAAGTTTTTTTCCGCCACAAATAATAATGAATTTATGCACCACAGAATTTAATCTGCAGAGTGAAAGTCTAACATCCCACTTAAAACTGCATACTCATGGGCATAGATTAGGCAGTAATTAGGTTCAGTGAAAACCTGAAAAGATTCTCTGGAAACATTCAAATTTATTCACCGACTTGTCTCAGTGTGTTTTTATAAGCAATTAGAAAGACACAGATTCCTGAAAATGCCTTCTTCCCTGAGATAGATGGACCAAGAGATTTATATGGCATATGCAGCCTTCCACCCACAGCTCACTGGCTTGAGTTAAGCTCAAACCAGGCTTAGAAGCCACTACTAGGCTTTATCCTTAGGGAGTTATTTGCTATTCTTTTGAAATATGCTGACGGTTACAGTGCACTATGGAACTGATGTCTAAAAAAAAGTAATACTCTAACTGGAACGACACATCCTTTCTTGGCATCCGTGTCACAGACGTCTGACACCCAGTAGGTTGTGGGTCCTAGCAGACCCAAAGCATGCCCAACACCATGTCCTCTTTCTACCCTGCTCCAGCAGAAAATACAGGGTGACAAGGTCTAGTGTGCGGAAGACCGAAGTAATGAACTAGTAAGTAATTTACACTGCAAATGCTACACGTATCTCCATTTTGTAACGTATTTCAAAATGATAAAGAACAACAGACGTCCTTTCAATGCTTTCCGGGGTTTAAAATTCATGTCAAGAACTAGCAAAATTGATGACGTATTTATGCAAAACTTCTCACGTTGTGGGTTTTAACTTTAGGCTTTTACCTATTTGTGCATATGTGTGCAGGCACACTTGTGTATGACTTTGCTGGGGTGGCAGGACCAGAAGATGAAAGCAATAAAATGTCATTCTTGCGGTGGGAATGAGAGACTTGGAAGCTGCAGCTGAAATACACGCTCATAAACTACTTCAGCGCAGCTGAAATACACGCTCATAAAGCTACTCCCCAATTACACTTAATTTTTGACGTTGCTCAGTTGTCAAACGTTTTCTTCCTCTGAGCTCCGTGCCAAAGTGTATGAAGATTTCAGACCGGTTCTCAAATCCTTCGCAAAACCTCCTCCTACGTTATGAGCAAATGATTCAAACTGAATAGAGTGAGAAACACTATATAATAAGAGATGGGTTGTGGGGGTTTTTTTTTGACGTGATTGTTCTTTAACAAAAACATACATCATTTTTTATGTGGCAAGCAGATAAATATTGTATGTTTATTCATTTAATAGAAAATTGGAAGAGGAAAGAATTTCAGTGCCACAACAATGTCATAAAAAGATCGAAACTCGTTGATGTGAGCTTTAATATGCAACTGAGGAAATTGCATACCATAAATCTCAAACTGACAGTATCTGGCACTACTACAGGGGTGTATATTTTAAATGTAGGCACCAATCTTGAAAATACTTAAACATGCATGTGATTTTATGTCTGAGTATTATGTCCATTGATTAATTCCTGTGTGCAAATGCGTGCATGACTTGACTTAGATTTTTTCCATGCATTACAATTTTTGCCTTTGAGATTATGTATTTGAGAGATCGAGGTTTGGCATGTTATTCAGCTTCAACACGAAATTTGATTAGCTGTTTTTTTCAATTTTATTGAAAGTTCAGGCTGTTTTAACCGCCTGTCTATGTGTTTTCTCTGATGTAATGTTGGCACTACAAAAAACATATTACCTATTTATATTTTCAGAACATTTGGGGGGTTTTTTGTAAAGTTGTTCTGAAATACTCTATAAGTAAGTGCTGGATGGTGTGCTGAGGAAGTCGACATTGTAGTAAAGAATTGACTGCCTTTTTTAACTATTGTGCAAAATACTCTTTTCCAGCACTGTCTTGACAAAAACCCACTATTGTTTAAGCCCCTTAATTCTCAGTTATTAGCCTTCAATTGTTTATAAATATGATTAGAAAAAAAAACCAAGACAGACAGACATATCCCTTCCTTTTTTGTTTTCTTGTTTTTTCCTGAACTGTCAGGAAAACTGAACCCATATTTTCACCTGTATTCCTGGAGTTGTTGATTGTACGTGGAACGTACCTGCTTGGTTTTATTTCATGCCTGAATGCTGCTCGAACAGCCTTTTACCTAACTTGCCTTTTCCCCAAGCGTTTATCAAATATGAACATTAGAGAGCGATTAAGAAAACCACAACTGGAATATGAAGTCCCACTCTTCTAATGGCTGGTCTGCATATGGGCTTTCTATCAATGTAGCTAAACCAATTCATGTAGCTGAAGTTTATGCGCTTTTTCAGCGCAGATGTAATTATAATATGCTTATACAGTCTTAGCTTAATTTTGAAAATTCACATACAGTTGTAAATCATAGTTAAGCTGCTACAAAACCGTGCAAGCAACGAGCCCCAAAGCGATCTCCTGTAATCCCTAAGAGATGTGTTATTTTTATTAATTTCTTACAGTAACATCTAGAGTCCTCACTTCTGGACCAAGGTCCCACTGTCATAAATACCTTAAAAGCATGGAGGAAAAAGACACCTAAAAAATAGCTTAATTCTGCTACAGCTCCAGTCATGCACATAATTTATATAGGAACTTCAGAAGCAAGGCTAAGGAAGGTTTTATGTGCTATCTTCCCCTTTAAATACCACAACCAAAAACCACTCTCTACCCAATCCCCCCAACATCCTCTGCTCTTCCTGTTCGCAATCACAACCCGCCCCCCTCCGCCTCCTGTTACGGCACCTGCCCAAAGGTCTCCCACTACTTCTGCACGGTCTGACTGGGCTGGGTGTGCTCTGATAATTTTCAGTATTAAAGAGACTGACTTTTTTGCTGTGGTCAATGATCAGTAAATCAGTGAGACTGATTTATGCGGGCAACAGGTTTGCAGTCGAGTACGCAACGGGACATTTTCCTCACCTGCTCCTCCTCTTCTAAGCAAAGCAAAAATATCAGGGGTCATCAGAAATCTCAGACCCTCTTCACGCTGGACATAGATAAGCCACCGTCAGCTGTGTCCGCTGCAGCCCTGGCACCTCGTCCTGCTTATGGGGTGAAACTGCACTGGGGCGCGGGGAGCAGCCATGTCACATACTGCTCCCGGTGCACTACTTCAAAATACTAAACGGCAGCAAGCGAGAGAAAAGTTTCTCCAGGAACTTTCCTTACTGCTACTTCTGCAAGACCATTCTTTACTCTACATGTGGAGGAAGAAAGTTTGACTTAAGAAGTTGAGGTTTTGTCTGCTGGCCTGCTGTTTCTCAATCTTAAGTCTATGCCGTGCCGTCCCTGGGTTTAATATTAATTGAAAGAGTTTATCTATTCCTGCCGTCAGTATGCACTTCAACATAGTGCGGAAACTTCAATCGTATCCCCTTATAACTTCTTCTTTCCAAACCAAGGTACAGTCCTGTATTCTCCCTCAGCTCTTCCCCTTTTAGCTTTCTTGTAAGTCAATGCTTGAAGCCCTTTACAAGTTAACCTTCTTAGACCTTTTACCATGGCTTAACCCTTCCTGACTTCATACAAAATCATGCTGCTCTTCTCTGGACCTCTGCCCTTTTCTATGGAATAGTACTAAATAGTGGTAACTGTAGTTTAAACATGATCAAAAAAATCCTTCTTTAAGTGGTACGGTATTTCCTTGAAAGCTATATTCAATGCTTCCATTTATACAGCTTCGCATTGTCTGTGCCTTTTTGACCACACAGATACAAAACATCATGTCAGTCCTTTTATGATATGTGCACTCTTCAAATCTTCTCCTGCTCTCGAATCTTTGAAAAATATACTCACTCAATGTATGTGTTCACTCAAAACTCAGATTTACTCTTCTTGCTCACGGTTCATTTTTCCCAGCTGAATCTCTTTGTATTGGATTGTTTTCTCCAGGTTATCAGGTGGTTTCACCCCCATCCAGTCCCTTCTGCATGATCCAAAAAGTTGGATAACAAGTTGGTGGTTCATTCTGTCAAAGCCATTTACATAGAGAGTGAAAAAGTATTGATCTCCAATAACAGTCCCTGTTGCTCTCCAATCATCATCCCCTCTCTTCCCCCGGCCCATAACCTCTCCCCATTCTAATCTGCCCTCGATCATTTAACCAGCTCCATTTGAAAACGGGCCCTTCTCCGCTTCCCCAGCAACTGTCCGTACTAGTCCTCTGTGTGACACCGTGTGAAATGCCCCTGGGAAATCCAGCTCGATTATACACACAATTTCACACCTGTCCACTTTCACAGAAACCTCCTGAAAAACTCCAGCAGATTTATCGAATAAGAATTACCTTTTATAAAAATCAGCTCACTTCTATAATATATTTTCTAATGCTTCTTGTAAGCCATATAAAATTATAGAATTAAGGTTCTTTAAAGTTTAAATTTAAACACCCTAAAGTCAGCAACTAAAAGTTGAAACCTCAACTTTATCATTTGCTCTTGCTCCCCATTGTACTTGTGTCTAACAGCAACACCTGGCTTTCACCAAGCTTTGTCATGCACAAAGCACCTGCTAAAAAAAAATATGCAAGGCACTTTCTGATGCAGTGCATGAAAGATTTTGAGCCTGTGATTGTAACAGAAGATCTCTGAGCTGTGATGGCTAAAATTTAGTCTAAAACATGCATGCATAATGGCTGTGGTCTTTAGTCCTGCCGTTTCGACAGCCTGTGTGCTCATGATGCAACTCATTGGATCTCTAAAGCTAAACAATGTTTGTGTGGACTTGTGAGAGCCTTCAAAACACAAAATAAGTCAAAATGTGTAGAGAAAGCTTGACTCTCAGAGCGCTGGCTGAAGGGAGCATTTATAAAGCATCTAAAATCTTTTTGCAAAACACAGTGCATTGAAATTTCTTCAAGGAGCAGGAGTGTGCAATCGGCTGAGCGGTGATGCAAGGGCAGGCAAGGAACAGTTGGTTAACGTCTTTGCTGCTGATTAGGACAGTCAGGATGGGTTTGGGTGACAGCTCTGCTCCTGTGCCGGACTGCCCAAGTTCCTTTTCCCCTCCCACCGCACAGAGAATGGGGCACCGTGAGCAGGGACCTGCTGGAGTGGAGGAACTGTTCCTCCTGCCTGCACAAGAGTATTTTTGAAGGGCTAAAGCTGAAATGGTAGCCAAACAAGCCACATACTTAACTTCTGCCTCCTATATGCCTTGCCCATCCGGTCTCTCCTGTATGCAGCAGATGAATGCCTCATTATCAGATTCCTCTGCTTGCTTCCAGGTAGACTTTAATTACCACATTAAATAGGATAATAATAAACACTGGCCTTTAACTACAGCACATCCTTGTTCACTCAGCAGCCTCCCTCTAATCTGATAAAGGGTCTGTAAAAGGCTACAAGGAAACACGGGGTTAGTTGTTACGCTGGTGCCTCTCCCCTGCATTCTGCAACGCGATTCCTACGGTAGCAGAAGGCGGCTCAGGGTGACAAAGCTGGTTTAGGGGACCTTGATCCCTACAAGAATTAACAGGTATCGACACAGGGGCAAGGTACGAAAAGGACATTGTGGATCTGGCCCAAGCCTCTTCTGCTGCATTTCAGTGGGCAAAAGCAGCCCTGTGCCATCTGCTCGCTTCAGCACTCGCGCTCCGAAACAAGAGCAGCCAAGGAAATCTTTCTGGCTTAGGAGAACAGTGCGGAAGAAGAGAGATCTCGGTGGCAGCGCGTACTGCCTTTGCATAGAGCTTGCCGTATTTGAGGTATTACAGAAGCTCTCTTTAACAACCACTCTGGAAAAAAAGTCATCTATTTACCCAGAATAAATTATATAAAGGGAACAAGCTGGATTGGGAACAGAGAGGGCTGATCTGCGTAGACTTTGAATCCCCTTAGCCACTAGAAGCTGAAAGTGCCATTAATTTCAGTGTTACAGGATTTCCTACCCCCTTTTTTTATTTTTTTTTGTATTTAGTTTACCTAATCCCCCGGATTTCTCTTGTTGCAGAAAGAGGAAAAAAGCCTTACAAAACAACAGGGGATAAACACAAAGTCAAATTACTTTGCTGAGCTCTTTCACACATTCTGAAAAGAATCAGAGAACTGCAAACTCCGGAAAGCACAAGGAGCTTCCTACCTATGGAGGATACTCCAGCCATGACCCATGGAAATGCAGCCATTCCTGTGGTTCCCTATTAGTAAAGCCAAGTCTCAACATTTGCGCTAGCAGCAATGTATCTGTGGAAGTAAGCTGGCTTTCCTCCAGTTGTCTAAAGTGAGTAAAACTTGGCTTTCTACCTGTCTTCCTCCAGCTTCAACTTTGCAGAGCTGGCAAGCAATACACGCAAGGAGGAAAGACATGAAGTAGGCCGTCTGTCGTTGGAGGGTACGAAAGACAGTCTTAATAACAGCACGAGAGAGAGAAGCAGCCTATGGTTATTTTTGACAGAATGAGGAGAGGCTCAGATTGCAGCTTCATAAACAGTTCATCAGAGAAAAATTCTGTCCAGATTGGAGAAGCCCCTTTGGCCAAGCTAACAGAAATACACAGCCTTTGTTTGGTAAAAGAGAAAGGAGTTCAGAAATCAAAATGTCTTTCTTCAAAGAACAAAACCAAACCGCCGCCCCCCTGCACGGTGTAGTAAGGCTAACTTGCATTTTTGTCGTTGAAATTCATAGCTTGTAGAACATTCCGAGAAAATTTCTGGGTGATACCAGCCTGTGAATGTTCTGCACAGCACACGGCCGTGACCAGGCAATGAAATGAAAAATTGACTTTTTCCTGTGTCACCTGACCACAAGGTCCCCTCGATGGACTGCTCTGCAAAACCAGAGAGGATGCAGAGAGGCAGCAGCAGGAAAATGCTTGGCATTACCACAATCCACCCAGCTCAAATAAAATAGAAATGGTTGATTTGTGTAGGTGTTTACACAGGAGGGGGGCGCGGAATTCAACCACATCTCCGAACAAAAAGTCAAAACTCGGCTTCGTTATTAAATGCCAATTGGATAGCACAGGTGAAGTATTTCTCGTGCATCGCGATGACAACAAAATTATCAGATATTTTTCATGGCTTTTTTCTTGTTTTGTTTTGTTTTGTTTCTAACAGTCTTAACAATCTCTCACACAAAATCCTTTGTGCTACTGGATTAAGAAAATCGAGATCATTCCTAGTCGAGAGATATCCCCAAGAAACTCAAGAGGTTTCTGTATCTAGCAACTTTGCCGGCAGACTCAGCCAGGAGGAAGGATAGAGCCAGCATGGAGACACTCTCCTCCAAAGCTTCCAAGGGAAAAGCTGATCACCAGAGCAGCTTGCTGCTGTGCCGTGGAAATGTGAGTCTGAAGGTTATTCTGTCTTTCTTGAGGATTAATTTCATTTACTGATTAAAACATATAATGCCTCAAGTGACATGAAAGCATCATGGCTGAAAAGAGCCCAAGAAAACAAACCCAAACGAACCCACCAACCCCCTTTCAAAAAGAATATTGAATATAGGGACTACAAGCCTTCATAATTAGTCTACAATGATTTGCATGACCTGTGCTTAATCCTTACGCCTTCCAGCTGCCTGACAGGTACAGTATAACGGAAAATGCTACAGAAACAGGAATCAATGGCGTTCTTCTGTCTAACCACAGTATCATTCTCACTTCATTTGCTGCTTAGTGGGAACGCATTTCTGTGGCCTGGGAATCAGCTCTTTCTAAGTGGACGAGTCTCAAAGTTCAGCACTTTAGTGGTTTAAACCAAGTAGGAGTTTGCTCATCCATAGCAGCCTGGACTGCAGAAAATCCAGTTGCTTGACCTCTTAATGCTGCCTTCTATCCAGTATTACAAGAAAAAGACACCTGGTGAGGGCTCTGTGCTAACATAGCACGGGACTACATGCTGCGATGCATCAGTCCTGGGGAGTGGAGGGAGCTGGAAGCGGAACTATGCTGAAACACTCCAACTCAAAATACCTTCTGCTTCTGAAGAGAAAGAGCAATCTAGTACGGCGGCTTGGCTGGCAGCAAGGTTTGGTGAGATGAAGGCCCTCCCTGACACTGGTGTGACACTAACACACCAAGTCTTTTAACCAGAAGTGATGTACACAAGCAACTCGAACTAATACCACTCCAAGCACAAGACTGCTTTAATCGGAGCAGCAAAGAGAGGCCACTGAGAGGATCCTCTGCCCCGTATCAGAGCAAGGAGGAAGCGCCGAGCCTCGGCAGCGCTTTGCGCAAAAGCACAGGAGCACCCGAAGTTGTGCTGTCTGCCTCACGCAACTGCAGTCACCTCTCGCTGAACTGGAAATCTCAAGCGAGTGCTGTTTTGCACTGTTAGTCAGCTGCTAGCCCACAAAATCATTTCACGATATTCTCCGTGGCATGTGCGCTTTAAAGGTTTTTAGAAGCAGTGGCAGGAGTGCAGTAAGAATGAATAATTATCTAGTAACCTTACAGCCAGGCACACATGCATATCCAGTTATGCCTCTGAGCTGCACTAATTATTGGTAACGCTAGCAACACTTTCATGTACCAAACCTGAAGTGTAAATGAAAGTATACAGCTATTTAGGGAGAAAAATGCATTCACTTTCAGTCTACATGTAAGCATATGTTATACTTGCATAGCTATAATGCACAGAATTCTCACGTGCCTAAATATGCATAGATAGACAGTGAAAAAACAGCAATATAGGCAGGGACAAATACCTCACACGTGTATAGAGAAAATGCAGGAAGGAAAAACAACAATTTCATTTAGAAAAATACCAGTGTCAAAAATCAATCCTTTAACATGACTGCAGAAAAGAAAGCAGATTTTGGAAAAAGGGCAGGGCAACTCTATTTTGTAATTTTTATTGCCTCTGGAGCAATGACGTAGAAAGAGCCCACTGCTATCATTTCTCCCCTTTTGTATCCTTAAAAATATTCCCACCTGGGGTGCAAAGAGAGGAAACAAAAGGAAGTAGAAAATTATATTTTTCATGAGCTAATCCTGGGAAAGTGACCGCTCAGGTTTCCGTGTTTCTTGGCAATAATAATTTAAGCAAGGACAGCAATCTTTTGTTATTTTTTGCACAGTTGGAATGCACGCTTCCAGATAACAGACATTTAAACTGCAATTTAAGAAGAGGAGGAAGACTGTAATAATAGGTATTCAGGAGTCCTCTCCTCTTAGGACTGCTGCATAGCTTAACACAGTATGCTTCAAAACAGACAGCCCAGACGCATACCTCCTCGGAAATCCTGAAGGCAAGCAAGATCATCGGGAAAAAAAAACAAATTGAAAGTAAAGAGAGCACAACTACTGTACCTTTACTTTGGGGAGGGTTCTGACTTCTGTCTCGGAGAACATTAATCTGGTAGACAGCTCCATAAGGCTCAAAAAGTTCTTTTAACTCTTTTTCCGACCACGAACGGGGAATCTGTCCAACAAACATCTTAATGGCATCTGGGTCTGGTTGGTCTGAATGATCCAAAGCTCCATTCATCTTGTTAGCTGTGCCGTTACTAGAAAGTGGAAAAGGAGATTAAAGAGAGAAGGCAAGTTAGGAGGCTATGCAGTTTTCATGTGCACTAGATGCAGAAGATGATGTCAATTGGCACAAAGCAGAAAAAAAAATCGGTATTTAATTAATAGCATAAGTATTATGAACAAAAAACAATGCGATTACATTTTTCATTGAGTCTGGTTTTCTCTGCAGGCTGCTGCTTAATGTCATTATATAAGAAGAGAGCGGCACAACGCAAACCGGGACTTTTGCATTTTAAAGCAGAGGATAGTTGTAAATAAGTGCAGATTTCTCTCCATGGCTGTTGTAAACAGAACTGCAGTGAATTCTCACTAAACTGGCTACTGGCAGAAATAAGGCAGTGCGTGTGTGTGTGTGCGTGTTTTGTAATAAAGTCACATGAAAGGAATATGAAACACTTGGCAATCTGTCAGATGACTAATGCAAGATGCCAGCGATGAATTTGCAGATTGTGTGAAGCATCCATGTGTGCATCAAATTAGTATGATATTGCCTAGAATGGAAAACACTCCAGCTATGTGGCTGGTTGCTGCCGATTAGTTGCCTACGCTCTTTAAAAAGGAAAAGCCGGCTGGAGAGCTCCAGTTTAAAGCACATTGTTTATTGCACCCTGACATAAAAAAAAAAAGCACTATTCAAAAAGAGAAGGCAATGGCAAAATTGCCTACTTTGTTGCGAAAATTAAAATGCCGCTTCAAAAAGTTTTTCTCCCTGCAAAAGGACATAAAATTTTTGAAATTTTTCCCACCCTGTAAATTGTTGCCCTATGTAACAGATGTACGGCTAAGTTCAAAACAACCACAGAGTTTTGCAGGGGAAAGGGACTTAGCAACAAAAAATAACCTGCTCTGTCAGACAAATGACATATTACGGTTTAGGCAGAGTTGTACTCTTATAAGGAAAACAAATCATTTTAAATACTGAACAAAAGTAAAAATATTAAAAAAACCCCTCATGTCATTATTGATAATTAAGAACAGTAATTTCAACTAATTACTTGGCTAGAGAGTCCATCCGTGATGATAATTTTTGGATGCTTCAGGTTCAAGGAAGAACACTAATGAGACGCGACTTTTAGAGCATTCCCCCCACCTTTCCACCGGAGAAAGGGGGGAAACGGCCTGTGCTCAGCAATGTCGGAAGTTGATTACCACAGAACTCAGGCATTTCTGAGCCACCTGCCACTTTGAAAAAACTTGGCTTTAATTACAGTTTCTCTGTTTGATGAATGTTCAGGAGAGAATGCCCACAGGAGGACATGGAAGAGCTCAAAATCTGCACAACCAGACAAAAATCATATTTTACATGCAAAAAAAAAAACCAAACCTACGAATGGCAAGAAAAAAACCAACCCTGTGTAATTCCCCTGTCTCACAGCTATAACCTGTGCAAAGACAAACGATTTAGCTTCATGTGGTTCATCTCCTTGAAAGCATAATTCACCTGAAGACATTAATATGCCCATATTAACTTTAGCACTTTCCTTGCTTACGGCAGGAAGGAGAAAGTTATACTAAAGGCACATTTTAGACCAGTAACAAGAAGTTTGATCATCACTTGTGAAGTGTCTTCAACACGAATCAGCAGACAACGGGATTTATCGCACTCGTTTATTAGACAAAATTCCTGTTGATTCTAGTGGCAGTCTTGCCTGAGTAGGAGGCTGACAGATTTGATCCAAGCTTTTATACCATCTTTCATGCACAAATAGCCTCTCTTGTCTTACCCATGTTTTTCATTTTGAAGGTGTTCTACAGGTCATAAGCACACCTGGAGGACTCATGATTTCTCTAGGCCTTAGAAACTCCATTTTACATACATACATAACACTTAAGTCAAACCAAACCAATCAACCAAAGAACCACTCCCTGAAAATCTCCAAGAAACAGAAAAACCCTGATTCACTTGGATGGTACACCAACGGAACAACTTTCAATACTTTCATGGAGCAGCAGGCACCTACATGACACTTACACCTCTAGAAAATCACTCCGTTATTTCTTTCCAATGCCTATTCTTTTATGTGAAACCCGATCTGTTAAACACCCTCCGTGGCAGGGAGATTGAAAAATCCCTGACTCATAGCTTAAAATAACTAAGAAAAATGCTTACACATTATTTTGGACCTGCAAAGACAAGGGAAGGTAGAAGCTCAGCTGTGCAGCCCCAGCTTTGCCCTGGACTCAGTCAACTATTTTCTTTCAGAAATCAGCTTCACTTTAGACTTCATTTATTGTCTACGGTGTTTACGTTAAAAACGGAATTAATTTCATTTTTAAATCATGCCCTTCATCTATTCTCTCTGTTGGATCTCTTCTTGAAGAAATCCATACACATTTGCAGCTTTACCTCACAATTACAGCAAAGGTCATATTTAATCAAGAATAACAAGTTTATGCCTTTGCTTTTTCCTTTACCCAAATGAACCTTTACCACCAAGAGCACCAAAATTTCCATTGCTAAAAAGCCAATTTTTAAGAAACAACAAAATCTAACACTTCTACCTGCTTTCTCAGCTTAATGACCCCATTAGCATCAAGTTCCTGCTGTAAGCTAAAGGTTTAGGCACAGGCCAAGATCTCTTCTACTTCCTCAAAATGCTTAAGCCCTTTCTTTACTTTGGTGGAACTCAAGTTGAATTATGTTGATTGTATTCCTTAAATGCTTTATTGGATAAAGATGGTTAAAGGCTCTGACTCCAGACGTAGGCCACCGTGTACTGTGATGCCAAGCTCCGGGGGACAGGTTTTGTCACTTGCTGCCTGAATTAACTTGGGTAAGTCATTAAAACTTCTCCAGACTAAATACCACCATCCACTGACAGCTCTGCCAATCCACTAACTGCTGCAGATTTAAGAAAAACACAAGCATGACTGAGACTTCTCTTCATAATCCTTTTCTACCACAAGGCAGGGGTTTCACGGAGTTGCCAACATTTTGGGGAGTTGATAGGCAAGTTAATCCCGCAGAGAGGGCACTCATTTCTACAAGCACAGCTAGGCTCCGTTCTAAATTGCATTTCCTTTGACTTCAGTGCAAACTAAGGCTCTCGAGCACCTCGAGGAGGGATCCCACTCTCACTGCTACGATTTTGAGGACTACATGAGTTCTGTTGCAGCAATGGCGCGTGCTGTAGCATCCTCACCCAGTTTCAGCAGTAGCCACAGGACAATGCAGACAAACTGAACAAGTGAATAAAACAACAGAAAGATAACAATGGGAAAAGCTCCCGAGTTTATAGATTCTATAGATCTGATCCCTGACGTGTACTTGAACGCTCCACTGAGGAACACAACTACGCAGCACACCTGCCTCATGGTTCAGTTGTCACACAGCTTCTTGTGCCAATACAAAATCCAGCCAAATATTCTTGATCCCTCCCAAATAACCTCAGCTAAAGATGAATTCCTTTATGCTCTCCCAGCCTTCACCTTCACCCAATGGACATTAATGCTCTGCGCTAAGAGCTCTTAGCTGCCAACAGCTGCAGGGTTTTTTGTTACTTCCCTTTGCCAGCACAACGGCTCTCAGAGGAAGCAGCTCCTTCCTTCCCCCATCTTCCCCCCATGCTGTACCCAAAAAATAACGGCAAAAGAGAAAACGTGTGCAACTTTCCAAGAAGAGGGAAAGCAATCCTTCTGAAAGCTTAGGACTATTTCTCGAAAGCATGAGTGTACAGCGATAGCTGTGTCTAGGGGACAGTAATGAGAACGGGATCCCCTGAGGATTACTGTCAGTACCCAAATTACAGCATACATTAAAAAAAAAGGAAAAACAAATCCGATTTTGCAGCTTTATGTCTCTGCACTGCAGCAATCCTTCCCACCGTGGCCAGTTTAGCCCACTGGACTCAGGGGTGATCCAGCACATCATCTTCACTGACAAGGTGTCATCTATATTGTAGAGAGCAGCCTGAGGGCAGAGATTAAGCCACTGAGTTGCTGGCTGCTTGTGGTTGCTGCCAGAGCATCCTCTCTCTCAATTTGTGCCAATTTTCCTTCTAATAACCTAACTACTATTCCATCATTTCAGCAAGTTGACAGGGCCACTCTTTGAGGAGCTAGAGATCGTTTTAATATCGCTGCCGCTTAAGCAGGAGCACCGGAAAAACCTAGTAGATGCCTCCTCTGTCTCTCCCATTCATATCCGTAATTACAGCAAGACTGCGAAAAGTGAACTGACCGCTAAGAGGAGAGGGGCAGGCTTCAGAAATAAAGTCTGGATCAAAAGGGACTCTCTTAAATTCACCACTGTTAAGAGCTTTGGCGTTAGTCCACATTCATTTCCATTAACGAACTAGGTGTCAAGCCAGGTGCTGAAAAACAGCTGTTAACGGGAACCAAATGGGTTTACACAACGCTTGTTTTTCCAATCTGTTTTTAACCCTGCCTGGAACCGCTCTCACTGTTCCATTTTGGTTAATTCATGTCTCAACCCTCACCCTATTTTAGTGCTTTCACCATTTTGGCGGGGATTTGCCTTTTTCGCGTTCTATGGTATAAGACGTCTGTAGGAGAACACTGAACTCCCTCTAAGAGCCAACTTAACAAGAAGAACATGGTAACAAACAGGTTCCAAATGTAAAGACTACTAAATCTACCCCAGCGCAGAGGCATTTACAGGCATCAGGGTTTTACAGTAATAAATATTTACATCCGAGCTGCAGAGTCACTGCCAGGATATCACACGAGCTGACAAAAGGGACACCATCCGTCTGAAGGACTTCAACTGCCGTCAAGAGAGATGAATCAGCGTCACCTTACTGTACTCAAAAGATCATAATTGCCGGTTTACAAGCAAATTTTATCCGGAAGGACCCAAAAGGGCTTTATAAACCTATTGTTTAGAGAGGAATGACTTCATCGTAAGGTGACAGACGGCAGCTGTTTAATGACATGGAGCATTATCGCACAACAATTCCAGCCAGGAAGGGTAGAACAATACCGTACCCAATTGAAAACTGCAGGGGGTTGCGATTTATAGACACGGAATGTAATTACCTAAATTGGATTTTGGCCAGCGAAACAAGGGCCAGAACCTCCGACAAACACAAAAAGAAGCCATTCCGTATTTTTAAGCTGTAAATGACCAGGTGTCTGTGTTTTGGGGGGGGGCAAAAGAGAGTCATCTCCAGAAGCTTTCTGGTCCATCAGCATTTTCACAGTGCAGTTGCTCGAAAGCAGCTCAAAGGAAAGATGATGTTTCAAAAATCATTAACTGCTCCTGCTATACTGTCTTGTACAGTTTTTGGCAGAACTATTAAACACTAATGATACTAATAATTATTATTAAGTAACACATATCCATAACAGCAGTTGCTAAATGAACCTGACATCATGCCCAATGAACAAAGCGGCATACGGCGTGACGTTTGGTCCTATGCATGCAGCAGTGTCTACAAAATAATTTCCTCTAGGCTTCCTTGCACCCATCAGCGGGGCTGACAACTGAGTAGCTATAAGACTCGCAAAGCTGCCATTCGGCTACACTTGAAGGACAACCGCAATTGCAGGAGGGCTACCGAAACTCTGAGCTAGCAAACCATTCTCCCTTACTCCATCTTACAGACCCATAAAGCCTTTAACAAAGAGCTGAGCAATTCTTTGTCCATCCAGCAGAGAGCAACCGCACTTGCACTCACACACGCGCATTGACTAAGTGAACAATTCTGATGGCTTTTAATCCCTGATGTCCAATGCTCAGATTTTATTCTTCTCGGTACCTAATAAAACTCAAGGGCTCGTGTAAGCCCTGAATGGTAAATGCAAATATTTTTTTCTTGTGTTGCCTCCACGTTGGCAGAAATTGTCTGTAAAAGTGTAATGATTCTTAAGATAATAGAGCCCTTTTTCCTGTCCTAATAATTTAAAATTCATAGTCATTTTTCTCGTGAAATCAGTGATTAGCTGTAGCTCAGCTTTGCTGACTCTCTCTGCATATTAGATCATACAAACTGTGGCAAACCATTGGCTTCTGGTTAATTCCAAAAGTGCCTTAAATGCAAATTTTAGGTAGGTAGCATCCGGTCACAGAGGAAAAAAAGAGTTGAAAACTTGGGGTAATAAACTTTTCCTACATTGAAAAATGTTTCGATGGGGAATAAATTTGAGCTGGGAGAACGAGCAGCAGAGGGAAGCTGCCTTTCAAGCAGGGAGGTCAGACTGCATGCTATTAAGGGCAATATGAATTGTGAAAAGTATTGAATAAAACACATACTAGGGAAACATCAGAAGAGAGCTGAGCACACCTGAGATAAAACACATTATTTTTTAGAGGCATAGATGCAGATTCCTCATTAGTATCACAGGAAGAAATCGAGGATACAAAAGGAAATCATAGTAAGAGCTACGTTAAAATGCAATTACCTTTTCAGCTCGTGGCGCACATCAGAGCACATACACTCCTTTGTGCTAAGGCTTCTTGACTTCCTAAAATTGGCCCTCAGAGTTCTGCTCACCAAAGCAAACGCGAGAGGGTCTGTCCGTGGCTGGCTGCAGCCTCCCTCCTGCTCACTGCTGAACGTTCACCTCCAGAGGCTGGTGGCTCTGCAGGTGCTCAGTCTCTGCGCTGCTGCACCACCTCCATTATAAAACAGTTTGATTTAAGGCTGGGGTTTCAACCTAAACCCTGCATACACCTTGTATACATGTCTAAAACTACCAAATGATGTTGTTTTCATGTCCTGCTTTCGGTAATGCTTCCTAGAACTGCAGAGTCAAGCAACAGTAACTTTGCAAAAGCTTTGCACATCTGCTACATCACACCTTCGAAAACACCTTACATTCAAATACATCCTTTTTTAAAAAACAGACGTCCAGTGTGTCTCAGACTGTCTCAACTCTTACCACTGGTGTATGGACCTGGTTTTTATCATGCGAAGTATTTTTTAGAACATGCAGTGGTGCTTAATCGTACGTATGTGCTGTATACAGACACCAGAGGAGTAACTCGTACAAGTTAAAATATATGCAAACAAGAGAATGAATGAGCGCAGAAGTGAAGGCAAACAGGAAGAAGTTCGGCTTTTTCAAAGTCCTCTATTTTGGAAGACAATTAAATATCATTGCTAGTTCACCCAAGAGTAGAAGCAAAGAATTAAGCACACCATCTGTACAGACCTGAACTGGGTAGCATCTTTTTGTTTATGCTGATAAAACTCATAAAGGTCTGTTCTCAGTATCTTTAAGGTTTTGCCTACACTGACCTACAGATTTTACTAAACTGAAACTAGCAGAAGCTCAACAGCCAGTGACAGACACCTGTCCTTTACCAGCTGAAGAAATCCAAACCCACCGAACCTCAACCCTTAGTGTCTTCAGTTTGTTTGCCGCCTTGTTCAAGTATGGATGAGGACCGCAAATTTCTAGGGATACATGACAAGAATGACTAAAATATGTGCTTGGAAATCTAAAGTAAGAGGCTATGTATTAATCCACAGCCGTGTTCTTCCAGGCTCCCCTGTAGGCTTTGGGAACTAATTAGTTCAAGGCTAGATAAGGTCTGCCAAGCAATAATGTTCTACAATATAAAGCCCAGCTTAGGCAACCACCCAATAAGTAATTTTTGCTTTCTGGGCAGAATTTGTTCCGCACATTAAACTCTCAAACAAGATTGGGTCTGTCTTCATCAGGTGTAACGTAGGCACATTTCTAACTCTACACAGCAGGAGAAAAGTACCACAAGAGTTAAAACGTGTTCAATAAATACTTAAGTCATGAATTTTAAATATGTCTTTTCTGTTGGCCAACTACCAGACGGGCATCTGTACAACTGGTTTTGACCTGGAGAGCTTATCATTAACAAGGGCTTCTAATGTACCATTTTTCTGTCTCTGAACTAATCTCTGCTACTGCAGGAATCGAACCCTGGCAGATCACCTCAACTATGATGCTTGCGAGCAACGACTGCAACTTACTGTTCCACTCTTGTTGTGCTCCTCACCAACTTTTTCCTTTGTAATCTCTTTGGGGCAGAGGTTGTCCTTTTGCATAAATATCTATGCTATGTCTAAAAGGGACTCAGATTGCAAAGGGGTTCTCCAGTAACATGAAAGAGCTCTCATGCTTTTGCACAACTATATTATAGTTTTGGAGCACCGATTGATATAATTTTCACATTGAGTTTGAAGTAGCTGACTGCTCAGTATTAATGGCGTGGACTATTAATGCCTTACTTTAGTGATTACACATATTTGCAATGAAGTATATTCTTTTCTGTATGGCAGGAAACATTTATCGGTATTACTTAAAAAAAAAAGTATTTGATTACACTCAAATGCTTATATATTTGTGACATGTCAACAACCAAATTAGAACAGTACCAGGCTTTTAAAATTCAGGACATGTAGGACCATCTGTTTTCTTGTCAACAACCTCAGTCTCTCTCTCCACATTCCAAACACTTACTGCTCCAAATCTACAAAGTTGTTACTCAATTCCATTCCTCCTTTGTGCTGAAAAAACTTCAAAGGCAGTAATGAAGACTTGAAAAAAAAATATTTTACTTGATAATTAATGACATGACTATTTCAGTAAGTTTTATGTCCAGGCTGGCAGTTATCTGCAAGTTCTTACGAGGTTTGCAAGGACTTATCTAATGTATGGAAAAATGTGTCCTGGAGTTGGGGTTGAGGGGATGGACGGCATGGGAAAGATGTCCTCCAAACATTTGTTTTGAAACACAGCCATTTCTGCGTGCTGAAGTCAACCAATTGTTGCAAGAATTCAAAGTCCAACGTATTTCAAGACTGGCACCCACGTGTGTACATACACGCTTAGACCCACTTCCAGCTGAGCTCCACAAAGCGCAGGGAGCCATCTTCATAGGGTCCAAAAGCATATGTCCAAAGAGAGGGAGGCCAACAGCTTGTGCCCGGCATGGCTGCTTTACCAAAAAGAGATTCCTTAAAAAGGGAACAGAAGATCACAGCACTGCTCGTATTAAGGGCAGAGCCAATTTTGGTTAGCTGTGCTGATTTATGTGAGATCTCAAACAGACAATTAAAGCAAGCTGTGACATTCAATTTTCTTACTTAAAACAAAATATCCTATCAAGCTCATCCATGTCCCCCCCCTTCTACAATCTGAATATAAGAAAAGATTATTGTCCAAAGTGTGATGCAATTGTAATTTTAACAAGTTCAGTGTCGTTATAGCAAAATCCCCCTCAGCTGATTTTTTTCTTAAACAATTTCTTCATTTTTTTGACACCACATCTGGCATATAGAATACAGATGATCATTTGTTTATATATCTGTCTAAATGCCTTTTCCAAACACAGCCAGATGGAGCCTTTCAAAATCAAATTAATTTCAGATTAATTCACTCTGGACCCACTCCAGTTTCATGACTCTATGCTTTGAGGCACCATCTAAATTGATTTAGAGTCACGAACTTAGAGAGCTCAGGTCCTTAGGTATAGAAAAAAAAAGATCCTTCTTGCATACTGAAAGAGTCAGCAAATCAAAAGAGTCCGTGACCATAAGTTTTGGCTGCTTCAAAAAAAACCCCACACCAACCTAAGAATGCATGAGTTACTACAGTGCCAAAGTCATATATAAAAAACTTCGTATGTCATCCCAGAATGATCACTCTAGAGCTATAAACAAATGTAGCCTGCAAGCACTGTGGGCTTGCGTACTGTCAATCCTCTACGGATGCCTTTATTATCTCACTTGTTTCAATTGCAATTTGGGTTTCCATGGAGATGTAACAGTCAACTCTGGAAAATTATAAGATAAATGTCAGGCAGTGATAACGGTGTTAATGAAGCTTCATTGACAAGCAGAACTATGCTTCAAATAATAGGCATATTTCTATTAGCATATGTATAACCTGTCCAGAAAAAGAAAGAAAAAAAATCCCAACAACAGCGGAAGACAATATTAAAAAATTTAGATGAAATTGTGTATACAGAAGACATGAGACACACAATGAAACATTGCATCTATGTGAAACGATGAATTCCTAACAAACAGAAGAGATCTAGGTTCGAAATTTAATTGCCCGATTCCTCTTGAAAATTTTGCACTCCGCTATCACACTGAAAAAGCGCTTTGCTGACGTGTGCAGACACACTTTTGCATGGTGTGACTCTCGTTTCCTTACAACGCGAGGCTGGAAGGATCTGCTTCACACGGCACTTTAAAACATGCGATTTTATAATGCACAAACACAGCTGCAGCGAGCTGTTAGAAAGATGCAGGCCTCAGTGCAAACGCTAGCAGCATATACACAAACACAGCACACGCTGCGAGAGCTCGCAGGTATCTTACGTGCTCAGATTAGGGTGGCCGGTCCACCACATCTTAGTACGTGATGGGGCGACAACCAAGAGCACTTCAGACTACAGCGTGGTGTGGTCTTGACTTTCTGATGTGCTAACCAAGCCTGTAGAAAGCATAGAGAAGCTGCCAGTCATCTGTGAAGGACCGCAGCCAACTTTTTGCTTTCCACACATGGAAAGGTTTTGGTGAATTGAAGGTTAAAGAGCTGACAAAGCTGGTTTCTGCAGCACAGAGGAAAATGCAGACCATCATGCTTTACTTCAATGAATTAAGCATTTCGTTTGGGCAAGGCGGACTTCCACCAGCAGCCAGGGGAAGGGGAAGGGGTCTGGCTATTCCAGTACTTTTGACAATCTATCAGAAGGCAGAGGGAGCAGGGCAGGCGTGTGGCAATCCCACCCCAGAGAAGTACAGGGCAGTTTTTGCAGGTGGATAGAATGTGCTAAGATATCCACTGCCTGTTCGTTAGGCAGTATTGCCTCTGGCTGGAGAACCAAGAGGTGCTAGAGGTTGTTCTCGTCTCTTCTCACCCCACTATCTGGCCTTGGGAATTTTAGTCCCTTGCCCGCCTTCGTAACTTCTTCAGGTTGTCAATGCTCCTGTATGATGTCTTCGAAAACAGGGTTCTGGTATTAGCCGAGCGTTACGGAGGCTACAGATAAAATAATGAAACTGAAAATCTGGATCAGCCTTGGTTTCATGGCAGAGGAGGGCAAAATCTTAAACATACAAGCAAACAAAAAAGAAAATCTTTATCCCAAGCCTTGAGGGTAAAGCATGTGGGCAGGCAAAACTTTGGGAATTGCGGGAAAGCTTTCAAACGTTACTGGGATGAATAATCTTTTGAAACTGTAGCTCAACCGTACACCTGCATGCAGGGCAGGAGCAAAGCTGACTTTGCCGTTTAAATGGAAGATCTAGCAGGGGTGTGAGGCTGGGGGCAGAGCTTTTTGCCCTTTTCCCCCTTCTCACCGCAGAACACCCCTGCTCTTCCTACTTCTAAATTCTGCCTGTTTAGCAAAGGAAAACATGAATGTTGTCTGGGACGTACTTCCCAGTTCTTGAGAGAGAAGTCATATTTGTCCAGCCAGGTTTTTGTGGGCAGAAAAAGGAGTTGGAAAAGCGCCCAGTCTTTCTCTAGAGTAGATCTCAGCTCTGCTCAGATTGCTGGACAACAACAAAATCGATAGAGGGTTTTTTTTTCAAGTTGTGTTACAAGAAAGCTTAAAAAAACCTTTCCCTTTTCTGAATCTTTTCTAACTACTCCTCAACATAACATACTAGAAGAACTTAAGTGCCTCATTAGATTGCTACTAAAATGTCAATAGTTAAAAAGTGATTTTCCCCAGTGATCTTCAGCATACTCATAGCTCACTAGTGCTTTTGTGGGGAGGGGGAAACCACCCAAACCCCAACATTACTGGTAGTTGATACCATGTACAAGTGAACACCAAATGTGGAGCTTTAGACGAGCAATTTCAAGTACTGTGCACAAGTACTTCTTCGTGGAAGAGAGAATAACAGGTTAAGCTGAAGACTGGCTTCAACTTCAACTGGGCAAGTCTCACATGCTACTGGTAGCATAAAATGGTGGCAGAAGCAGGTCCCACCAGTTGTACCACTATCAACACATGTGACCGTGATATGTAGAAAAGAAGGAAAACTGATGGTGAAGCGAGAACACTGAGCAATTTTTAATGAAAAAACCACTATGCATGCTAGATGGAAAGCGTTGCCCTGTACGCATGGTGAAACGGGCCACGTTGTCTCCATTTCGCACTTGCTGAAACCTCTAAGTTCCATCATAATGTGTGCTCTAAGCTCTTCAAACAAGGATTCATTTTCCTTTGTATTTTGAGTTACCAACAGTTGTACTTTTGCATCTGAAGAGAGAGCAGTTATACAAAAGGTTGAGGAGCACCGCCACACAAGTAGTCAACAACAAATCTGAGTCTTTAAAGTAAACTCTCGTTATCGCACAAGATTTTATTTAGTTTCTTATTTTTACCCTATTATTGCAAATAAGTTACTTTGCCCTGCTGGTTCGGCCGTTCTTTCAAGCCTCACAAGAAAATAAAAAACCGCATAGGGAAAGGAGCAACTCCCCCTTTAAAGGCATCATTCAAAGAAACAAAAACTCGCAGAAAAACTGGTTTAAATTTTCCTAATAAACATACAATGAAAAAACCCGACAAAACCATACCCTAACACACACACTTCCCAAGTCATATGACAGTCATTCATGGGGACGTTTCTGACTTCATAAACAGGCCTCCATCTTCTAGCTGCGAGTTTCCAGGGTGCTCTGTGCAAATGCAGCATCGGGGAAAAGGCAGAGCACTGCCATTTGGAGCTTGTTTGCCAAACTGACAGGAAAATACATCTGAAAATGTTGCTGAAAACCACGTTTTAAGGTCACGGTAAATTCTTGCAGCAGGAGAAATTTAAAAGGATAACTTCTTAACTGAATAGTTTGGACAAAAGCTTATTCTAGTGGGTTACTATTTGCTCTGAAGGTTTTATTCACAAGCGAAAATGAACTCAGGTCTTGGGGACTTGCTGGCACTTTTCCAGAAGAAGCGGTAAAGGAGGAGATGGGAAAAAACGGGAATACCATCCACATTCCTTTGACTATCCCATGATGTACAAAGCCTCTTAACTTCAACAGCTTTGTGCAACAGGAAAGGCAGTTAAACACTCGTGGATGTATTTTTAAGCTCCCTGTAACGTACTTGACCTGCGGAAAGTTGGCCAGCTCAGGTTTGGCTGGCTGTCAGCAGCACTGTGAAACGCAGTGTGATTTATAGAAATCTCTGTCATCACACCACAGGGTTAATTTCTTTCCTTTTTTTTTCTCTTTTCCTCCTCCCTCTGAAAGTGGAAAACTCTTATTTGTGATGACAAGTCTTTGGAAAGCTGGAGGATTAGTAACACCATGTGGTTCCCTAAGATCTCTAGCCCTCTTCCAACTGTTTTTCCATATAACCCCTCTCTGTACGGTCATTGGCACCTTCGCTTAACAGATGGAAAAAGGGAAGAAATCTGCCCCAGGTGAAGGAACCTGGATGCTGCTGATACTGGAATACAGACTTGAAGCTCACCGGTCTCAGTTGCTTGATACAGGAAACAGAGGGGAATCCAAGCACCAAATATGGGATTTTAATAATATGAAAATTTATTTTAAGGATTTGAAGGCTGAACCTGCTGGGCTTGTCACTGTAAGTAAGAGACACGGAGAAAAAACGTGAAGCCTGAATTTTCATTCTGGCTGCCACCACTGGAGACCTGTGGACTTTGTGCTCGTTTTGGTGTAACGCAGGGAACGATATCTGTACCTCATGTCCATGCAATCATTCACGCTAGACAGCAACCAGCTGGGCAGCAGGTCAGCTATGAACACCAAACGTGGAGCTTTACTCGAGCAATTTCAAATTCATTGAGAGAGGTATCACTTACAGATTATTTTAAGGGACATCAGTTTTCTTGCTATAACCATCCTCCAGAGACGATGATATCCGATAGAAGAACAAAACCGGAAAGTGTTTCTGATGGAAAAGAGCAGAGGACTACGCCATAAAGAAACCTGTTTCTCAGCCACATCCTGTCATAAGTCTCTTCCCTTTGCTGTGCTTATCTCCCTCACCTTTGAATCTGTAAATTATGTTCCCATCCCAATGAAGTCCTCTGCAACGCTCAGAGGAAAGCACTATATAAATGTTGAACTGTTACGCTGTTAAAGACAAAAAAATCCCTTCATGATACACTTTTTCTTTTAACTTCATGCAATTCTAATTTTAAAAATTATACAACACAGAAGAGGAAAAGTACTTTCCAAAGCTACTACTATTTGCATCGCAGGAGCATCTTCGAGGCCCCAAACAACGCTGGCTGCTTTTAAGTAGCAGATCTAATTATATTAGTAAACCCAGATGTTTTCCTACTGTTTTCATATGTTAGGAAACACGATGCACTCTCAAGAGTATTTTAATACAAGCTTAAGAAAAAAAAGAGGAGAAGGGGACACAGCGGGTCTACGTTCGGTTAGCCTACAAAGTCAGGAGTCTTTTATCTGCTGTTTTCTACCAAGTACCTTCATTAAGGAGCCCAAGATCTTGAATGCTTCTTTACTCCTCTGTGCTTCCATCTTTCCCCGACTGGACTGAATGTCAACACAGCTGATTGCACTAATTAATGCTTTACTAAGAAGGGTCAGGGAATCTGGGGGTTAACACGAAGAGTTTCCTGGACAGAATAGGAACATATTCTCTGAAGTTTCAAGGTGGAAGGGAATGCAAATCTGATGCGCCAGCTCACATCTTGCATTATTCTGTATTTTCCAGTCACTTATCCGGTAAATCCTCCGCTATCCTTTCTTATTTAATTTGTTGATGCATTCTGGGACAGAGTTGCATTAGGCTGCGACGCTAATTAAAACTACTTTGAAATATCAGCAGCTATATAGCATTTGATTGGTATAAGACAAATAGTTGGGATATGAAAATTAGCATTAGCTTTTACATAAAATAAATTATTATTTAATAAATTCTAATTGCCTAGGGCATTTTTATGAACAACAGGGATTAGCAAATATAATGTTTACAATACCCTTGTATATGTAACAAAGAGAAAAATCAAGCCTGACAGCATACTTTTGCTTATTTCAGAACACAGACACAGCTCACATGGAAAAGGAAAGGGATTACAAGCTTTCCCTTAGCCATGCGGAGCTGTAAGAAGCTCAGAGTCAGCAACAGCAGCGCACTTACAACTGCAGTGTACACGTCCCTGACAGCTAAATCAAAACTATACATCCTCGAGGAGTCATTTGGTCTAAATTACAGCTTGTGATTTCTCATCTTAGATGGTCAATGGGTCTGCATTCTTAAAAATGGGAATATTGGTGGAGGTAGGATTGCGACTTTAGGAGAACTGTTTCACTAGCGCTGTTCTACGAGTGCTGCAGAAATGTACACAAAGCTTTACAAATGACCTCATTTTTACCAGGAAAGGACAGCTCAGCTATGTTCTATATTTTCCTGAACTGAAAGGAAGGCCCCACAGCCAAACTGTCATGTCTAATCATTGTGTTGCATGAGAGTGTTTAAAACAAACAACTTTTTTTTTCTTTTTTTAAATAAAAAGCCATGGAGCAATTGTAGTGTTTGTGAGAGCAGGAGCTGCGCTTTCTATCACACAACCAAGATATCGGAATAGCAGTTTTGCCTAGTTTAATGAATGAGCCTTATAAGGACAAATTTTCACCTCATTAATGATCGGAGCTGATTATTCCCTCCCCCCACTTTTCCTTTTAGGTCATGGATCAAATGTGACCCATTTTCCTTCAATGCTTTCCCACCACCTATTTTTCACATTAGAGTAGAAAGCCAGTTGCCAAGGACACATTACAAAGCAACCATACAACCACTACATATCTGCCCCCCAAACACACACACACACACTTTTCTTCTCCCCTGTCTGTACAGTATTTCCCCCCCTCTCAGCATCTACTCTGAACAAGATCCTGCTTTACATTCAGGAAAGCCAACAACAGAACTGCTTATAAGGACAAGCTTAGCACGAGAATAGGATTTTCTAATGACTACAGAGACTCCTGGGGCCTTTCATATTTAAAAAAATATAAAAGCAGCAGCCTTGGTTTTTAATTACTCCTAATTCTAAATCTCATGGCCTTAAACACAATAGCTCTTTCAACTCGGAAAAAAATAAAAAAAAGACACTAATCAGTAACAGAGTCCCCTGCGCAAGCTGCTAGTCCTCCGATGGCACTGCAATGTTTGCACCGTTATGATTTTTCAAGGTTGACCAATGAGTCAGCAAAGCCAAGATGACTTAAAAGCACTAAATCATGCAACTAAAATGGCTTTTTCACATACAGCACCGGACGGATTACAATTAGCAAGGAGAATCAGTACAAGGCAAATATTGTAAGAGCAGAGAGAGACAAATAGGGAATTAAGGGAGATGGTGTTCATTTTGGAACAAATGAGCCCCAGATGTTATGGTCTTTGTGGTTTGATACAGGCCCTTTTACCAGCCAGGTAAGGAATGTAATTAAAAAGCACTAAAGCTCAGTTCCTGAGGCTCAACAGAAATGAAGTGAAGATTTAATTCATCTGCCCTACTTCCCTTTGAGTGGCCTACTAATATTCCTACTTGCTGCAAAGTCCTGTGAAATGGAACACTTGTGTCGCTCCGCGATCCTTTCTATGAAAATCCTTCGCCTTAGCATTTGTAAAAGAAAAGATATCATTCCGAGAGTCTCATTGAAAAATTAAACATGAGTTTAATTAACGCTGCAGCTACTCGGATTCCCTGACCATTTCAGCTTTCCGAGTAATTTATTACATTTCCCAGTTGTATTGTGCAACACCTTGGCCTTGCTTTCTACAGCCAATACCTCAGTTCCTCTAGCAATTAGAAGTACACCATACGATTACATTTTTCATGTATATAGATTCCCATTGAAACTACAGTTACAGAACGGATAAGACCGAGGACCTGGTCACAACATGCGTTTGTACCTCACACCAGCCATTCTTCTTCCACTGCACACCTACAACATACTTTCTCCTAACTCTTGCACAGATGACAGAAATCATATCTGCAACAGGATTTTCCCGTTAGCAGGACAGTAAATCCATACATCAGAGCTGAAATGCACTACTGACGCTATGGAAAGATTAGTTACCAGCATCCAAACGAAATGAACTGTAAATACAATTACTGTTGAACTATCAACAAGCAAACTAAGCATGGGTTTCTAGCAGTGGTGGTCTAAGTAACAGTGTCCTGAAAAAAAGAATAAAATCCTGTTGATTGTCAGAGTTCCTGAATTCAGACACAAAATCTCCGATTTTAGATTAAAGGAACAATGCCATTAGCTTTCACTGAAAAACAGACTTTTACTCTCAGTATTGACTGAGCTGCCCATAATAAAGAGGATCCTGACATATGGCCAAGGCTTCCAGGCACCCTGAAGAGAGAGTCCATCGAGCTCCTTAGTTGTGCACTGAAAGCACGGACGGGGTCCCTAGAGGGAATTCAAGGGAAAAGGCATCATTCGTTCACCCGTACCAGGCAATCAAACCTGTTTTGCTGGACATTCAAGTAACTTTCTATAAGCTTGACTACATTTTCTTCTTTACACCACATCCTATTCCTCTACTTCCCTTTGTATTTACAGTTTTTTCCCTACCATTCCTGTTCGCAGTTGCCCTTAACACAGCTTTTATTTATATTTAGCTTATTTGCTCTTCATTAAACTCATGATTCCACCAAAACCACATCAAATATACAAAAATAAGGAAGGTAACCATGGTAGCTGGCCCTCATTACTGCTTCATTTTTGGACAGTATTCCAAAAGCAAAGAAAGGGATAGCAACTTGAAAGCCTCTGAACGTAGGGCTCCTAGCATCTTGTTTTATCACTTTTGAACATTGTTTGGATTCCCAACAGCTCTCTTCCAGCCTAAATAACTATTCCACAAATATAAATGCTCTATACACTGTTGATCCCTTTTTTTCTCTTTACTGTTTTGGTCAAATTGCTTTCAAGCACCTGTGATATTCTCCAGCTACCACCACCTATTGTTCCTTTGCTTAACTTCATAACAAAAACCAACAAGTCAAATGCAGGAAAAGTCATCTTATCCTTCAGTCCTTCCAGCAGCCAAGGCAGAGCTGTCCTCTTGGGTGCACAGGTTATCTACTCACTTGATGAATTCTGAAAGACGCTCCACTTCCATCCCCCCCAACAGTGGCTGAGCTCCCACCAGAGTTCCTGTGCAAAGCAAAGCAAGGAGAGCTAGGCATCAATTTTCCCACCCTACTATGTTCTGGAAAAAGGGATGTCAAGCAGCGGCATTCAACTGCTCCATTTTGGCATTTAGTGCCTTGCATTGTCATTCCAGTGGTATATACAAGCAGTGACTGTTTCCCGAAGGCAGACATGGGGACCCAGGTGTCACGGTCCACTCTGTGGACGTGTGATGGTTCGTTACAATGCAGCTAAGAATACCTATTACTGTAAATTAAAATCCTTAAACAAATCACCAACAGTGAAAAAAACTCCGCTTCAATTACGTGGTTAGCTTGCAGATCAAGTCTTTTCTTGCTTTGGCCAGAAATACTGAAGCCATGATTGATCTAGTCTGTAATCATGTTGTTTATTTCCAATTAGAGATAATATAAAAAGCATAACAGTGTGTATGTATATATTCATAGTACCACTGCAGAAATCCAAAAGGAACTCTATTTTATCTTCACTGCTTTGCATTTTAGCCTCATTTCTTCCCTTTTACAGTCTGTGGTAAATACAATATTTGCTTTTAGAGTTCTGACTCTCCAGGGATTATAAAGGAAAAGTACTTAACACAGAGATTATCTTTCTGGTGTTGCACTGTATGAATGAAAATTGTTACATTAATAGCACTATACAGTCATATTCAAACACCATTAAGTGCCTCTCCAGCAAACCGAAGGAAAGGGAGTGATGAACTCCAGCATAGTTCTGCTTGGACTTGCAAGTGCGTTTGTGTTTCTCGCTCCCTCACCATGCAAAGGATTCTCTGGAAAGGAATTTACAGCCTTTCTTTTTCTTTCATTAACACTTTATAACCTGTGTTAAGAGTAGAAAGAAATAGTAATACTAAGCAAGTGAGGAAGCACAGGCACATACAGCAGACAATTCTCTGAGCTTGCAAGGTCTGTACAACCCGTACAAAACCTTCCACTGAAATTCTGCCCAAATACGGATTTACATCATCAGCTCAAATCAGGACCCAATTTCTCACCTACAAACCCTGATCCTGGATGTATCTGCTTTGGGTTTAAAAACATGCAACAAACTGCTTTCAAACAGACCAAGTCTTACTACTTTGTTCAGTTATACATTTCTCATCCTTCATGGGTTTAAGACTTATTTTTAGCTGCTTTAAATCAGTATAGATCAGATGTATATCTGCTAATGAGTATTGGTAATTAAAGTTTCAAACCACACGGCAGCAATCCAACCCTTTCATGTTGCTGATATCTCTCTAAATTTGTGTATGTTTTCAGAGCAATTTCTGAGATCCTTATTTGATTTAACTCCATTAAGGTCTCCGAGGCTAAAGTTACTGGCGAGAGCTCAAAATATCACTAAGTGTAGATTTTCCGTGTCAGATTTTTCTCTACTTTATTCTTTGACAACCTTTGCAATCATTCTGTGTATTAGATTTTCACTTATCACAAGAATTAAGAAATGTATATCCTGAGAATGTAACTGCCACGGTTTTCTATGTTGCCAGGTATTAAAAAATGAAGAACATAAAAGCTTAATAAGGATAATAATAATAGCTATTATTTATTATTTGAGTGTTTAAAAATACTACACCAAGAACATTTACCTGTGCTGAAGAAGCCTGATTAGAAAGTTTGGCAAAACTCACTGGAAAAGCTGTAATGATAGCTTGGTTACTTTCGGGAAACATTTCGGCAAAACTCAGCATATGTCAGTTTTCCTGCCTATAAATTAGAGATATCCGTCTAGATTTGTCAAGTACTTTAAAGGAGCACAGGAGAAAATTTGGAGTCATACAGGTACAGAAAATGTGAAGGAATGTAGCATGAAATGCACTCCTTTCCCACAGATTTCAATAAATTGTTCATAGGAATCGGACAGGCCTCCGTGAGTAGGTCTGTTCAAACATAATTTCATTTGTATGTGTCTGCTCCCTCCCTGCACGGTGTAGAAAATAAAGAAGAAAGGAAAGAAAGCCTCAGCATGATCTTGAAATTAATTTTCATGATAGGAGCTATTGAGTCCATCTACCAAGGTACTTATAATTACATTACACTGTTACTTGGAAGAAAAACGGCCAGCTATATTCTAAGAAAATATTAACCCCATCAGCCCAATCACAAATCACTACGTTTAATGTATTCTTCCTTTTATTAATACCCACAAGGTGCCCATTAGAGGCACCTTCACTGCTATCCTAAATCACTTTTAATTATCGGACTAGCTAAAACACAACGGAAATGTTATGTCACGTCTTTGAATGAAAGGCTCTTCGCTGTCCAAAAGACATGCCAGCACTGGATGATTTAGTCCATGATTTTGTTTGCTGCCTTCAACTTTCATTAGTGTTAAAAGCGCTAAAATTCTTTCCCTCACTGCTGAGATTTCCTAGGAGAGAAAAAACACACGGATACCGAACTCTCCTCTACCTGCAGTGGGCCAGAGAAGCAAAAAGGTGCTGGGGTGAGAGGCAGGGTACCATCACCCGTGCCTTTGCTGTTTCGCGTTGTGTTATCACAGTGCTGGCTTTCTGGGGAAGGGAGGAGGAAAGGGAGAGGAGCTATGCCTGGTTCCCCACGCGGAGCTTGCAGAGCCTGCCATGTCTTACTCCCGCCATCTCGCCCATCTCCTCAGTCGGGTTTGGTTCAGACTCAAGGCTTTCCATTCGTCCCGGATTCCTGCCATCCCACAGCAAAATAAGCAGTAAATTTAAACACATTACATGCCTGAACTGGTTCTTTCACTCCTGGTAAGCTGTCTCATTGAGGCTTTTGTGTTCTTCTGTTACAGTCTAAAAAATGACCACAATCAACGCTTGATAATATTTTCAGTAAAACATGTATCATTCCCTGATTTTAGCTCTAAACTTTTGACTAAGCTTTCAAAAAATACTAGGAGCATTTTACGGGAGTAAAACCTCCTAGCTGAAGAAAACAACTGTTTCCTAAAACATCGGTCACCACAAGGCTTATACGAGTTTAATCCCATTCAGACACATATTAATAGCCTCTCAAACCAAAACAAAGCAGCAAAGTACGACAACAACATATCACTAAGAAGAAGGAATTAAAATAATTATTCTGGTGTTTCACTCTTATAGCTTTTGTGTGCAAGGGCACGACAAACCCCTGAGCACCCCGACTGCATTGGATCTGCTTTGAGTTAGAGGTTGGGGCAGATGACTCCAGAGGTCCAAACTTACATTACTCTACGGTCTAGACATCAGCACCCGGAAGAAAATTTGCTGGAACTCGAGGAAACGCTTTAGGAAACAAAGCATATTTCCTTTGAGGAAACGGATTTTTTTTTTTTTTCAATAGGACTTGATATAAACTTTCTTTGCAATATCATTTATTCCCTAGAGATGGCGTTACGCACAAGCGCAGCCTGACTACAACCGCGCAACGCTGGTACAGAGAATGTTCCCTCCACCCTCCAAAATGCTTCAAACCTTTGGCACTTGGCTTTTCAATTCGATGACCACTGCACACTCAGTACACGCATTGTGCAATTTGCCCAGTGATCAAAGAACCCATGATACCCGTTCAGTCATGGGAAGCAAGACGTGGAATTTCTGGGGATGGTAATAATTTTCTCAGACTTTGGATGGATCACAACCTTTCTGTTTCTCAAACTATCTATCCATATCACAGACATAACATACACCTTCTGTTTAGAAGCTTTGTACCTGAATCACTACCGCGATACAGATAGATAAGAGATTCTATGCATTTATTATACAGGAATTGTACTATGGCACTATATTTTACTAGAGGAAATGCAAACATTATTCCACTAAAACTCCTCTGTGCCATTCTGCAATGTTGTTATTAACATGCACACACAACAATAAAAACTTATGGGCATTCACAAGCAGTTGTTATATCATTTATGAGACAATGACAAAGCTGTACACTATAATCGTAATCTGTCGAAATGGAGAAAAGGGTACAAATTAAACCAAAATCAATTATTTAAACTATGATGAGGTACCAAAAAAAGAAGCAGTTTGCTATTAAAATGGTACAACTGACCCACATGTGAATCCTGAAATCAAAAAGCCAAATACCGAAGTCAAGACCATTGTTGTGCATCTCCTCAGCCTATGTTGGAATGAATGATTAAGCTTGCATTGGAACTGATGTATTACAAAATCAAGTATATGAAAAAACATAGTAGTGCTTCCCACTCTCACTGCCCTTATATTGGTGGGTCAGAAAAAGAAGATAACCAGATCCCCAAAGCCTCTCATTTGGATTGCAAACTAAAAACTTGACTTCCACAACCTCCTCTTAGCTTTTGGTCACTTGTCAATACTTCACAGGACATGATAAATGATTTCTAGACTAAAGCCATTCCTTGAAGCCAGCAAGTAACAACCTCTGCAATTTAGTCGCTCTCTTTCACCTCTGTTTCTCCAGGGCTGGCCTTGAGCAGGAAAAAAAAGTAAGCTGCCAGAGAATGGACTCTTGTGGAGCCTGTGCAGTACATGCAATTCATGCTCCAGCCCATGCTTCGGCCCAGGAACAGCACCATAAGGCAACACATTCCCTGGCCCAAACTTTTATTTGAGCAGCTTGGGAGCCAGGAAAGCCATCATACTGTCCGTATTCCTTCTGCAGACCAAAAAAAAAAAGGTATATCTAAACAAAAGAAGGCTTTATAAAATATGTTTTCCACATATAATTTTGGAATCTGGTTCCACTTCGAATGGTACATGCCAAAAGGGAAAGGATATACCTAATTTTTCAAAAATGAAAGGCAGAGATAACATATCCGCATTTAATCTGTTGCATAGATTTTAACAACCCTGTTAGCATTATATCCAAATAAATATTTATCATTGTAGTGAACCTGCCCTTTGTAGCCGGTTAGACTGTAAACACAAACCATCCCTTAGAAAGATCTAAACTATAAATGGGCGTCTCAGCAGTTGCACGGAAGCGAGTCAAGCAAAAACCAAGACCAGCATCTCCCGTATGAACAAAAAGCTGGTGCCATTCACTTTAAACACGCTTCTCTCTTGCCTTCTAAAACACCACTTTGCTGTTCTCTTTTCGGTCCCTAGTTGCCTCTTTGCCAAATGTAACACATATTTATAAGAGGTTAAAAAAAAGAAACAAAGCACTACCAACAACCGACCAAACAACCCAACACTACGTAAGAAGGAGGACAGATAGTGAAGTCAGATGTAGCAGCTTGCTTTTACCATCTCTTTGCTCTTGGGGAAATGCAATAGTGGCTTCTGAATAGTAATTGAATAAGGAGCCGTGCAAATTCCAGCTGTTGCCCGCGTGATTGGGTCCGGAAGAAGGGTGTTTTCTCAGCCCTCGGTTTCGTTTCTGGACTTCCAGAAACTCTGCACATATGTAGCCCTGCAAGTTGCACGATTTAATTCTGTAATCCATCTGTGAAACTCCAGCTTCTCTGACTCCAGTGGCACATCAACATTATGGAAACCGTAACTAGGATAAGAAACATATTTAACGAGGCTCTGCTCCATGTGCTGTGGCAATAAAGGGACCAGGTTGTGAGCAGACGAACA
The DNA here is from genome assembly GCA_013398225.1 of Steatornis caripensis. Taxonomy (NCBI): domain Eukaryota; kingdom Metazoa; phylum Chordata; class Aves; order Caprimulgiformes; family Steatornithidae; genus Steatornis; species Steatornis caripensis. Next base: position 365,275 of record VZSC01006078.1, on the reverse strand, counting down.
TATGATGCAAACCCCCTATTTTTGGGATATGTTTAACCAAGCCGAAAGACCATGAGCCAAGTTTACTGGACAAGCGTGCTTTCCCCAGTTGTCAGGGGTTTGCTACCGGGTTACTTAAACACATGCTACACACTTCAATATTAAGTCATCACTGTAGATGGCAGTCCTGTACCACCAGCACCCTGGAGCAGTGATGTCCACCATAAAGGTTCACCTGGAAGGACAGGGAAGGACATCCCAACTGGAGACCACTTACACCCAAACTCAGCTCGGAGGTGTCAGACCTGAGGGAGCACGAATTTGGAAGAAGTGCTCACTGCCTGTTTTACGGAAAGCAGGGGGAAAAAAAAAGAAACCTCCACCCAAAAGGGTCCTTTTAGGTGTCCCATGCTGAGTCCTTGCATCACTGAGCAGTCTTGACCGTAAAGGACATGTGGAAGTATCAATAAGCGCAATCAGGGAGGTCTTTAAAAAGATTTTTTAAATGACTAGGGTCTTTATCCTGTCACATTTTCTGGGCACTAGTACAATTTAATTTGATTTTAAACTGTACTGTTTGATGAAATGTCCTGTTCTTTAGTTCAGTGAAGTCAAGACACAATAAATGGATTTTTAATGGATGAAAGTTCAATTTCTCTGGCAGCAGAGGCACACAAGGAAAAGAGACACAAGGTACAAATGATGCACTCTGTGCTGACTTTCGACCCCAACCATTTCATGACAGGTATAAAAATGAAATACTGCAGGGGAGGAGAGAGAAGAACGAGGAGAGAGCTTTGAGTGGCAGCAATGTTAATAGCCAAACAGAACACAAATCATTTAGAAACAGAGCTTTGGTTTTGGGGGTACGCCAACAGTACAGCCAAAACTGAGCTAAAAACATTCTTCTTTTTGTTTTCTTACTCTTCTTTTTTACATATTAGCTACTATTTCTCTTCAATGTTTGGCTTCCTACTGTAGGAGGGTGTGCGGCTTAGTAAAGTCAGGTGTATAGGCGAGAAGAAATATAGTGATACTACTAATCTCTGTATTATGTGGAGGAATTCTTTGTAGAATACATGCAAATAACGCTATTCTTCAGTGCATTTATACAGCAGGAAATGAGTTCACCATTAGAAACACGGTTCAAGGCGGTGTTTCCTCAATTCTGTTGGAGAAATGAATCAGGAAACAAAAATAGCTCTGATGGTGGCCATATTTATCAGGACTTGACTGAGCCACATTAATTAAATAATGATTCTTTAATTGAAAATATGATGCGCTATATCTAAAGCTCTGAAAGACCATTACAAATTATTTGGAAGCTCCAAAAATACTGCAAAAAATCAATTAAATGATATTAAAATTGAATATGAACTAAAGACCAAAGCACCCATTCCTGTATATTTACCTCAGCTAGTTCAATGTTCTCCAACTACAAAATCTCTACTCATCTGCCAGATAGAGATTGTGGCTTTTTTTTGTTTTTTGACGTACAATGTCAGTGGATTGCAACCGCTTACTTCTGCTCAGCGGCTCTGGGCTAGAAAACGCTATTTTCAGTGTTTTCCCAGAGAGGAGGAGAGCATCAGCATTTAAAGGTATCCCCAAAAACGTTTATATTTGAAGAACTGTCGCTGGATCTGCCACCCAAGGCCTTCACATGGCCTCGCTTACTTATCAGGAGGCAATATTTATCTCCCAGCTTCACCTGGGAAGAGACAGACTGCCATTGCTGTCTTTGAACAACACTCATCAGGTTAATTACTGAATTTCCTATCACTCATTGCTCTGGCTTGCCGCTCTGCCAGATGCCCCTGACCCCACTGCTCCTTTTGACTTCAGCGGTTGTGGGGTTTTGGGTTTGGGTTTTTCCAGCTCAGCAGCTCTACATGTAGTCAGTGTCACTTCTGTCCCTCAAACATAGCTAATTTGTTCTCAGCAGACAAGACACAGGGCATACCTGCCCTCGGAAAAGCCGACCCGCAGGGCTGGAGGTGTCTATTCCCCTCTCCTGTGGGTGCCGATGGCTTTTAAGGCACCCTTTCATCAAAACTTCTTGACAGGGGAGCGAATTTTCTGCTGTCTGATGGTGTTGTGGATATTAGGTCTGGAATGAACTGAGACTTTCTACAACAAACATCAACCGCACAAAGACAATTTGGGGGGCTCTTCTCTTTGCCTTATAATGCCCTGACTATGCAAGATCTTGCAGCTTCACATGCCCCCAAAGAGTACCCCAACGTTCCTGTAATTACTATTTGTTTAGATGCCTGTTTTCACTACATTTTCAGGTTTTTCAGCAGAAGAGTCATATTTAGCCTTAAACCTTCATTTCCCTACTAACAACTCCTTCAAATACATATTGCACTCGATTACAGTAAACCCACAAATATAATGTTCCCTTTTCAGATGCATCCATTTGCATCTAGCATTAAATGGTTTATAATGGAGCCATATCTTTCTAATATTAACTGAAAATTATCATTCTTAACTATCTCACACCTTTATAAATTTTTCAGGTCACCTCTCTTCTATTACGAAATGTAATCTCAGTGCCTCGATGTTGTTTATAACCAACAAGGTGCAGAAAAGCTATGCATAAGCTCAGTCAATATTTTTATGAGGCTTGGTGCCTCCCCTTAGAGAAATTACTGAAGCTCTCTTAATGTTTACAACCGACTTCTTCACAGAAACAGTAATGTCTTTTCCCCTGCAGTCACAGCCAACAGCAACCTTTAAATTGCTGAGGGAAAGACATTTTGAGGTTTGAGAAACATTGTGCAGAAGGCACAAATTGCTGCTGTCCTTAGAATATCTTAGTATATCCCAACCACAGGGAGTTCAATCCTGAATAACCTCAAAATATTATTCCAGGGTCTCCCTCTGAACCTCTAACCCAAAAATAAGTATTGATCTTGTAATGTGCACCTAAGAGTTCACAAAACAGGGGTGCTATGAGTGTCTGAAGCAACAGGGATTCTTAGAGATGCTCTAGCAGTGTTGCAGTATCTCTGCTTCCAGGCAGAAAGAGGGCTGCACGAAATGAAATAAAAAGAATCATTAGCCTAAATTATGCAGCAAGTCCTAAGGCTTGTAGTCAGTATCGTGCAGACCAGCAGTATTTCATGTGAGTAACAAGTCTGAAGAGATCCAATGAATCCACACTTTTCAGTGAAAGCTAAGATAATCGTGAGACAACGGAGCACTCCAGTGAGCTGTTGTATCAATGAGAGAGGACCCCTCCCGCCCCGTTTTTGCTTCATTGCAGCAGTACTAAGAGTTCTGAACCTGGACAAGCTAATTATCAGGGGCTAACAGCAGACAGATGAAACCCATGGACACCAGAGGAGACCACAGTTTCTTAGAGGACCACCAGTCTTTGCTGTCACCCTCGACAGGAGGATCAGCTGGGAGAAACACTGAATAGCCCCCCAAAACGCGTACTTTCTTGTATTTTTGGTTCAGAAAAACATTGTAATAGAAACTTCTCACTATTGCTTTGCTATGCCATTTCAGTTGAAAGATGATGGGCATCCACAGAGCTTAATTTAGAAAGGGAAAAAGTGTAACACTGTGTACTAACTATTTCACTATCTTCAAAAATTAATAGATGAAAGAAAACTTGCACATCATTACTTTGGACTTAAATGGAAAACATTTTCTGAAGAGCTTTAAGCATCTTTCGTAACAGCGTTATGTTTTGCTTTATTTCTTAAAGTTTCCAACTCTGAGAGGAGTGCTGGAATTGCATATCCAGGAAAAAGTAGAAGGAATAATGTACATACATTCCACAAATGGATTTGGTCCTTCTTTTTTCTTTTCAGTGGGAAGAGTTACTCTTAACATTAGCAAAACCAGCAAACTAGCAAACTCGACAAAAATTCTGCCAATGAGTATGTTCCCTGCTCCAAGCAAAAAGGAAATATTGATGAACCTAAAGTGTATTTTTCTCTTAGTTAAAGGCCTCATGTGTTCAGATCTTTAACATCCTCATTTCCCAAAAGCACTAATTTTCTCTGGACCGCCAGATTTTGGTTGCATGTTGTGCCATCTAAAACATTCAAAGCACAGTGTTGTGTATTCCACCACTGTGTTCTCCAAGCAATCAGATGTAGTTCAGACTTTTATTCTCTCAATTCTAAATGGTTATGCTTAACCAAACAGTATTGATGTGGCTAACATAACCTCAGATCCCAACCCCACTAGTCTTCAGAGCAAATAAGGAACAAGTTAAACAGGCAATCTTGTCATGGAGCAGACAGTGATAAAAATTAATCTTAGGATTTCTGTCCAGATTCATTCTAAACCTTGCTAGACATAGCTGCCTATTGAAATATGTATCCAAGAAAGGAAATTCTATAGAAAGATCTTCTTCCAAGCTGAAGCGCAACGCCTATCCTAAATCAAATCTATATCTGAATTTTGCCCAGTTGTCTTACTGCTGGCTCTAACACTTAATCCCCAAAGGTAGCTGAGTTAGTCTCCGTCTTGCTCAGATATTGCATCTCAGAACACAAGTTGACAGCCTTCCATGCATGAAAAATATTAAATGTTTTAGCTCTGGAGATGATGTATGGAGCTTCTTAGAGGCAGTGAAAACTGGCTTTGGAGCAGCTACCAGGAAGATGATGGAAAAGCAGGTATGAATAGGAACCTTGATAAAGTCCTACAAACCAAACCCATCAAAATCTGGGCTGCCATGAATCCCAGACTCCCTCTCTTTCTTCTGCAATGTAGGGTAGGACCGAGTAGTTCAGAGTCAACACCTAACACGTGATAAGCCTGTGTGCAAACCCACACACTTCAAAAAGCCAAGTGTCTACAGGTAAGTGCCGTTTGGAATTACAATAGCGGACTGTGATTGAGGGCATATTCTCCCAACAACTTAACTGAGATCAAAAAGTTGTTAGAAAGAAATTTATGGAGGAATTGCTTTCTGGAGCAATCTTGAATTAATAAATAATCGCTACCTTTCTGAGATAGCTGTTTTAGAGCTGCATACAGCTGCATTAAAACTACCACTATGATCCAATTTATTTATCATTAGTTTCTTTCTCTCGGTGTCTCTTTTTAAACTCTAACACACAATTTCAGACTACTGTGAAAGCCTTCTTAATTTGCTTCTGTATTGTGTAAAGCAGATGTCCTGCCTTCGCAAACTGATTAGTAAGTGGTTTATATTATTCCAGTGGTTGTCATCATTATCGCAGAAATGTTGAGCAAGGCTGCTGTAGGCTGCTTTTGAAAATGTCTACAGTGACAGACGGTCTGTTTCAGAAGCGCGCAAAACACACTTTTCTAGAGAAAACAGACCAAATAATATCCCATGGAATAGCACATAGTGTTTCAGGTAGAGGGGTATCTTCAGGATCACAGAGTATAAAACCAGCACAGGCACTGGACCATTACTCAGAAGGCCTTGGTCTTATTCCAGGCTCCGGTACAATACTAGAAATTTAGTCATTGACATACCCTTTTGTCGGGATAAATCTCAGATGTGTTATCCTAGCAGCATCTAAACCACTTGAAGCAGTCTTCTGTAGGACCCACTCTTTTTCCATCGGCTGTAAAAGGCCCACGATGGATTGATGAACACTTAAAACAGCTACAATTAAATGGGGTGGATCTTGTCATGAGTTGCACAGGCAGCGTAACATTTAAATTAATTGTTTTTGTTGGAGAGGGTGAAGCAGAGACTGCCTCTCTTACAAGTTTGTTCACCTAGCAACTGACCTCGACTGAGCTCTCTGAACACTATAGAACACTATAGAAATTAATGCTAATTACAGCTAATGCTAATTAAGAGATTAGATCCGTTAAATCTGCTCCTAGATGTCCTGACGGTCTTAAAAGCAGAAAGAAAAGTGGGCATTTAGTTGATTCTGAATTCATACTTGACCACCGGCTCATCCCATGCCTTACAGGATCCAAGCAGTTCTTCCCTTTCCACATTCAACAACTCTCCAACAGAACTAGAGCACAGCAGAGGTAACTACAAGTACTTATTTGCAGCAAGACCCATGAATTACTACCACAATCATTGCAAAAACACAGTCACGCAGTTTATGCTCCTGCAGAACGTAACATAAAAAGTTCTAACTTGCCCACTTCTCACAAGTTGTGCAAAATTCGCAAGTCATAAACAAGGGCTTGCTTGTTTTAAACTTCACACAGATGGTTCTTAAAGCAGGAGGAACTGACCTCTTCCCTTTTGTCTGCACTAAAATTTCATTACTACATTGTTAAACAGAGAGACACTGTGTCAGCACAGATTCACAGACTAATTTTGGTTGGAAGGGCCATCTTGGGATCACCTGGTCAAGTCACCCTCACAGCAGGGCCAACCAGATCAGGTTGCTCAGGGCTCCGCTGACATTTCAGTATCTCCAAAGGCAGTTCCTCTGGGTGCCTGTGACAGTGCTTGACCACCACCATGGTGAAAATCTATTTCTTTCTATCTAATCAACATTTGCGTTTCCATTCTAACAACTTGAGCCGGTTGCCTCCTGTCCTATGTACTCTGTGCACCTCTAGAAAAAACAGTCTTGCTCTGCTGTGTTTGCAATTTCTCAATAAGTAGTTGAGAACAGCCTTAAGATTTCCCCTTCACCTTCTCTTCCAGGACAATAAAGCAGCTCTTTGAGCCCCACCTTGTACATCACGTGTTCCAGACCCTTGATGGTCTTGATGGACCTCCACAAAATTCCTCCCAGTACGCCGATGTCTTGTACTGGGAGGAGCAAAACTGCACACAGCGTCTAGATGTGGACTCACAGATACCAAACAGAGAAATAACCACCTCATGGCCTGTTGCCTACTCTTTTAGTTGAACATCCCAACACGCGGTTGCCCTTCCATGCCGCAAGGGTGCAATGCTGACCCATATTGACTTGCTGTGCAGCTAGACCCTTCCCGAGGGCCTTTTCTGCAAAGCAAATGATACTCAAGTCCCATGGAAAGTCATACGTGCACAAAAGGTTAGACTGCTTGCAATCACTGCTAGAATCAAAATAAACCTAACAAGCACGGCGGCTAAATGGCTGCATGATGAGACCAAGGGCAGAAGATGTCAAGCCAAACCAAAGTGTGGCAACCTGTACCAAGGCTGTAGATAATTTAAAAAAAAAAATCTGAGCAATTTTTGCACCAAATACCCCACCCTTACACACAAAAGACACAATTCATTTATCTTGTCTGTGCCTCTAATTTGACTCAGTAATATATAAACTCTGTTTTTTCAAATTCAACTGAGGACAGCAGCGTCAGGACAAATTATTCTTCCTTAAGACAAAGCAAAAGACATTCTCCATTTTACGCAGAAGTGAATCAAAGGCCCAGATTCCGACAGACTCTCCATCTTTGCAGATTTTAAAAGTACAAACACAGAGCTTTTACAATGAGTCACTCATACCCAGCAAACAGTTTGCAGAATTTTTAACCTGAAGCCTTTCAGAAGTATCTTAAAAAAAAAGACAAAGTATTTTCTAAAATACTTCAATAGAATTTTTATCTTGAGATTCCAAGAACACTTTAGAACATAAAATCTCAAATTTTCTACTGCTACAGATAAATGTCTTCCCCATTTTAAAGACGAACAACCTTTCCAGTTACAGACAAACACAAGAATAACTCTAACTGCTAAATAAAATTTCTGATTAATGGCAAAATAATCTTCGAAATGTGTCAAAGCAAGCCAAATGAATGGACCCTTGCCTGCGGAGCACTAGAAAACTTCAAGATCATTGTTGTTTACTTCAGATTGCTAACTTTCTTTAGGAAATTCATTTCTCAGTGAGAATCTGGAACAGTCCATCTACTAATGAATTCAACGAGCATAAACATATAATTTGAAACATTCCTTTTTCAATTGAAATTTTAGTGGGGTAGGGCTTTTTTAGTGCTTTGATGCTTTCATTACAAAATTAAATCTGTGAACCTTTTCTGCTTTTCACTTCTGTTGTTAGCAGCTAACCTGAGCTAAGTTTCAGGACTGACAACAGAAAGCCACTCCTAATACTTTTCTTAACCTAACTTGTTTCGAGATCAGTCTGCCTGCAGATGAACATATGCATGTGTGTACACGTGTTATAAAATATACACAAACAGCCATTTCCACAAAGAGCGTACGCCCTCTTGGCAGTCAAAATTCTGACCCTTTTCATTTAGGATGAGCAGAAAGCAGCTTTTCTCTAGACATTCTTCCAGTTTTAAACATTGCATCTTTAATAAAAAGCCCCCTGAAATTTAAGGACTGCTATAAAAAAAATTCAACAGTTTCATTACTCTTTTGTTCCAAAAAGCACAAGTACCCAGACCAGACAATTTCAGTGCAGCCATTAAAGCAGAATGCCTTTTGAGGCAGAATTCTATGAATGCACTCTGGCTTATAAAAAATGTATTAGATGATAGCTCTGAAAAAGGCTCTGAGGCGTAACATGGTCTATCATGTTGTGCATGCATGAGTTAGCTTTTACAAGATCAGAACCAGAAGTGGAGATGAATGCTATTCATTGTAAGCCCAAAGCTTTGGAAGTTCAGCATCGCAGTGCTTGGGGGTCAGTACTAGAGCTATTAAAAAAAAAAAAGTACATTCTTTAAAGAATCGCCCGGTTTTTAAATGCTTGGCACACATGCCCACCCTCGGTTCTCGATTGTGTGGAGCCGGGGGTGCAGCAGAATGGGCAGAAGACAACTGCCCGCTCTCCCAGTTCTCCCCGCTCACCCAGCACCATTCAGCGTTGACTGAATTTGTTACGAGAAGGTCAGCGGTGCTCTTGTTAGTGGGGTTTTTAAAAGTCAAAAATCACTTGATGGCAAAAAACCAATGACTTCACACCGGGTGTAAAGAGGAACAATTCTGGCAAGGACTCATGCACTTACTGTCAAAGAAAATTACATACAATTTACTATTTTGACATTCTGGAGTGTGTTTGACCCGTTATTAGGATTTGGAGGTCTTAAAGAGAAGCAATTCAAATGAATGGTAAACTAAATGGATTTTCTTTGATGAAATAATGATAAATAATAACACAGATGACTTTGGTTGTTTGCAAAATAGCTTATTCATAGTCAGTTGTCCACATGATTTTGAAAATATCCCAAAGCTCAGGACAAACCCTTTTCCGACTGCTAGATGCTTTACAGAGCTAACAAAGAGTTGTTATTATTCAAACTATTACATATGTTATGTGAAAACACGTCTGAGCAGTATTGCACTGAATCCTGAGAAAAGGTGTATTTCAAAAACAATCTTTGCATTTTGCTGCTGACTCCCAAGTAGCACGACACCGCGGCTGATGAGAGTCCCAACGTGGCAGCGTCCCCACAAACGCACCCTCCTCAGACGTCTCCTCTGTGTTTTGCCTTCTAAGCCAATTGCTCTTCTTTGCCACCAACCTGAAGTGTCAGCTGTGACTTTCTGAGTAGCTCTGAGTAATGGGATCAGCTAATGTTCGGCACATGGAGAAATTCCGTATCATTCTCCTCTCTAAAAATACTGCCGGCTGCCGCTGGAGCTACTCAGCGGTGATGAATAGCTAAAGGGACAAGCAGGTCTCTAAATTTACTTCATATCTGACAGCCCTTCAGCAGATATGGGTAATGGATCCTACTTACTCCAAACTACTGTATACTGCAAGGCACTTTCCCACCGTGTGAATATATACACTCAGTATGGGCTTCTTAATGATCACGATTTTTTTCTTCCCCATTAAGTCAAGCTGATTACACATTAAAAAGCTGTTAGTAAATTTTGAAACACGTTACTAATTCAAGCAAAAAAGGCATGTTTGGTCTTCAAATGCACCTCCAAGCCTCTATCAGAGAAGGTCTCAATTGACTTCTAGGGATTTGCTTCGAGTGTTGATAGTGTGCGCATCTTATAAATGCACACAGCTAATTATCTTCAATGACTTTAGCTGATTCGCTCACTTAATACACGGGTATATCTTTCTGGGTATGCAGCATTATAGAATTTTATCTCCTGAAGGTCATTTTATGACTTTATATGATTTTTTTTTTGTGTGTGCATTTTTAATAAGGTCCCATTTCTGAATTGAGGAAAAGAGCATTCGATGAGACAAAGGGTATTTACTGCATATCTAGGGATCTCCAGATTGGCAATTATATCATAATTGTTTTTAAATTCTAAAAAAGGGGGTGGAGTAGGGAGGTAAGAGATAATTAAGTCACATGAACAGGACCCAAATTGCATTTGCTCTCAGTTTTGTTGTGCACAATATCAGTTTAATTGAATCATCTGTAATTCTTCCCTTTTATTTTTTTTCAGCCTGCAGGAACGCACACAAGACATTATGAATGAGAGGCTGGCTAGCAAATTTCTTGAGAACAGAGATTCCAAGCAACCATAGGATTTGCCAGAAAACAGCAGACGAGATTATATACGTCCGTGTGCGTGTGAGCGCACAAATGTGCCAGGGAGGGTGGAGAAGAGGGATGGCCTCTGGCAAATTGATGTCTGTCAGCTAGCAAACCTTGATTTCACTATTAATATGTCACGGTTCACCGCACAGAAGCTTTCAGCGAGCATCAGCTGTGCTACACACATGCACGGGTACGCACGCACGCACACATATATTTTTATACATACACAGTGGCTGCCTTCAGACAAACCAGTCTGTCATATTCAATGAATCACCGAAACAATGGAATGGGCAGAGTCTCTCCTAACTCAATTAGCAAAGCACTTTTCGATAATAATTGATTCGAGAAACATTTGTTTCTGTGTTTTTAAAAGAGAAAATCTTCATGATTTAACCGGCTTTGCCTAATGAAAAAGACCCTTGCTGATGTGAAATCAAATCATGTTGCTTGCAGTTAACACTGGAATTACAGAAGAAAGCAAGCTAGGGAAATAACAGCAATGCCTAATCCATAATCCCCCCAGTGCAAAATGAAGGGTTCCAGCATATTTGGGGGCTTCACCAACTGAAACACCATCCCTAAAAAACTGCCGTGTTCACTCTTGAAGATATTTGCCCTAAGCTTTCTTCTACGTTACTGTTTTTTCCTTTGGTGCCTACATCCCTGAAATATTTGCACACATCCATACTAAATGGCCTTCGTTGGAGCAGTGTTTGGGTGACTCATAAGCTTGATTCATTCATCTTGGCGTTGCCCTTAGAGACAGGCAAGCATAATTCTCACTTTACAGACTGAATGACCTGACCAAGGTAATAGCGTAGGTCTGTGGCAGAGGAGGGAAATTAATGTGGGTCTGCAGAATCTGCTGAACAGCCCCGTAAACTCCGAACATGCTGTCCCTGTATCTCTTCATCGAAAGCGCATGTATTCCCCGGACAGTAAGCAGGAACCCAACGAAATCTTTAAAATAAAAGCGCATTTCCTTCCTTTCCGTTGAAGAGCACTAAAGATTCAGGGAATACTTTTATTTCCCTGCCTAAAACACTTTTATGAAAATTTTGCCAGTTCTTGGATCTTTTTGTTTTCCATTTGGTGATAAAAACATGAGGCCAAATTTTGCTCTCCTTTACACCCAGATGAATGTACTGCCACAGGTAGATTAACATCGCTTCTGGCAATCCTAGAAAACTGTGGAGAGCTGAAGTCCACACTATAGCTAGCTTCTGGGACAAAGGCTTATTGTAAGTGACACCTTTAATAATCTGGCTATTTATAGGTTTCAAACCCAGGACAAATGACAGATTCCTTGCCAGCTGCTTATACTTAGCACTGCTTAGCATATAGGGAGGGTGGAGGAGAAGGTCTAAGCGTATTTTCACCTTTAGCCTCTGCTACCAGCTACTGAGCAAGGACTACCCGCTGAGCAGGCTGACAGTGAACAGGATGACGTGCAAAGCCTAGAAGCCTGCCTGGCACACTGACCTGTGTATCAACAAGCTGCATTTGGAAAACAAGAGATCCTGGAATGGGTTTTCAGATTCAAGCACACCCAGTCCAGGCTAGACCCAAAGTGCTCAGCACCCAGTTAGCTGTTTGAAAGATGCAGTCAGGTTATCAGAAGTGTTCACTGCAAACAATCCCAACTAGATCAATCGAGTCTGCTGGATGCTGAATGATCTGCAGTGCTAGGTTGCTTAGGTGCCTAAATGCAAACCAGCAAATGACAGGCTCTTTTGAAGTCAAGCCCTTTGAGCTTCATTCCCTAAACCCTGAAAGAAATGACCTGACGTATCTTTAGTTGGAACAAAGGAGCTCGAGGTGCAGAGAGTAAACTCATGAATGCTTCTGCACTCTAAACACCTCGAGGGCTGATTTGCACAGATACTCCAACCTATCAAACCCCAATGTAAAACTGCTGCCGTTCTCTCAAAATGATGTGCAAAAAATATTCCTCAGCTTTCCACACTAGCAAATATCCAGTTGTTTCATTAGCCACATCGCAGACTAGCAAAACCTCAAAATACGTTGATGCAAAGACTCCTGAACAAACCCATGGGATGGACAAAACTGGTCTCCGCAAGAAAAAACTGCTGGAGTGAGTGGTAGTTAGAGAACAGCTGCAAAACAGGGCATTAAGTCAGCTCCATTGCAGTCAAAATGAACAAAGGCTTTTTGCTACACTCTGATACACACACATAATATGACTAGCTTTATTAGAGTCTTTTGAAATCACGACCCTTCTAATATGAGGCAACATTGCTCAGTAAGCAACACAGACAAGAGCCCCAAAATCAAACAAGCACGCTTCTATATGCTTCAACAGCAGCAAATGATTTGCTATTTTTCTTAGCTTAATGAATTTTACAGTGCCTAACAGAATAGAAATGATGGGTTCTGAACTCAAGGATGTATCCACAGATCCCACTTAGACAGAGAGACATGGAGTACTCTGTGTGTATGCACACGCATATACATACATATATCTATCTACACACATACACACATATATATTACATATGTGTGTGTATGCATATATATTTATAGCAGGAGCCAGGTTCTAAATTATGACAATAGAGTCACTCTCTAAAATTAGTCATCAGAATATATCAGAGGGATGTAGAAGAAAAAAAAAAAGAAAAAGTCATTCAGCCTGGCTACAGTGCTAGCTTGATCTGCCTTAGATAATGCAAACAACCCTTAATGCCTCCAAACACTGAATAGCATTATCCTTTTTCGTGCAACATTTAATGAAGAATTATGTTTAAGTGGAGCCGGTAAGACAATTGTTATAAGGCAAAACACTTACAGTGGGGAGGATACATAAAATGTCAAAATTATAGAATGGTTTGGGTTGGAAAGAACCTTAAAGATCAACTAGTTCCAAGCCCCTGCCATGGGCAGGGACACCTTCCCCTAGACCAGGTTGCTCAAAGCTCCGGCCATCCTGGCCTTGAACACTTCCAGGGAGGGGGCAGCCACAACTTCTCTGGGCAACCCGTGCCAGTGTCTCACCACCCTCGTCATTAAGAATTTCTTCCTAATATCTAATCTAAATCTACCCTCTTTCAGTTTAAAACCATTACCTCTCATCCTGTCACTCCATGTCATTGCAAAAAGTCCCTCTCCTGCTTTCTTGTAGGCTCTTTCAGGTACTGGAAAGCTGCTATAAGGTCTCCCTGGAGCCTTCTCTTCTCCAGGCTGAACAACCCCAACTCTCTCAGCCTGTCCTCACAGCAGAGGTGCCCCAGCCCCCTGATCATCTTCGCAGCCCTCCTCTGGGCCTGCTCCAATACGTACCCATCCTTCTTATGTTGGGGGACCCAGGGCTGGACACAGCACTGCAGGTGGGGTCCCATGAGAGTGGAGTAGAGGGACAGACTCACCTCCCTCGATCTGCTGATCTCCTGGCCATGCAACTTGTGGCAAAGCCCAGGATGCGGTTGGCCTTCCTGGCTGCTATCATGCATTGCCGGCTCATGTTGCACTTCTCAGCAAGCAGCGCTCCCAAGTCCTTCTAGGCAGGGCTGCTCTCAAGCCATTCTCTGCCCAGCCTGTGTCTGTGCTTGGGATTGCCCTGACCCACGTGCAAGACCTTGCTCTTGGCCTTGTTGAACTTCACACGGTTTGCACAGGCAAAATAAAGTGAAATGGAAAAAGAAGTCAACCTGTAACAGACTATGTTAATATTTGTTTTTGCCTTTTTTCTGCAGGCTGACATAGATTCTTAGACAAATCATTAATGCTCTTAAATTGTCAGCACGTTAATGTCAGTAGTAGTATATGAGCTTGTTTGATCATATCATCGTAAAATGCTGCTGAAGTGTACTGTACCTTTTTTTCTCTTTGGATGTCTGGTTTCATTCACCCTTGATGACTTTTGTTCTTTTGGTAAATCATGACAAAGATGGATTGAGGGAGAATGAAATGAAGTCCAAAGACACACCTGCTGCATCAGTTCCTTCAAGAGTGTCAAAGAGAACATTTGCAAAGGGCTCTTAACCGCAGTATCAATGAATATGCCGAAGCCCCATAAATATCACCCTGTTCCCCTCTTCTCTCTCTGAAAACAGAAAGTACTTCCCAAAAAACTTTTTCATCAGTGGTAATGGGGTTCCTCATGACTTATAGGCTGTGCAGACCGCTGCAAACCCTTCAAATGTCACCCAAGAAGAAAGAAGAGTGAACTCAAAGGATGACCACTGGCTACAGAGTATGTGGAGGTTGCACTGTGGCTGGAGCAAGAACCCCTGAAACATTCAGGGAGTGAAGGAGGTGGATTCCTGGCACACCAGAGTGGTTAATGTCTGCAATCGGCTACGTCTCTGCTCTCAGCCTGCTCCTGTAAACAGGGAGACAGAGCTCCCTGGGAAAAAAAGCACGTTCTGGAGAGATGCTTCTAGCTGTGGTGGGAAGAGCATGACAGTCACAGCAAGGGGCAAGAGGGACAGCAGAGGACCACTGGGAAAAGCAGGCGGCAGGCATGATGGAAGGAGAGAAACGCTGAGAGCAAAAGAGATTCTGCAAATTTCCCAGCAACCCAGAAAGCTACTTTGTTCACTGAAAGGACTCTGCTTGCAACCTCATGGTGAAAAGTGGAGCAAAAGTGGAACTTGGTTTATATCCCCTTTTGGCTTCCAGTCCCTCTTGCTTGCTTATGCCACTTAAAAAAAAAAAAAGTATTTAATATATATTCTAAAAACCCATGGGTTTTGAATATCAAATTCAAAGTTTTGGGAATGTTTGCTTTAAACAGACAACCAGCAGATCCTGACTGACTTTGGCTCATATCAGAGAGCCGTATCAGACTCCCTACGTGTCTACTGGCTGCCATCAGCAGATGTATTTCACAGGTGTTTGGTTTTGCTCACCCACATCTAAGCAACATCATGATTAAAAAATCAAAGCTGATTGACTGAAACAAAAAGTTTGAAAAGGTCTCATTTTTCAAGCCTATTGCAGAAAAAAATAGCTGTCTTTTAGGAAGCAACTGGTAAGATGCATAAATGATTTCCCCATTTCAGGAAAAGGTGAAATCTCAAAGTGCTAAGAATTGCTTCTGATGGTCTAGAAGGCAACCCTTCTAACCTCATACTCATTTGGGACTGTAAAAGCCTTAATGAGTATAGCATCATAATTCCCCATTTTAACCTTCTTATCCTTATCCCTGAGGTGAGAATGCAAAAAGAACATCAGCTGGTTTTGTCCACTGTTTAAGAATGCTTATTCTTTACAATATGCTGTGTTACATTTCACGACCATATTCATTCACCATCTTTGAGCTAAAAGGTGGTCACACTACCCTCAGTAACCCTAGGAAAATCCATATTAAGACGTGCACTGCTACAATCCAATCTGAGAAGCCCAGTAATACTGCACACCTGCATCTCAACTATGGTTCCTCACCCTGCTTAAATAAAGTGTTCATTACTTTATATGTATCTATATATCTATGTTTTCAGCACTTTCAGCATCTCTAGAATTGCCAAGTTGTCACAGTAAAACTCCAGAGATTTAAAGAAGGTGAAGCACTGTCATAACTTCAAATACCCTATCAGAGAAACATCCAGTCATAACTCAAACCCCAGCCAGTCTTCGCACGCAGCTCAGTGAGTAGACACCTTCAACATCAAATTCACCACCAGGGAAGGCACTATCTGGTATTCAGCACAAAATTTTATGGGGTGTAGAAAACAAACTCTGAAGCAAAGACAGGTAGAAACAATATCAAATCTCTATTTTTGAATTACAGGCTCTTTCTAACTGGCTGTGGAAAAACAAGTGAAACTGGCTGGCTGGCAGTTCACTAGTACGGGACGCAGCAGGGTTGGATTAAGTGATTTTCCCACTATTACTTACTTCTGCTACAGATTTCTGCATGTAAAGACTTTGTCTTAACTGCTATGTTCTTAAGTTACTGTTATGATAACCACTCGTTCTCCTTAAAACCTGATGCAATTTCCCAGTTTGCTCCTGACATTGCTCCCGTGTCGCCAGTCTCTAAGTTCATTACTCATTCTTGTGATGTTTCTTCTGCTGGCTAGGATTATCTCAGAGAGCTATTTGGCTATAATGAAGCAACCAAATTTGAATGAGAGGTCAAAGGCTAAGATTGACATAAACTGTCTTGGGTAAATGACAAGACTCAGCTTTACCTACCTAACTATTTCTCCAGAAATAAGTAGTCACTGCATAGATAGAGCCACCTCACCCATCCCAGTCTACCTTAGAGCAAGGCACACCAGACCCCCACAGCAGTCAGGGAATCCGTCGCTTGGGCTCTACTTTCTTTCTTTGTTGCTTCTTCCCTTGAAATTCAAGGTTTGCCAGGCTACAATCAAAACCACATTGGGTCTGCTAGCTACGATAACCATAGGGGAACCAAACATGAGAAAAATGAACCAGAAATTACAACTCAGTGGATGATGCTCTGAGAAAGGCAGAAAAATTGTGAGTGAGCTACTCTTCTCTAGATAAATCCTTCTGTCTCTTTCAAGCAGTCAATGGCTAACTTACAACATGCAAAAGCTCCTGATTGCAGTGCAGCAAGAGCTTGACCTTTGGTCTGGCCAAGGTGGCTGAAGCAAAGCTGAAAGCCACCATACTTGGCAACCAAGCACACAATTTTCCCAGCCCTTCTGACTCAAGCTCAAACTGTTCGTTTTACAAGAGCAGAACCAGAAGTCTTATTCACACATGATTTTCAGCTGGAACCAGCAGAAAATGATAAAGGAAAAAAAAGGAACATCAAGACTTTTTGATGCATGTCTTTCAGTAAATGTTTTTTACTGTAATATGACTATTATTTCCAAAAGCTCTGAATTAAACTCTTCCAGCTCCACCAAACTGACAGAAGAAATAACGACCTTCCTCCTACAGATTTATTCTCTAACCAGTTTAGTTGTTACCCTCTGTACATTCTGGAACAGTGTTCCCACCGCTGACGGTCAAAGAATGACTGTGCTATGTAGTTGCTGTTTACAGTACACCGTTTCTCAGCAGACGAATGGGAAATCTTTGGATTTAAAGAATCTGTGCAGATTATAGCATGTTATCTGTTTTCTGACCGATTGGTAGATGATTGTAATGGCTGCTAGCAATATAAAAGATGCAATCAAATAAGTGAAGGCGGATGCCAGAATTAGCTCCTTATACACCTTGAGCTTTTAGAAATCATTCATAAAATACTGGATGCAGCATTATCTGAACATAAATATAGCCTCAGTATACTTTGTTGGCAGTGACAGGCGAGATCAATATTGGAGACCAAATGCCAACAGTAAAAGGGTATGTCACTCAGTATTTCACTGACTAACTGCCCTTATCTGAAGCTCTCATGCTTCACTGGGTGAAAATACAGCCATTGATCTTAGTGTCACAACTCAAATTCTTCATATATCAACTAGGTTTTTCCCCCCATCTTTCAGTTTAATTTTTGGGCCGCTACTTATCTTTACGATCAATATTTCTATCACTCTCACATGAACTACACTTTTATTATATTAACCTTTAAGTACAATTTTTAACATATCTGTTTGGTGTAATGTCACATGTTTTAACTCAACATCTCTTTTACAAGTGTCAGAGCTGCAGCTGAAGTTCAGGTTTCTTAAAGCATTCATGGCAAAACTACTCTGATTAGCAGATAAATCTACCCAGGCTCTGGAGGAGTTCTACGGGGCTGTGGAGCTGTGCTTTCAAGGATTCAGTTTCCCTTCCTAGGAATTCACAGATCAGCTGTAAAAAATTTTCTCAAAAGAAGAAGAGTTTTTGTTTGCAACTGATCTGACTGCTTTACCTTAGAAGCATTGAAGTGCCGGAAATCAGCATGACAAAAATCCATCCATGCAAATAGTCCTGTTTGTAACTGAAAGAGACTGACTGTTCTGCTAAACAATCCTGAGAACTCAGAGAGGGTTTAATGTATGCAGCGTATATGGATCAGGTCCCTGGCTTGCTTTATGGTCTTAGCTGAGGCACTCGAGCTCTCTGAATTTCACTTTTCCTGTTTGCAAATTGGCAATATGAAAGACAACCTACTTTCATTAGGCTCTTTGGATCTACAAATGAATGAAACAGTATTCCAGAAGTAGTAAATGTAATTCTCCGATCTATATTAAGTGCTCTGTGAGACTACTCATTAATAAACTAACTGAAATTAAATGTTCTGAGATCTTTAAATAAAAAAGCATTAGATGGGCAATAAAAAATATACAGACATTATAAAACATATTACTATCTCAGGGAATAAGTTTTAAACTAAGAATTTGAGGTAAATTATTAAAAAACACAGAAAAACTCTCTCCTCCTCTGTTAATATAGATGTAAAGCTGTCTCACCAAGCTCATTTACTTGGCTTAGTGAAAATTACAGAAAACTATTGCTCATGTTATTACTGTCCATCTTGGAACTAATACAAAGTAATTCCTTGATTATTTGATTAGCAGAGATAGAATCCTTTAGCTATGTGGGTTTTACTGATCCAGAGCCCTTTCCCATCTTGCTTTAAAAACTATCAGAAACTAAAATCAGTGAGAGACACTAAGTAATGCAAAGACTATTTTATTTTATTTTTTAAAGTCTTATTATTTAAAGTTTCAGTGTATTACGTTAGGACTACAATTTTAATACAAAAGCCGATGTCTCCCGAAGGAAATTGTTTTACCCAAAAAATGTTTCACCAATTATTGCGCTGGTCCATCATTATCCAAACTGTCAAAGCAATTTCATTATAAATCCCACATAAAGTAGCACTAAGGGGTAATGGCAAAGCGGCTTTGGTCCCTGTAGGACTATCTCAAGAAAAATAATTTCAAGCAAAGAGGAAACAATGCTTTGTTCTTGTGCTGTGGGAGGGAAGTTTGTCTTTTTTGGCTATGGCTCCATGACAGAAAAAACCCCACACAAATGGGAACTGCTTAATGCTGGGAAAACAGCACGCTATACACAAGTTAGTTCATTTAGGCATCCCACGACAAGAGTTTAATGATAAAGGGATTGACTGGAGCTTGATATGTAATGAGGCTTAATTTCTCAGATATAGAGAACTCTTCAAGGGAAGAATGCAGTGGGATGATGGGAGGGTAAAAGAGTGTGTGCCAACGTGCCTGCATGCACAGACGGGTAGGACGGAGGCGCCTGTTTCTACATAAATAACCTCTCAGTTACAGTCAAAATTTTCCTCTAGCCGTCAAAAACTGTGTACTTAGCATTCGTATATAGACTTCAGATAGTAAGATGTCAGGGCCTTTTTCTCCAAGGGAAGATAAAAAAGTATGAGGTTAGGGGATTTCCTTCACGGGAGGGAGAAGTCATGAAAATACTTATTTGTAAATTAATTATGCAAAAATAAAATACTAATTCCACAGTATCCTTGTACATAGGTCAGGAGCACAAAACACATGGATCTTATAAATGCTTAGAAACTTCTTTTGGGGGAAGGAGAGGCAGAAAAGGAGGAAAAGTAAAAAGAAAATACAAATAAATAAAAGGGGAAGAAGCATTCCACAGACCACGAAATACCCACTCGTAACTATACTATGCACCAGATAATGCAATGCCTAGACAGCAAACAGTTCAGAAGAAACTTAAAACATTTAGAATATACAAAGACAATAAGCTATCGTGTTTTAACTGATGAACACAAAGAGAATCAGTAAAGGGGTCATTGCTTGGGGGAATCTTTGTTCTATTTCTGGCTCTTGTAGAAGGAAAATTACTTTACTTCCCTGTGCCACAACAGAAGAATGTGAAAAATGACTACAGAACAGCATAAGGGAATTTTTGAGGCTTACTTAACATTTAATGAAGGGTTTGAGATTCTTGTGTGAACACCACCACAACAGCAACTAGTGTTATTAAAGCTAATTAAAGAACATTTTCTATATGGCTGAATTATGACCTTCATGCACCTATAGTTACTCTAGTTTATTCCAAAGATACCTACTGCCAAGTTTACAAGCTACTCAAGTTCACTCTTTTAAAATGTAAGATTTTATTAAAATGCATTAATAAGTTTGCCAGATTTTAGGCCATTATTACCAGTTAGACATAAAAATTCATTTTATGGCAATGTTCCATGCTGCAGAAAGCCTCAAGGTAAAATTAAATTTCAAGTGACTGGATCAATGAATACTAGATTTTTAAACGTATTCTGCAATTCTGAAATCTCTGTGCTTTACCACTTCTGTCTCTCTGTCCTTTTGCTGTATTCAGATTCCACGATGGAGGGATAGGATTTAAACCTAAGATTAGGGATAGCACGGTATTCTAGATGTAAAATACACCATTGTCAGTGGCCACATCAGTATACCAGGCCATCTCACAAAGCAATATTATGGAAATAGCAAAAATAAAATGTGTAAATTGATTAGCTATAAAAATGTCTGTTTTTCTTCCTCTTCTATATAAAAAAATACCTAATATGGAGAGTAGGGAAAAAAGTCTCATTCGAGATGGAAACTCTTAATTTTTCTTTTCTATTCTGTTGTCGATCTTGGGATGCCAGCAGAGGAAACCGATAGGAAAAAGACCAATGTCTTGATGATACCGCCCCTCAGCCCCCTGTTTCTGCCAAAGACCGTGTCACCCCAATCAAGAGAAAAATACAAAAGCTGCCACAGTGTTCAGGGCAGCGTGGCTGCATCTTCGAGAGAAGTGATAGAACCTCTTCTGTCCTGCACCCAAGAAATACAGACATTTCATTTTTGGCACAGAGGTGGATTAAGAAGGGGGGGGGGGGG
>VZSC01006078.1:277208-344018 GCA_013398225.1 Steatornis caripensis | reverse complement strand
GGGGGGGGGGGGAGACAAAAAAACAGATGAAAACCCTTCTTTACCTCACTTTTGGTGCACTGTACAAGTTGTAATTGCCACTGTGCATGGACACTAACCTTCATGCTGCCTCCTTTCACTTTCAAGTTACTCTTCCTGTTTACAGAGAGAGAAGAAGTATGAAACCGAACCCCAGATACTACTCTTTTTCTGGACTGGGATGTCAGAACGACATTCAACATTTTGCATACCAACTTCAGTTCAGCTCTGGGTTTTTTTGAGTCATTAGGACTTTCCCGTACAGTGCTCAAGACCTTGGTACATGGTTATTGTACAGATGTTACGGCTGCCTCTGCCACAAAGAGGAATAAAACAACATTTTAAAAAAGCACATTATAGCTATAGGCTCCATAAATGGGGAGCAGATTCCTTGTCAGTGATAGAAGGTTATCGTGGGCCTGCTACTACACAATCAGTTGGTCCAGTCCCAAACACCATGCTTCTGTGTGGCTATGGATGCATTACTGAATATCTCTGAAATGTCTTCTGTCCATTGCTCTCGAGCAGTTGAAAGCGCCAGCCTCTGGTGATCTCTATCATCTACAGCAGCCAAAGAGCACCCTGATAAATACGGTTTAAACATGGGATCCATTGAAGGAGAGAGGGGAAAACATAATTTTTATCGAACCAGTTAACAGTGTTCATCAAGATACTTTACCTGATCCCCAAAAGCACAATTTTAAAAGAAATAAGTAACACATGCAGCAATTAGATACCAAGCAGCATGTGGCAGGTCACTAACCAAGAGTGAACTGCAGTGAACCAGGGAGAGAAAGGGAAGACAGATTACAAAATATCAATAAAACTAACGACTGTCATTATTGATGGGATTAACTCTCTCTGCTCAACAGCAGCAGCAAAAGGGAAAGCTGATATTCTATTTACTGGCAACTTCCCATCTGTACTTGTCATACGAAATGTCGTTTTGCCAATCTTTTTGTTGCTGGAAAAAACGTTTTGAGGAACTACGAAACAATACTTCAAAGGGAAAAAAATCAATTCTGACAGAGGCAAGGACAGGCCTCTGTCACAGGTGAGAAGAAAAAGGGCATTAAAAAAATCTAGATATTTATATCACATGACACAAAGCACTTTTATATAGACATGACCAATTTGAGTTACTTTATTGCACAGTTAAAGTGATGGCATATGTTATCGTTTTGCCTGAAGAGTAGAAAAGATACTCGCATTTCGGCCTGTGAGATATGCTATCACCAAGCGGGTTGGAAGGAACTAGATTCAATTTCTGCGACCACATTTTCACAAGATTGCATTTCCTGCACCCCAAGCAAAGGGGGAGCACGTTGTGTTGGAAGGATTTCACTTCTCTGGTTTCAAGTTTGTTGAAAAGAAGCCCATAATGCTGGTGCTAACTTTTGGTCAGCGTGGGGCACTGAATTTATTAAAATTCCTTTTTAAAGCAAACGAGTTTAAAACCTACTCTCATGCTTATATATCTACGAATCTTGCAATACTGGAATGTGGAGAATGCACTCTGTAAATCTATTTCTAAAGGCAGAGCATGGAGAGGTAAGCAGAAATCCCTTAATTAGTTCTTAACTTGCTTTTTGAGTAACACGTATGCAGGAGTTTCAATTGTATTTTCTTATTGTTAGTACTTGTGAACACTTGTGGTTCATTGACTAAGCCTCATTACCCCTAGAGATTGTTTGTTCATCTGTTTGTCAGAATTTAATTACTAGAGCACAACCACTGATACAAGGACATTCACGCAAGAGCCTAATAATTTTCTATTCTCAATTTACTGTAGGTAGCTTTATTTCCTCTCTAGAAAAATGCTCTTAATCAGCTTGTCACTGTGCAGAACAACACATTTCATAAGCAAAGGACGGGTCTATCAGAGACACGAGTACTGTTCTCCAGCCATCTCTGAAAATCTACTTTCTCAACCAAATAGATGAAGAACTGAGCAAGTCCTGACCTCCTTATTCAGAAGCAGAAAGGCAATGGCTCTGTTGCACTCACTGACTACAAACTCTGTTTTCCAGCTCCACCGCTGAGGCAGAAAACCCCTGAAAAATGCAAAGCAACACTATGGGTGCTGGAAAGGAATCACAAACCAAGTTCTCGGAGGCAGCAGCAGTGCACTAGATAGGCCACTTGCAATCAGTAATCTCTGCCCACAGTCCCCAAAGATGACTCCTTACAAATTTAGGCCACATGAAACTTTCCGTGCAATTCTTGCATCTCTCTACAACTGCAAAGCTGACCCGTGACTATACCTCTGAATGATACACATGTATCAGCATACTCAAATAACCAAGAAATCAAAGGTTCACAGCTTCACCTTTTTTCACTTGGGGAGAAAACCACAGGCTCACATTTCACCTAGCTGTCGCACAGCTTGAGTTATTACCTATAAAGATATATTACAAAAATGAGGACAAAATATGTTGGAACTTGCATAACACGTTTCAATTAATGGAATGTGTTTAAGGCTCAAATTTCCGGAAGTTAGACAAAGTACAAATTTTTATCAAATACCTCAAAAAACTATTTTTAAATAAGCTTTCCTTCATAAGCATGCAATAAAAATATTCTATTGTATTAACTTTTTCCCTCTAAACATCCTCTAACAAAACTAAGAAAACTCACTAATCTTGAAAGAACTCAACCTATAGAAAATTAATGGTATTTCAGTACGACAAAACCATTCTTTAGCTACAATTCTGCCTGTCTTCTAGGTAGGATGATCCATTTTTACCGTTTTCTAACATACTTTAAATCTTAAGACAGGAAAGCCAGTGGCAGTATTAACACGTCGACAGGGCAAAGTGAACATTTTGGTATCCAGAGACACTATAGTTTACTCTATATTTTCTTTAGCATTTATTGTGGAAACATATGTGTCTCAAACTGAATCCAAACCAGTGTCTTGTCCCTGTATTACAACCACCATTAATGTGAATGGTCTGCTAGTATTGCCGTTTTAATGGCGCTACTTAGCAGCATTCAAGGGTGTAGAGTAGGACTCAGGAGGCTGAGAATCCTATTTGAATGCATAATAAAGAAGCATCCGAAGTTTTACTAGGTTTATTAAATTGTTTACAGCTATTCCAATAGTAGCTGTTAAATTAACCATCCTAAACAAAACAAAAAAAAAAACAAAACAAAAAAAAGAGTGAAATTAATAGGCAACACTGGCTGTTATCACAATTTTAATATGAGTCTACCAGTAACGCTATGCTTTATTTTAAAAGCTCTGATTCTTGAAGTCCTATTTATATCGGTATCTCGGCTTTCATTTTCATACAAAATGTCCGCTGAATAAAGCTTGGAGTGACATGAATTGTTAAGGTTCAGATATCAATAGGTAACTAAAAAGGATACAACTATTTAAAATATTCTCACTTTTTAAGCCTCCGAGTATCTTACGAAGGCCGATTCACAAATTTCAGAGTGGCTACAATGACATCACCACTTCAAAGCTTTCCTGTTTCACCATGTATCTAGCCTGCAAAAATTAATTTCCTGAATCTTCTGAGTCATTTCATTTAACAATTTCAGAAGACAAACAATACAGACGGCCTTTCCACTGCCCACTGTGGTGAGTAAAATTGTGCAGATAAACAAAACAATTATCAGGGCATGCAGGAGGGATAAATTCAAAGAGCTGCCTTTACTAGTTTGTTAAAAACACAATCAGATTAATGACTGAGTAGCTGTCCCTACTACCTGGTCTCACTGGCCATTTGCAAACATAAGGATGCAACATCCTCCTCTGCAACTGGCTGGGTCGATCGATCCCCCTTTTCCTGGTGCAGAGCAAAGGACACACAGCACACATCCTGCATGGGCATGGGGGAGAGGGAGTGGGAAGGCGACGTCTCAGGGTTAACTTGGATTTCTCTTCCATCACCTTCGAGAGTCAGGACAGCCATGGACCTGCAAACACTCATTGAAGTAACACTGATACATCCATTCACTCTCTAAGAGGGGTTTTTCTTCAGGGCTCATTTGTTTTCTTAATAATTCAATCCATATGTTTGTGTTTCTTCCAAAACAAAATGATATAAACTGGAAACATTTTTAAAAATTCTCATCCACAGCTAATTACTGATGCTGAGGATTAACATTCTGTGGCACTTCAGCTTTAGTTACTTTCCTTAATTAATGTCATATTTGCAAAGATCTATAAAAACACTGTTTAGGTAAATGATGTGCATTCATTAACTATTTAAAGCCCGTGTCTATTTTTTTTTCCAGCATTTGGAATGCCTCTTGCAATTCCTACAAATAACCTTTAAAGCCTCAAGGGACCTGTAGGTGCTTAACAAAAAGGCCAAAATTTCTTTAAGTATTAGGACAAAAGGCACTCCTGTCAGGCACATCACGAGCCCTCAAAATGCCTACGCGCATGTATTTCTAAATATTTATATGTGCATGCAAGGATCAATTTGTTCAAAGAAAAAACTACTGGGCTTTTTTACTACACAGTAACAACATCTAAGTTGCACCATGCAGTAACAACATCTGAGCTGTTATTAGTAGGACTGTGTGGCTAAGGGTGGTTTCCTTGCTCTGGGTAGGCAGACAACCTCTGATATTCCTTTCCTGTACCACAGAGCACAGTCCATAAACTGAAGACATTTTTTTCTGGGCATCTGTTTGTATATGCAACACAGAGCAGCATAGCTGGTAATACAGGCTTTTCTAAAAGCTGAGGCGTAAAGACACTGCTATTGCAATGGAATGAAACGCATTTTTGAAGACTACCTACCTCTTTACAGTCCTAGGGTGGGCTTGGTCGATGCAGTTTTAGCACATGTCAGTAAACCAGACAAACCACAGGAAACCCTCAGTATTTTTCCTGGCCTGTTCAACTTCAAATAAATTTCAACATTTCAATAAATGCTTTGCTTGACAGAGTTAACAATTGGTATCACTATGGTCCCATCAAGCCTAAGAAATCATTAAGTCTCTACTTTGGATTTTTATAGCAAACTCATCTTTTTTGGCCCTGTTTGTTCTAGAAATGCATTTTTACCACTGCCACAGCAGACAGTGCTGCTTAAATAGCTGAGGACATATGGAGGGACAGACTGCGCTGGGCACGAGGAAGGAAGAGACAAACTCCAGTTGGGAAACACGCCGTCAAACAGGCTGGTTTTGAAGGTTGTGATGGTGTCAGCTGCATTTGGGTCTGGGAGTTGGAGAGTGACTGCAGGGCTGTGATGCACACGTGTGCACTGCAAACCTGAGCGACGGATCGTGTGGGGTGTGCACCCAGCTGTGTACAACCCGCATGCCAAAGTATGTGACAGGTTTCTTTTATTTTTGAGGTTTTCAGGAGGAAAAACTGTGTGCGCTCTCCACCTCTGCCTGAGACAGGGGATGTGTGTGGACAGAGGAAGGAACTCACACCAGACAGGTCCCTCTGTCTCCTCCTCAAATTTCTGTCTCATTGCAATGGTAAACCAAAGTCTGTTACTGGTTGGCAAAGAAGCAACTATTTTAAAGACAAAACTTTAGGGCCAAATTCTCAGTCTAGATAGACTCTAATTCTGAGATTAAACCCACTTAACCTCCTATGCTACGACCAAAGACAATGAGACCACCACGAGATTAAAGAACATTATAGCCCATCTTCTATAGATTAGAAATGGTTTTTTAGGTTAGCTTGTAAAATAAGTATTGCAACAGGATGGCTTGGGAAGCAGGAGTCATGCGCCCTTGTTGTCTTCTGCTCTGACTTACTACAACTCACTTTGTTCATCTAAGGCTCCACCACCACGGCGGCTGGTTTCTGCTGGAGAACTCAGGTATCGCTAGCAGTGTAGTTGTGGTAACTCTGAGATCAGCAGCTACTCACACATCAGGAAAGAAGCATCTCAGCTTCCTAAGAGCCCTTTGCCATCCGTGGCAGCCCTTGTGTTGCTAAGTACCCACCTCATCTTCCCAACTGGCCAGTTACAAACCAGTTACAAACCAGTCAACATCAAGGGGCTTCAGCCAGTTTCCTCTTCCATCCCTTAATGCCCTATTCTGACTGTACACCAAGTTTCAACTCACAGCAAGTGCGTGCTGTGGCATGTAGCATATGTTGCAAAGCGCGTCGTATGGAGACTGCAAAAAGGAATAGCAACAAAATCAATTCCGGTGAGAAAAATGAATTGCATGCATATTTGTAGGACTGCGTGCACAGAGTATAAGCTGTAGCTAAAAATGAAAGAAAATCAGTGAAAATATTAATTAATATAAGCGTGCATAATTAAGAACAAGCACACTGTCACAATTTTCAACCTTTGGAATATGTGGAAAATATTCTGTAGAGAATGGGACAATTTAGCACATCATTTGCAATCTTAAATGCTTTTCTAAATAGAAACAAAGGAACTGTAATCACATTAAAAGTTATTTTAAAACAAAGCAGAGCTTGTGCCTGATCCAAGAAAGCAGGTAGACCTCCACTACCTGTTAATCAAAGAGAACTGAATGAGGGAAAAGATAACTATAGCAGTAAGGAATAGATACAATGAATAGCTGGAAAGATTAAAAGCGGATCAAATTCAGTTATTACTTTTGCAGAAATATCAAAGCATAATTATGCCATTTTCACACATCGTTATTTGACTTTCTATGGAATTAAAACAGACACAATTAATAAATAAAAAGTATCTGGTTAAAATGGAAGCATGGGGAACATTTCTACAACTGCAGCTAAATTGTTGCAGTGCTTTCTATGCTCTCATATATCGTTTGTATCTTGAATACATTAACTTTGAGTTCGGCATAAAGAATTGCATTATTATCAGTCACATTATAAAAACAGACTCTGTATAAACATGTTGGATCACTCTGGCAGATACACATAAGATAGACAGCAAAAATTCAAGTGCAGGATACAGAATAGTACAAAGTGCTCTCCACAAAACATGCTCCTCCTGAACGCCATTTAATTACAGTGTCTACTTGGTTTCTTTTTCAATTTCTTTCCTTCTTCCATCTCTTCTACTAAAACCCTCAGTGCAGCACATGAATGTAATGATTTTAGTGGTATGTTAATTGGCTCGAGCCCATTTCTAATGCAAGTATTCGACACCCCGAGGGACAGACAGCCTTGTCACACCTGGGAGGAGATGTCCACCTGCTTCAGCAAGCTGACAACACCATCACGGCATTATAAATAATGAACCACATAGAAACGGTCACTCTGATCTTCTGCTTATACCCTCTGCTTTCCCTCGAAAAAGCAAACAACACATCTGACCACTAAGCAAGACATCTGCAAATAAAAAAAAAAAAGTCCTTAAAAAAATTTTTAAAAATCAGATTTACTACAGTCACCTGAAACATCTATGGTCCAAAGGCCTCTTCCAATATTGTAATTGCTGTTTTGTTTAAAATAATTGGGAGGTCAGTCTGGCAACTGCAAATGCACTTTTCTTTCTTAAAACAACTCACAGAAAGGGAAAAAGAAAAAAAAAAAGAAAAGAAAAAAGTTAAACCAACTCTATCTAAACTCCTTGCAAATCTCTAAATACATTTTCTTCTGCTTATTGGTTCTACTTTCAAAAATCTCATTCTACTTTCTACATTACAATAATGCTGTCTTCTTGCCATTAATATTGTGTTCAGTGAAATGCTAATATTTTTCAGTTCACTGTCAGCGAGAACTAAATCTACACCAAGCTAATCTGCCATAAAGTCATGTTTTATACACATGACTACAAATTGAGTTTTACACTCCATGGAAAGCAATCTTCCATCTTTAAGGGTATCACGAGACACAGAATTAGATCTATTCTTCTGGTAATACTAAATCATAAGACGAAATATAATTTGACGTGCAAATGATATTGTAAACCCAAGGCAATGAAGCACTGAGAATGTTTTTAGTACTAAACTTACTTGTTTGCTTAGTATTAAGAGTCTTTTCAAGAAAATTAGCCTCTATTTATAATGGAAACAGAATTACATAAACTTCTATTCCACAGCACAGGTCCTAGTCTAGAGACTGAGACCCTGTATGAATTTATTTCTAAACTGGGCGTCTGAGTTTAAACACATTTCTCATCTTTTAAGCTCCAGAGATGTGAGCACTCAGAGTCTGTCACAACTACAACTCCTATTTCAGACAATCAGAGTAGTGTTTTCTGAATCTGGATGTGATTCAGAGCTGCTTTCACTCATCAAGTTTCCAAACAACTTAAAAATAAACCAGCTAATGTATTTTTGTGTTTACACTGGGAACAAATTTTGGTCACTTGATCTCACCCAAGCAAGCACGGGAGTATTGGCAAAGTGCTTATGGCGATGTTTTCTCAGGTAAAACGAGATACCACTGGAAGAGTTAAGTGCTGCCTCTTCAAAATACTAGATGTTATCTTGGAAAATGGGAATGCTTCAGCAAGGCCTTGGCCACTTATTTACTTGTATTTACATACAGTTTTTTATATAGTCCCATCTCAGCAAGGCCTGAGGGGGATCAGTTTCCCCTTGTAACCCTTTATGCAGTTAAACTCATACTGTCTTAATACAATGTTGTCCTGTCTCTTTCCATCATCAGTCAGAAACGCAAAGATGTCCTGATATTCATATTCTGGCCTTGCTTAACTCTATTTGCCAGTTTAAACCAGAAGGGTCAGTATCCCCATTTGTACCACTATGTCAGCATAACAAAAAAAAGAAACGAAAAGGCTTTTAATGTCTTTTCAAGATGCGAAGACAAGAGTATCAGAGTCAGATGTGTTGCTGTTCATGCAACAAAAATATTGTCCTTCGGGACTTAACCTTGGTGTTTATTCCTTTTCAACCCAGACAAGGGCAAGTTACACCAGGCCCAATTTCTGCTCTACTGTGCTGGCCTTCTTGCACGTCACTGTTCTCTTCCCTACTTCCAGAAGGAGCATCCGCACCTGGACTGTGTCTACGGGGGAAGGGACACAGTCCACTTTCACAGCAGAGCAGAGTCCTCGCTCAGAGGCAACCACAGCACGCTGGGGATGCCTACAGGTAAAGAGGCAGTCGTGCTGCCAGTGCCTTGTAAGCTCACCTCTATTAACTGCACATTAACTTCCCAATGCAGACAAGATCATCATTACCCATCTTCCTTCTCATCTTCCAATTGCCTCCTAAAAAAGCACTTCTTCAAGAAGAGGCATTAACCTGTAACTTGCTGCACCAGGTGAATGCAGAAAGGGGACAGACTGTTGCCACTCCGCAGTTTATCAAAGAGAGAAGACTCAGAGAAGTAACCACGCTCATGTGCCTGAGCTGAGACTAGCTAGAGGTAGAAAAACTCACAAGCAGGAAAAATATTAAAATGTTAATCCATTTAAGAACATATCCTGTTTTCCACTTGCTCAGTATCTTTTTGTTGGTGGTCAGCTAGTGCCAATCACTACCCGAACATGTAGCCTTTTACATTAACTTCTAAAGAAACAATCTCTACATTTTGATAAAAGACCAGGATACTCCCACTTTTGGAGGTGATTGCAAGCGGCAGTATCTATAGATGGGTCCAAGCATGAAAACCAGCCAGTAACCCATCGGATCACAACCTGAACTGGGAAACTCAAGCTGCTCTCCAGCACTGACACCTGGCTCTTTGGAGGAATCAGCCAGGCAGGGCAGTGGAAGGAGAATGATTACAAGCGACTGCACATCACTTTGCATCCATTGGCATGCTAATTTTTGGACAGAATAGGAAATTATGTTCTACTGCACACATTGACATTGATGGAATTGTATCACGTGGCATCCAGATCACCAAACGCATTCCTTTTCAAGAAGTGAACGCGAAAATATTGCTAATTGAGACACAGGAGCACCTTATGGCAGACTAACACTTGGTACAAACAGCTCTTTGATGTTTATATAATGTATTTCTTCAAGAAGTAGGAAGTTCATTCTTTCATTAAAAGTAACACTTTGAACTCAAAATAATTCCTTTCATCAGAAGACTGCGGAATATTTTACAAAGTTGGTGAAGTACTAGTAATATAGTTTTATACAGGGAGAAACTGAGGCCAAGAGAGATTAAGGGAGTTACCTGAATTTTTCTCGGACAGCTAGGAATACAACTCATTTATCCTGATTCTGAAACCGTGCTTCAAACTACCAGACTGTGCTGATATCAAAGAAAAACTTCAAGCCAAAATGCACAACTGTTTGACATTGTCTTAGAAAGTTCTTCACAGAGGTCTGAAGAAAAACGGGTCTAAACACAAAAGCCAAATCTACAGGATCCTGAATCCATCTAATCAAACTCATCAGATGGTGAAAGTTTTCAATTTTTTCCTCCCCTTTTTAAAACTTCTTAGAGGTAAGACCCATTCTTCACCTCTGTGCCAGAAGGTATTTTGCCTGTGGATATGATTAATGTGGATGTATTCAGGAACAGACACACAACGTGCAACGTAGTCTATTAGAGGACTGTGATATTTTATAGATATGCATTGCATTTACATGCAAAGAATTAAAGAAGCAGAATTGCTCAAGTGATGTGCACAGCAGATCGTGGAAAAAGAAATGGATCCAATTCTCAAGTTGCTCTTGTTTCAGTTCGGAAAGGTGATACACGTTCTCTTTTCTATTAAATTTTAAGGAAAATGAATCCTGAGTGTTTCTTACAAAGTAGAGGAGGGACAGTGAACAAGAAAAGGAAACCCTAACAGGAGTGCAGTTGTTACTCTGTCCACTCACATAAAACTGCTATTTTGGTGCTCCAGATCACAGAACAAAATCCTGTGGTTTTGAGAGATTTGGACACACAGAGGGACGGAGGGAGGGAGGGAGAAGAAAGGTGGCAAAATGAGGATGTGGGCAAAGATGAGGGCAATGGAATCTCATGTTTTATACTGTATAAGAGGATGGATCAGCTGTGAATAAGCTTCACACTTCTGACACTTCAATCAGCAGAACTTACTCCTAAGCACCAGGTTAAGGTCACTACAATTATAAAGATATAAAAGCTACTAGTCCACTTCTATGATAAAAAAGGTCTTTATTTTCCTCCTCACTCCACTTGCCTATCCTTTTTTAATACCGATTGCATTACAACCAGAATATTTTACATATTTTTAAAAGTTAATATGTCCTCTATTTTCTTTTCTTTACACAATTAGCTTTAAGATAACCACGGTATTTCTGAGCTAATGCACAGCCTGCAGTCCAGGGTCAACTGCGGGTATTGGAGCACCTCTGTTATTCTTACTGAAAGGATCATATACATACATATATATACCCTATATATGATGTCTTTCACAGATCTCTTATTTAAGTTGCAAACTTGATAAACAGGTAAAGACCACATCAGACCACAACTGTGTTTTCCTTTGATAACTTTGGCACTTTTGAAAGGAGGGCTTTGGGAAGAGTGTAAGAAAAAGAAGGAATCAGTAGTATAAACTATAAATACTAACTTGCTTGGAATCCAGAGTATTTCTCAGCGGCTCCTATTTTCCCCTGTCTACATTCCTTAAAGAGCATGCATGAAGGCTGCAGCTGCAGACTCCTTTATCTTTCTGGCCAAAACTCTCAGGAAGAAAATCCCATCTACTTCAGGCTATAAATAAATGAATTCCTTGATTCAAACAGAGACATCGGGGTGGTGGTGGCGGGGTGGAGGGGGTGGGGGGGGCGAGGCACGACAAATCTAAAAACCAGAAAAGTCATCACCTTCTTTTCACAACAGTCTCTGCCTGACTTGTTTCAGTCAAGTTCATTGTTATTCATACCCATCCCTTTTCTATAAATATTTGTCTTGCATTTGTCAAGACTTATATTTAAAAATGAAATTCTATTTAGGGTTTTACAGTACAGGAGGCTATTATATATACATTATCCTTACGTGCATGATTGGGGAGAATAGATGATTTGTGAAGTTATCTATTATGGGGAATAATCAAGATTAATGAGCCCTATGGCACTTGCTGAATGCCTCCAGAGATTTATTACTCAGGTTGTTCGTTTTTCTTGTTACGTTGGTGCTGTCAAGAGTCCTATAACAAATGCAAACACAGACGTGTATTAATTGCAAATGTGGAACAAGGCTACTGCGATGTTGCTAAGTACTTACAACTCTGCTGTTTGTACAGCATCTTCACTGGCTGTAAGACTTCTTACCTGCCAGGTTTCTGATAAAGTTTCTATTTTGGTATATAAAGCAATTTTTTTAAAGCCTAAAAAGATAAGGTGGGGGTGGGGGGTGGGGGCGAGTGTATTAAAGAGGAAGAGAATTCTGTGTCCGTCTTAATAATGCAAGCTCTGGGCAGAACTGAGTGACAGAGCTCTGGGCTTTTCCTGGAAGTCTGTGCAGCCAACTCTGGAAGACCTGATTTTATCATAGGTACCGTTCAAAACAAGACTTTAAAAACTCCAGTAATTGTGGCATAAAATAAGTTCCTTAAGAAGCACGTCAGCTCTGTTGTACTTCCAAATCTGTCTCAAGATGCTAATGCTGCTTCCATCAGCTGACATTCCTGCTTTTCCGTGGAGGTGTCAGCTGCCAGCAAACTCCGTATTATCAGCAGGAGGATCACTGTGACCCCTGAGCCTATTAAGTTATTTACTAAAAGCTCAGCATGTTCTGCAAAATTTACATAGCCGCACTTCTCTGATTGTAAAAATGCTCAAGAGCAGCTCCTCGTTTATTTTAAGCAATGTTTTCCCTGTATTGTATCCCTTCATCAATGTCTTCAGCTGAATACCGCTCAAGAGTTGCCATGCTTAACACACACCATTCATCCTGAATGGACAAAATTAAAATATTTCAAAAATAAAAGTAAGAGTCATTGAAAAAAAAAAAGTTTAAAATGAGAAGGATCAATGTTACCTTAAATATTCCCTGTGCTGAATCTTAAATTCAGGCAATGCAACACTGACCTAGTAATGACAATGACATACACAGCATGTGTATCTCAGTGTCACAATGCCTGTAGCTTTACTCTTGGAGGAAGCAGTCGCTCTGCTAGTTTTCTTCTTCACGAACACTGATGTGGACAGACACCTTGTTCCTTCCAAACTTCTCACACGGGATTTGCACAAGGGCCAGTTCCCAACCGCAAACATTCACAGGTCTCTCCTGTACCCTCTGGTGTGAGTTCAAATCAGAAGGTGTAAAGTTTTCATGTTTATGCATTCATACATAAAAACACATTTCTACCTCCCAGGCACATGTTTTTCTCATTCACCATGCTGGCAAAAACACAGAATGTGTGGGATGATGCTAATAGCATAGCACTATTACTGTACAGGAGGGTATAACAATGTAGCAGCAAACAGTGATATGATGAAAATATGTCTAGCTCTTCTCTTTCAAAATAGTACAGTATATTAGGACCTGGAAGGACCCATTGAATTCTTCCCTGATGGAAAAGAAATCCAACAAAAGTTATTTAAGACAAACATGCAGGTGCAACTTCAGGTTTGGAAGTCACCACGTTACAGTTTGAAAACATCTGGGAGAGCCTACAGGAAAAAAAAAAAATCCCAGAGCACTTTCACCATTATTTTGCTTATTTTTACTCACACATTTTCTATGGGCTTCTGTGGGAGGCAGGCTACTGGGTTAGTTGGACATTTAGCTTGGTCCTGTAAAGCTGTTCATACGCTTTTACATAGCTAGTGCTGAAGTTTAAATAGATTTCAAAAAAGATATAACTCTCTTATTCTTAGTCATATCTAAAGTTAAAAAGCATCACAGTCTAGCTACTAAGCATTGCTCCAGGAACAGAAGTCCTTCGTCTCTCACCTGAAAAATACTTTCCCATAAAACCTCAAATCCTCCCTTTTCTCTATTCCCCACTCCTTACTTTTACAACTCTCCAGATTCAGAGGATAAACTGCGTTTGTGGATGAGAAGTTGTTCTGTTTTTGTGAAGTCTGCAGGTATGCTTTGGGGGCACTGCAAGTAGTATTAGCAACAATAATAATAAATAATAAAAGCAATAATAATTAGCAACAAACACTCAAAAATGAGGGATGTAGCAAGTCCTTTGAAAGGACTGGAAAGGATATTCTTTTCATTTAATAACTACATGCACTCATTTTTCTTCAGATCAGGAATAAAATACAGCGGAAGTTTGTTTCATTTAGGTGTGCAGTTAGTACGTAAATAACTTGCCATGCTGAGGGAACAGGGTCATGTAAGATTTAGAAATACAAATGAGAGAGTCATCCCTGACTAGTAATCTACTTTTATTTCTCTCTAAACATTATGGAAAAAATGCAAAAACCTGGAGATATACAACAAGAAAATACTAGCATAGTCTCAAACGGTTTTTAAAAAATCAACTCAAATAGACATCTATTTATTGGCAGACTTTAAAAAAAAAAACCCAAACAACGTGTTATTAGATAGCTAGAAAATACTGATGCGATTCTTTCCCTTTGGCTGCTACTCTGCCTTACAATGAAACAAGTTATTCATATACTTGCTATCCAGACTGATAGGTACTGTCTGAACAACAATTTCCCCACTTCCTTAAGTGTTAACCATTTGCAGCAGTAATTTGTATAACTTCAGGCACTAAGTTAACATGAGACAGCTATTGGAGAGAAAATTCAGACATATGCAAAAATTGAGACAACCATTCTTATTTTTGTATACGTGTTAGCAATCGAGGGGGAAAACCTGTTATATCTGTTCAGAGAACCTGGAGCAGAACAAGTCTCACTGCATCTATTAGCAGACTGCCAATGGATTATGGATGCTCAAAAGTCTAAGGGAATACGTGCAGCTTCAGTCCTGAGACAGCCAAGATGTCGCGCAATGCAGAATAGATTCCCTAAGTCAAAGACTAGAAGGAGGGTCAGAATCCCTTAAATTCACACACATCGCCAATTGGCAGAAACTATATCACTTTTCTTTGAAACAGCTTCTTCCAAAGACTTTGCAAAGAGTGAACAACTCCAGACCAACTTTCATGGATAAAATGGTAAGCGAATATCTACCAATTTAAGAGCTTGGCACTGTCTCCTCAATAGTCTCCCGTAAGTATGTGAAGGTTCCTCTGAAGCCTCCTCCTCTCCTGGCTGAACGAGACCAGGTCCCTTGCACGGCACAATGGTGGGAAGACAACAAGCAACATATATAAGTTAAAAGAAGAGTATCTTACTGGATAGAAGGAAAAAGATTTTCCCCATGAGGACAGTCAACCATTGCCCACAGGTTGCCCCAAAACACTATGCAATCTCCGTCTTGGGAGGTTTTCAAGATCCAGCTGCATCAAGCCCTGAGCATCCTGGTCTGACCTCACAGCTGACCCAGCTCTGAGCAGGAGGCTGGACTAGAGACCTCCTAAGGGATCTCCCAACATGAGTTATCACACGATCCTATTACTACTAGCAGCAGGAGCACTTAGTAATACTTTACAAAAATGAGAAGTGACAATGGAAAGCCATCACATCATGAAGGGATGAAACCAAAACATGAAAGTATGAAAAAAGTGAATTCTTTTTCCAGGGGCAGCATAACCTTATCTCATGCACCGCAGCAGCAGCTCAGTCTTATGTGACAGGATAGAGAGTATCAAAGTCTTTTGGTTTTAATAAATTATAAGCCACCTACTAGTGAAGAACAACTTTCTTGCAGAGGCTAAACATCACCAGATCATCTGAGATTTCATTCAGAAAAGCTACTCCACTTTGCTACAAATGGCGATTTGCAGCAAGTGGAGATTGAGATTTTTGCTCTCTGCATATGGCAACATACTGGATGTAGGAATAAGGGACGGATATTTTATAATCCCTGATAGAAGGATGCCTGGGCATCCTAAGAAAGTAGATGCTTGATTTCTCTGTACCTGAAAACAGAAAAGAAAGCTCTGTGTAGATTACATTAAATTGCAAACTCGGCTTGTACTTTCAACACAGGAAAGTTATTCTTGTTTTTTTCTACAAGAGCTGATATTATATATACATGACAAAACCATAAAAGAGAAAACTAAAACAAAGTGACATACATTTGAAGAGAAGAGCTCCTACACAGTAGCACCCTCCACTCTCTAAGATATGCAACTAAACATGCAGATACAGAAGAAGCCATCCAGGACACCACATTGCAGTGGCTGAAGTTATGGAAAACTTACAGCAGCACCTAAGGAAGTGCTGTTAGAGCAATCTGGTGTTCAGTGAAGGATCTGTGAGCACCGATGAGGGCAACCTTTCACAGACCCTTTAGTTCTGCTCCCATAGGAAAAGTTACCGCTGACAAAGAAAGAAAAACCCCATGAGGGAAAGCTAAAGGTGTAGTTTGGAACTACTTCCAGCCCAAACAACTTGAAAGACAGAGACTAAACTATAAACAACCTGAGACAAAAGCTACTAACTTGTAGCTGTTGGCCAGTTTGATTCCAAAGGTTCAACTCGACATTTTAAGCACCTCAAAAATCAGGTGGTCAGACACCACCAGACTATCTATATAATGATGTGCTTCAAAGCCCAAGAACCATCAGGGTATAGCTCGAACTTACAAATCATCCCCAAGCTATATGAGTCAACACAGTAAAAAAGAAATATTTTTTTATATCCTCGATGAGATTTTCCCAAAATCTGATCACTACGATACTCTCCATCTTTTTGACTATCTTAATGCTTTCACTACGATCCAAACCCTATTATGGGGCCACATAGCTGGCAAGACGGACAAAGGAAAATGTGAAACACGTGGCACTGGAAGCATAGAAGACCCATACATGTCAACAAATGGATGACAGGAAGATGTGGCTTATTCAGAGAGACTTCATTTCATACAAAGCTCTGAAGTTGAGAAATTCGCCATTTGTTATTCTGTTTGTAAGAGCAACTAGTGCTCAGTTCTGCAGGCTGGCTAACTGCTGTCTGCTGACTGTTTAACGATGCCTGACCAAGCCATATATGCATATATATATATATATATTATTTTACAGGTTAATATAATTAACAAAAGTGAGCACCTAAATACAGAGAACAGCAAGCCAGCAGATGCAAAGGGACTATGCACAGAGCCCTAACTACTTGCAGATATTCAAATCATAAATAAAGGTCCCCCACCACCGCTGTGTACATTGAAATGGGTATTTCCAAGATTGACTGGAAATATTTAACTGCTTTCCAGAGATGCCAAAGAATGACACCTACAAGCATTACTGCACAAAGAAATATGGCTCATAAGACATCTAGCGCTAATTTATTTTTCTGTGCTACACTTTCATGCTGTTGATGTCCACATACGTATCTGTGATATACTTTCAGGCTGCACATTTGCAGTTTTTAAACACCACACTGAGCAGAATGGCACCTTGATTTTTTAACTTCATTTTCTTTCTCTAGGCATTTCGCACACAGAAGTAGAAAGGATTATGGTTCCACTGCGAGACATAACCTAGCTTTCACAGATGGGAAAATTAAGGCACTAATGCTCAGACTGATGTCGCTGAGCTACAGAAGCCTCACTAAGTACCACATCAGTAACCCAGCTATCCTCCTTCTTTCTAGAGTCAATAACGAGAAACAAGGGGACCAGACTGTCCCGCCAAGGATGCCTACCTCTCCCTAGACACTAGCAGGATTTTAGGGTAAACAGACTTCTTTCAGGTTCTGGGAGGTGTGCAGAGCATTAACCCTGTTTTACGTACTTGCTGCACGTAGATAGATGCCTCTAGGGAGAGCGGTCACATCACCCAGACACTTCTACCTACCTAAAATCTGACTCAGTCCCTCCAGGACTGTCTCCACTGCCATACATTAGGACAAAAAGACTACTAAATCTGTAAACACACCCCATAAGAGCTGATGGGCTACGTCACTAGCAGATAAAGGAATAAAAACAGGACTCAACTCCCAACCTTCAGTTTCAAATGCCAGATCATATATTTTTAAAATCCTCTTTAGCTTCTATATTCATCTTCATGCCAAATGGTACCGTCTGAGCGACATTTTTGACCTTTCATGTACAGGAAGCTATATGGAGAGAAAATGATGGGGACAGTCATTAAACTCCTAGTTCTTAAAACTTTGGCTAGAATTGAGATCCAATATTAAGTCAGTTAAATGGGATTGTCAAAAAGAATGAAAACCTGACTAAATATCTATTGAAAATCAGGCCTTTTCTTCAACATGATGGGAGCACAAATTTCCCTATCCTTGGCCATCAGTTAAAGGTGGTAAACATAATTCTGAATTTTCTCAGCAAAATTTATGATCTCTCTCACAATGCAGACAAAAGAAATTTCTTCGTTCTTTTAGGTGGTTCAATAGGCTAAAGAAGAAAAATTCCTAGAAAATGTCTGCCTACTACTGAAGGAGGACAAAAAATATTGTGGGCAATATTAAAAAAAAAGAGCATCGCAAAAGTGCTGCAGCACCTTTAAATGGCAGATGAAGACTTGGAGCAAGAGCTTTGAGCCTGGTGCACACACGTCAGTCAGCACTTTCAGAACTTGACAGAGTATTTTGGAGGAGATGAAATAACTCTACAACAATACTGTGCCAGGCCCTATCTGTTTCATTAGAGAGAGAGCTGAAAAATATTTTGGTCAAAGTTGTTTCCTCTTGCTACACTTGCTATAGCTACCGAAACCATAGAATGGAAGGCAAAGTAGTTCCGGCTTGCTCAAACCTCCAACACGACAAAGGTTGCTGGAAGTATTAGTAAGTTTTGACGTTTTGGGGTGCTTTTCTGTTATATTGTTTTCCTGTCTTCAAGTATGAAATACTACCTACCCCCACAGGCTATGCTCGGCTTGGATGCAATTCAGCCAAATTCTGTGGGGTAGTAACATTTGCCTTCTACGTGTCTTGAAAGTAGACAAAACACAGAAAAACCCCCAGAAAAACACCCCACAAACATCAAGAGAATAATTATCAGAGGACCCTCGGGGCTTTTACCTCCATCCACAAGTAAATTGAGGCACAGGCACACAAAAAAGCCCTCCCTAAGCCTTGTGAAATCCGCAGGTGGAGCTGCAGCTAGGACGCACCGGGCACTTCTCTCGCATTCGTTATCCGCCAAGCTTCTCCTTACAGACTGTTTCCCAAAAAGTCACCCTCAAAAGCATAAATTTTCATAGCCTTTATTCATTTTTAGGCCTGGATTCTTTGTATAGAATGACCAAAGCAAAAGACAGACTGGTAGCCTACCATACTGAGCACTCACTGAAGCAATGATAGAAATATTCAGAAGTGGGACAACAGCGAGACGCGGACCTGGGATGCTGCATCTACCCCAGGGCAGAGCGGAACAGGCCCAAAGTGTTGGAGATGCCGGGCCTGGTTTCGAGTGCTGCACAAAGCAGGGTTATCATGGTCTTCCGCCTCATCCCATCCTTTAAACACACGCAGCTCAATTTATTCAGTACGCCACGATTTAATTCGTTTTGTCTATGGTGCCCAACACAACAGGACC
Organism: Steatornis caripensis; assembly: GCA_013398225.1. Taxonomy (NCBI): domain Eukaryota; kingdom Metazoa; phylum Chordata; class Aves; order Caprimulgiformes; family Steatornithidae; genus Steatornis; species Steatornis caripensis. Next base: position 324,628 of record VZSC01006078.1, on the reverse strand, counting down.
TCGAGATCCCTTGTTGGAGCTCCTTAGAGCTATCGTAAAACAACAGCTTTAATCTGTTTTATCCAGTTCTAGTGAATGAAGCTGTAGAGGGTATTTTTTGCCTGCTCTGCCAACTACATACTTCATAAAGCGAAACAGAATCTCTGCTTCCTTCAGGGCACCTGCTTTCAATTACAGGAAACATACGGCACCTTCAGATTTTTCAGCTTTCAACATCTGTGCTTTGCAGGTACAATTTGTTGCATTCAAATTACTGCTAAAGCTGCAGAATGGTGTCAGGCTTTCGGGGGCATGCTTGAGAAACACTAGAGATGGACAGAAAATAATGGCATTTGCAATCGCTTTTTAATGACTGATTAATGACTCTTCTGAACCAAATCCTTTAAGTTGTTTAGAAACCTCACCTCACTCTCTTGGAAAGTCCATTCAGCCCCAGCTTGATTAGAAACATTGCCTCTACCCCGCAGTAGATAAACATACTGACATTGCTATCCAGCCAAATACACCAGTCTCACACCCTCTTCTAAAAGGAAAACAGCCTCTTATAAGCAGTCAGTAACAGTTGGTCACCAGCTGAGACAAGACAGCGACAGCCACAGGTTTAATTCCGTTTTCTGCATTAGGTTAAACATGTCAGTCGGGGACACACACCGACTTTTACTCTCTCACCTTTTCCAACCAGCACTAGTTCATACAAAACAACCCCGCTGATCTGAATAACCCCTCAGGACTTCACCAGGCTGGTAGAGCATGACATAAACCTGAGTGCCCGTTCCTAGACAGATGTCCAGGCACATTGATGGCAGGAAACTCAGTTTAACCATCACCGCGATGCTTCTGTTACTTAAGTTCCTGCTGCTAGCCTACTGGCTCCTTATTTCAGCTGTCACCACGTCATAGCTAGTGCTTGCCAAATCACTTCAGCCAGAATATAGCTTGCTTACTGCTTCTACTGCGTCAGCTCAGGAAAAACTTGCTGGTCCTAGAGATAACGAACCAGCAGCCTCAAAGTCTAACGAGGCGATAGAACGTGGTAAGAAGCAGCAGCAGAGTGAACACTACTGTTACAAGGGAAAAACAGGGGGAACCATTTTCTAATTCTAGACCTACATGAATAGGTTTTCATGGACAGATGGATGAGAGATCTGTGGCGGAACAGGATGCGTAGGAATATCACCTGGAAGATACTCACCCAGAGAAAATCCAGTTACTTTAGTATATAGCGATGGCTACTGGAGTATTTAGGGATTTACACTCTTTGTTATAATGTTTGCATTCTTTTATTAATTATAACCACATTATATTATTTCATACTTATTTACAAGGATCATCCTCTGCTTAAGGTGAATTCAGATACAGTGGAATTTCATTGAGCTGGCTTAAAATCACGGGAGATCTGCTATGGAGGGATCTGCGCCGAGTGCTCCTCCCTCACCCGTTCACAGCATAGTAAGATGCTAGGGCCATGTATGTGAGACAAATTAAGAACATAGAAGAAATAAATTATTATTCTTTGAGAAATCATGACTTAAGAGGAGATTTTTAGACTCGAACAAACTTAGAAAAGGAAACGAGAAATCAACTTACGTTGTTTAGTTAATGTAAGGAAAATCCCCCAAATTAGTGCCATACCGATATCCACAAGCCCTACATTCCAGAAGTCTTTTCTCTCAGATCACATAAGTTTGCGCAAGTTTATATCACAACAACGAGCAGAACATTGTAGCAACTACTAGGCTGCTTTACACCTTTTAACCTGGATTCAGCTTCTGTCTCCTACAGTTTTACCTCAGGAGACTGAAGCAGTAGGATGGGATCCAGGTTCAGCACTGCATTCCAAGCAGGTTACACCTCCTACGTTTGGTTCAGGACTTTTTCTATTTTAATTATGTTTGCACTCGGATGTAAGTTAAGTCATTGACTGTGCTCTGCTATAGCATCCACCCCTCTATATTTGACTTCGCTAACTGCCTAATGTTTTGCAGTGAGTTTTTGATAAGTGTGTGTTTGCAGATTTTTATGACAGACTAATAACACCAAAGGAGGCTTCAGGAACGTTTTAAGTAAATATTATGTGTACATTTTCTCAACAGTGTCTGCCTACCAGCACCTTCAGAGCTGCACAATCTTATCTAGAATACGTTTGCATTCTGTTTGCGCTAGCCAATGTGGTCCATACTACTAAGCAAACGGTTATTTGATTTAAACATTATGCAGAACATAATTTCAGGACACACAGTCACGTGGCTCTGAAGAGGTAGCAGTTTCTATTTCTGTCTGTAAAACTCTGCTTGCCATCATTATGAATTTCTTCATCAATCATAATGAAGACTGAGTAGTGCAGACCTTTACCTGGGCCAGGAACTTAACGTATTTTAGGAAACTATTTGTTCTCCTACTCTTGTCTTCTCCCTTCTCTACTGTTATTCCCTATTTAGGCCTAAAATTCACAAGAGGATGGATGCCTGGAATGTAGGTCCAGCTGCAAACAATTTGAATTTGCAAGAGCTTCAGAGCAAGCATCTTCTCCTACTGTGTCGAGAGATGACAGAACATCAATACAGGGAAGATGCTCAAGCTTGGTGGAGAGCAGATGTTAGGCATCTTAACTTTTTCTAGTAATTTATTATATTGTCATCTTTTCAGCTGTCACCAGCAGATGGTTTAACAGTTTGGAGCGGTAGCCAAACTGAAAAGAATTGAGTAGTACCACTGACCACATTACATGGACAAGAACTGATTAGGGCATTATCTTCTCATCTGAAATATGAGAACTGAATTCCACACTCAGGCAAACTTCCTGTGGACATGTCTCATTTTGGGTATAGTAACAGTACAATCTAAACTATGGCAGTCGCCTATATAGACCATATACAAAATAAATTTAAGCTAAGCTAGTTACTAGTAACAGCTGTGAAAGCACAGGCTCTGAAACTCATCTGCTGCTGACAAATCTCTAATCTCTTTGGCTCAAATTTATTAAATCTATGTGTGCAGGATTTCCTATTTAGTCTGTGAAGAGAAATAATCATTTTAGAGGGCAATTCAGACTTCAGGTGGACTAAAACGGAGGTAGCAATGTCTTTCCATCGACTATAGAGGCATCCTAGGGCAACTGTAGATAAATATGATCTATCTGGAAAGGGGGATAACAGCTTTTTCACAGCAATATGAAGATGAATAGAATACGTATGGTTTAGAATAATGACAGCAATTATCTACCTCAGTTAGATCAACTTTCTTGTTTTCTGTTCAACTTTTTGCTAATAGTATGCCAATATACATGTGCTCTGTAAAGGCAAAGTATTCCCTTTCTGTTTCAACAGTTTAAGGTGTTGCTAGGAACCTAAGACCAGAAAGGACATCCCGTGCCACCGAGCTTGGTCCCCAGCCAATACGGTTAAACCCAAACAATCACCTCATTCATCATGTTCAAGCCCTGTAGCCCAGTAAACACAGTGTTGCTGGTGCCAGTAATAGCCCATAGACTTTGTGGTGAGTCTGCAAAGCCTCAGGACCCAGGCATGTCAGGCTTGCCTACACTTGTGTTGCCCAGCCCGGAGCTTCGTTTTAGCTGCTTTAGCTGTAGCAGCAATTTTACTAATGACCAGGTGGCTATCGCCTAATTTTTTTTACTTTTGCTTGTCTTCACACAATGATGTGGTTTAAGTGTAATTTTGATACAGATAGTAGTAACAAGTAGTTACTCTGCATAGGATGAAATATTTATGATCCCAGGATAATGACCAAGCGCAGAGGAACACAGACGTGGTATCATAGCAGAGGTCTCAGAAGAGGAGACACACGATGCAGTGCAGAGGAGTGTAGGCACAAGCCGATATCAGATGGGGCACCGAGTGACATCCAAGACCCCAGGGCTTTAAGAATTCACCCACAGCTGCCTAAGGAAATGCAAACCTGTGGTTTTAAGGATAAGAAAGAAAGCATCCAACAGATGTACTGGATTCAGGGCTAACGTGGTGTTGCAATCCAATGAAGAATAAGAAAATTGAAAAGCACATTAGAAAACATAAAAACAGGCAGAAGCAGAGCTCGGAGTGAGGAGGAAGAAATCATCAGTATCAGCACCGTGCTTCTCGTGGCAAAGAGGAAGAAGAAATCGCCCCTATCAACATATGCCTCCCAGTAAAGCCCTTGGTACCCGACAGCTCACCATAACCGCTCCCCAGCTACAAAAATTAAAGCCAACAGCCTCACAACCCATGGAGTAAGGGTGAGCAAAATACCACAGAAGGGTAGATACTTGGAAATGTGTATATAACCATTTAGAAAGTACTATTATTGAAGCTTTCCCCCCCTGTAACAATATTCTTTCTTTTCTCTTAATAAGTAAATCTGGACTAATAATATTTCTTTGATTAGACCATTAAGATTTCAATTGTGCTAACAATAAATTTTTATGATTACACAAAGGGCACATTTCATCTTGCCTGTACAAAGATTTTGAGTGTAACAACATTCAATATTAAAGCTAATTTTGGCTCTTGCCTTCATTGCTCCTACAAGACAGCCAGGTCAAAAACTCACAGCTCTGACAAAAAAAAAAATCCTACTAATTTTTTAGCATGAATATAGCCAGTTCACATCCATTCCTGTCTTGTGTTCCTCTGCTGCATTTATTCTTTCCATATGTTCCTGCACAGTGGTCACACTCCTGTTAGACACCACAGAAGCTAATCAAGACAAACTCTTTTCAGCCTCATCTCGTAGGACAGTCATGGCTCCTCACATCTTTTCTCACTGCAGAAACCCCAGCACAGAAACAGAGGTTATTCAGGAAGTTTACAGTGGGACCTGATCCATCAGTTAAGAGGAAAAGTGGAGCCATGACAATTTTACGCTAATTTCAAACATTTGGGTTTGCTAGAGTAGTTTTTGAGTAGTAATGAAGCGAGTTGCAATAATATAACAATCATGATAATATGCTAATAGTTTTAATTGAAGTAATTTCTGTAGACAATAAGAATTATACCCTAATGTGTTAATTAATATGATTAGGAAATGTTGCAAAAAATGAGTATGTAAAATGATATAACACGACATCCAGAAAGGCATGTTTTACAGGGGATGGTTCCTCCAAGCTCTCCTCGGGGTGAGATTTATGGACGTTAAGACACAAGGCTTCGGCAAGGTAAACAGCTGTTTCGATTTTAGTTATAACGAACATTAAATCTACATCCCCATTTCTGCTTAATTAAACCTCTGACTCTGCAACCAATCAAGAGCAAACAGAAAAGGCAACAGGCACTAATTGGGCCCTGTGCAATTCCAGCCTCAGCTTGCAGCCGGAGCAGTCTACCTAAACCAAAAAACTCCTGCAAAAAATAAAAGTTTCTCTCCTGCTCCCCTCTACCAACCTACTCAACAATGTCTTCACTCAAAGCCAAACCCCATGTACGCAGTACGAAAAAAAAAAATAAGATCATACGAAAGCATTGCAGAATTTACAAAGCGAAAGATTACATTAAATGCCTTTTTACTCCTGTCCAGGCACTCACTTCCTTATACAATGTAAAGTAAAAAAAACTCCAAAACAAACTAAGAAACTCACAAAAGACTCTCAGGAAAACCTCTTCCCAGACAGATTGACAGCAAGCTCCTGTGCTTTTTGATTAATCTCTACCCTTCCCTAGAGAGGATCATAACTGTCAGCACGGAGTTAAACACCAAACAAACACACAGAAGGGACAGAGAAAGAAGTAGCCGCAACCTGCTTTTTAAATGCACATGTAAAAAGCACCTACTAATAGAAAAAAAACGTTAAAAAACATAGTACCGTGCCCCAAATACGTTTTGAAAAGCGTACAGCCTCCCTGTACAAAATGTCCCCCCTTCCTCGTCACGACACGCGTCAGTCAGTGCCGAAGCGGCTTCGTCTGAGAGGAACCAAGGGCTTGATGTGACAGAGCACAGACTTCTCCTACCACTCTTACGGGGGTGGGGGGTGGGGAGAGGAACTCATGCCCTAGAGGACACAAGATAATTTCACATTACTCTGTTAATGAATCTTTAAGACAAGATAGGATAAGAAAATCATTGAAATACCTCACAGCCCCTTAGATCTGGAAGTGACAGCTGCAGCCTCTCTTGAACCGCCTCACTTCATGAGCATGCTCCTGAAGGTTTTTTTCCGACCTACAACCTTTATCTGAGCTTCCTTTGTGGCTTAGTGATACAAAAAGTGTCGCTTAATCGTTACGCTTAAACCATTCGCTTGCTGGTTAACTTTTTTTTTCCACACAGCTGAATTTTGCGAGTTCACAAATCCAGTAGGCAACACCTAGGAAGAATATCCTGTGGTTCACTACAAACACACAATAACCCTTAGTATATATATACATATTAACTTGCGGTGCGGCAATAGTCAGTTGGGATTTACACGCACAACTAGGTTCATCTGCAAAAAGCACCATTTTGTAGCTCTCTGAAGGAAGTGGTAAATACCGTGCATGCTCTTGCCGCTTCATGGGAGACTGGCTACCTAAGCCCTGAAGTGAGAGCAGACCTTAAATATAAATCACTTAATTGCTCATTTTATTTGATACCTAAGTACTTCATGCTAATAAAGTTAAGCATTAAAGGATTACAATGTGACAAATTATACGCCCATCTCATAAAAGAAATATTACTGAAACAGAGACGGATATGAAAGGCTCTCGGTAATGTACAGCGTACATCTAATTTTAGATGATGCCTCAATCACTGGAGAGTTTGCAGTGTACACAGCCAACGCAGCTCAATCAACAGACTTCTATCTCCATGACTCCAGGTCACATTATCTCATGAATGAACTGGTATATAGGTCAGTCAAGAGTCATCTAATTGAATGCACGTTTCAGCCTTGGCATTTATGCTCTAGATATCAAGGCTGTAGACAATTGGGTGAGTCAAAAGAAAATATCAAGGAAGAGGCTATGATAATTAATTAGGCTTTATTTCAGACAACACGCATGGAAACAGATGCTAGCAGAGGCTAGTATATAGCTGCTTTCATTTTAACTGGATTTAATGCAGGTAGAAAGTGCAGGAGCAACAGGCTTGATGGAAAGAGGCTTTGTTGGGTCGCAGATCAGACTTGAGCCACAAATCAAGCGCTGTTCTGTCAATGTACCTCCGCTTGGCTGGGAGGCATATTGCTCTCTGCTGGGGCATGTGCCAAACAGGTGTCTGCTTACTCGCAGTAACTGATACCACCGACTTTTTTCACGTAGGCCCCCGAACGGTCATCAGGAAGGAGTATTTTTGGTTCCTCCCAAATCAAAGTGGATTCAAGACAACAACAGAACTGAAAGTTTCCATTCTTTGTGGCCAATCTCCTGAGTCACACTTAAACTTACAAGTTTTAAAGAGCGAGGTCTTTGGGGAGACTTCCCCATATGGTTCATGAACGGTTTATTTAACTTTGCAATCAGCAGGCTGATGTAAAATACATTAGAGTTATAGCCCTGGTAATATTTGGGTCAGATGAAGAATATGAGACTGGAGATGCTCAATGAAACTAAAGCGAAACGGTTATTGCTTTACAGAAACATTTTTGATCAGACTTTTCTTTTCACTTCCTGCTCAATCCAAGCTATTCTAATTTAGATGTAAAAGCAAAATTGCAACTGATTAAAATTGGGTCGGCAGTAGTTCCCGCATGAGGAAACACATGGCTCACAATCAGATAAAAGCCAAGCTGTCTAAATGCAGCACTGCCTGTACTTTGTAACTGTGACCCAGCAGCTATTTACTAGTTACTCGTGTATTTTCAATTTTCAGAAACAACTCACAAAGGATTTTCTCCTCCTTTGTGCTTCCCTAACTTTAAAAATTGTTTCTGGTCTGCAAAGGGTTAAAACTACTGAAGTAAAAGCAAAATGCCCAAGGTCGAGTTTTCCTGTAGCCTGTATACTTGGTTGCATTTTCATCTCCTGTGTCCTGACAGCTGTTAGCTTCAAGTGTGCTTGGACATGCCCATCACTGTTCGAGCAGTCTTTTTGTTCAACTCTGAGCTTGCTTTTTAAAGCTCTAAAACCCTGATGCAAGGAAGATGCAGGAAATAGCACCTATTATATGACATATCTTTTGCCTTCTTGTGTCCCACCTACTTCAAAACAGGGAGTTTTAAAAAGGTACCAAAGTAGTTTAACTCCCCCCCAACCAAAACCCACTCAGGCCCCCCAGCTCTCCAGCCCCCTCCCCATCTCCAATAAAGCCTTTGCTCCAGTGTTGTTCTCATCTCCCAGCAACAACGGCTTTGCACTCACGTACTGTGATTCTTAGGAGGATGCAAAAGCGGTTACAAACATCTGTTAATTAAGTCTCAATTTGCATCTGAGATGGGTAATATATTAATTTTACAAATGGGTATGTTGAACCACACAATGCTGCATAGAGCTAGCCAACACAAGTACTTGAAAACAAGCTACAAGGAGGGAGACGGAGTTTTTACTTGTTCTGGCTACTATTCTTCTACATGGGCTATGTAAGCACACTCGAGCTGTTGGTAAGTTTTTACTTTGCAAAAGACAAAGTCAGAATAATTTTCTAGAAAATAAACACAGATATTCATACGAAAACCACAAACCAGTTATTGATTAATAAATTGCACCGGGTCTAATTTGCAAGAAAGAGTATTAATGTATTTTTAATGGCTGAACCCAGGGAAGGTTATTATACAGTAGTTTTATTCTAGTACATTAGCGTTGCATTTATACATTAGCAGTTAATGTGATGATGTCAAACACTCCACTAGTTGTGACATCACAAAAAATAAAGGCTGTTTTAGCATTCTTTTGGAAAAAAGAAAAAAAAAGAATCAGAGCTATTATTAAGCTCCCCAACTCCAGTCACTGGGAGAATGTTTATCTTGCTCTATCAATTTTACATGCAAGAAGAAAACTATAATGGGAAGTCAACAGATGTGAAAAATGTAAATCTTTGGTAAAGTGCACAATCAACAAAGGCAGAGAGGTTTTTGCTGTTGTTCATTTTGGGGGTAATATTTTGCAAATGAAATCATTTTAATGCTCCTTGACCTGTAAATGCCATTTTTAATGGAATGCAAGAAATACATTACTAGAAGAAGTGAAAAAATAAATCTGAAAGTCAGCTTGAGGAAACAGCCTCTTCAGCAGAGATGTTATTTTTTGATTCTTGAAAAGTCACAAGCAACGATCTCGCACTCAGCACTGTTATAGCAGGCCAATGCTGCTCAGAGCTAGTTTTGAGTAGTTCAGGAACAGAATTCAACACGTTGGGTCCCATACGTGGACATTGTGTGTATCCACCAAGGGCAAAGTATCCTCCTAGGATTAGGCACTTACAGAAATGAAAGATTTCCCTGAAGATCACACCCAGAGCTTCCTTTATAAGGCTTGTAAATAGAGATCTTTGTTTATTGTGGTATTAAATTTGGGTCTTTTTTCTCCCTCCCTGTTTCTCACTCACTCTCTATAGATTAACATTTGGCAAACTGAAAATTTCCTGAAGGTAATTACCTGGCTGCAATTCAAGCATTCATAAAAGTTACAATTCCCTTTGGCAAGAAGTTGTGCTGGAGTGGGGAGGAGGCACCATCACAGTGCAGCAGATCCAAAATTCAGAGCTTCCTGAGGATGAACACATTGCAGGGCTCTGCCGCATCCCTTGCTCTGGTTTTGACTAGCCTCTTGGTTCCTACAAGTGCATTTGACCAACACAGGGCTTTGGCAAAGACCCTGTGTTTCTCAAGAGTTATGCGCTGCCTCTTGGATTAATTATTTTTTTTTTTGGCCCCAGAACTACTGCACATCATCTGATGCATAGATGATACCATGCTCTGGGCAGCTTGGCTGTTTGCAAGACCTACGGTGTTGCTTGGGGCTCATCACCTCCGCAGGCACATGTGGCAATTTTGCTAAACCACATCCTCGTGAAAAAGGGGAAATCAGGTCGCAGGCTTTGCTTTCACTAGTAATCAGGTGGGTTTTTCGTTCCACCCCCCACATTTTGTCTTCCCTGCAACTCTTTCACCTCTTCTCAGGTGTCGGCCTGATTCACGATTGCAACTATTCCAACTAGAAGACAGGTTTAGCTTTGCTGTCCTTCAATTAAGCAGTCTGGAGCATTTTACCACTGTGCTCAGGGTGGTACGGAGCTGATTCGAGTAGAGATCCTCAAACATTCCTGTAGCACAGACAAAAATCTCACCAAGAAGTAGACCAAGGCAACAGTGGGTCACAGCTGGTTTTCTTCATCTTCAGATAACTGTATCTATGGACTTCACCACCACTGATCACAGTTTTGTTTTTTGTGTTTTTTTGGTTTTTTTTTTTTTTTCTCCTTCTTCATTATATGGCTTTTCCCCCATAACCTTAAAGCTATTCACGGAAAACACATCAGTTTTCATTAAAGTTTACATTAGCTTTCACATGATTTTTCTGCCCCATCTTTCTCCATACCATTAAAAAACTGCCTTACCTTCAGTACAGTAACTGTTCATAGTTGCTTCATCTTTTCAAATACCTCCAAATCTCTTCTCATACTCATCTCATTAACTTTGTCTTTTCTACTAGGGTTTTGGGTTGTTTGGGGTTTTTTTGTTTGTTGTTTTTCTTTTTTTTTTTTTTTTTTGAAGGGAGGTGCTCATAGACTTGTAGATGATACAGTAAAGTTGCATCAGTGTTTTGAGGACTGTTTTGAATCTCTAGTCAATTTATCTGCATAGGTGAATGGAATATTTCAAGGATTTCTTTCTTTTTAACAGATTTGTGATGCTGCTCTCCCTTCTTTCAGGCATTGAACCCATGTCCCTGTCACGCAGACAGGCATTACAATAATGCTCTCAACTGAAAAAAAAAAACACTCAGGCTTGTGCAAAGTAAAAGAAAATACATCAGTAAAGGAGCAGCTGACATCTTCATGGTGCCCACTAAACTATTAACTAAGCATGCAAATGGACAGTGTGTAATAAAAGACCTTCTTTTAGGACAATTTATGCAATTATGAATATGTAAGCTATGTTTTCATGTTCTGGTTTGACCTCTGCTTACTGAAGCATTGACAAGGACACTCATATTTTGACTGCAAGTCATGTTTTTGATGTATCCAAAAAACTCAGTACAAATCAAAATCAAAACTGAAAGAACACAACACATTAGATTACAGGAGACCCTAAGGTTTTGCTTTAAAAAAAAAATGGCCCAAATAAGTTTTCAGTCCATATGGGTCCAGAAAAAAAATTAAAACATGAAACAAGAGTATCCTAGAGTTTTATGATTCTCAAGACAAAGAAATAAGTATCTAGTTAGGTTTGTATATTCTGTTATTTCACAGAAATCTTGCATTTTTTAATGCAAAGACTTCTAAAGGCATGATATTATTTTTAATGATCTGAACTTAGCAGCATCTTTCAATTTTGCAACTTGTTTTATCTTTAAGGCCTTTGACTGTTTTAATTTGCAGGGATATATGAATGAAAGATTTATTTGCTTAACTCGCTGTAAACTTGATCCAATGCAAAGATTAGCTCTAAGAGCTGTTTTATGTCAAAGTCAGAAAAGTGTTTTAGTGGGACTTACCATGGAATAATTGTGCATATTTTGCCCAGACTACTTTGTCTAGCTTTTAAGTATGCAGCTTCATGGAAATGCAAAATTGCCCCCTGCATCCCTGGCAAAACCAGCCTGAGATGAGATAGCTGCAGTTGGGCTCCCAAGGCACTTGCATGTGGATCAAAAACCACATAGACAATGCGATATAGAACACAGTAGTGCGTCTCGCTGCTGACCTTCTCCGGTACTGAGATAACAAAGATAGTTAATATCACATAAAAGAAATCAGAAAACAAGAGGATGAAAGGGAGAAGGATAAGAAAAATAAACAAACACACATTTATCCTCAGAGTCCCATCTAAATCCAAGCTGCCCAAATTTAGTCCTGGCTCCTTTTACTCTTAAAGCTTTGCATCACAGCTGTTGAACTGGGGAAAAGGCAGCTGGAAAAGAGATAAGAGAGGCATGAAAATGGAAGGTCTTATGACAATCAAGCTTCGCTTTGTATAATGATCATGTTACATTGCATAAATCAAGTGTAATGGTATGCGATAGGGGCAGGTAAAGACAGGAGCACTAAGGAGTACAGCTGTGGTTTAATGCTTTCCTCGGCACGCTGGCAGCAGGGTTTTATTATCAGCCTCGACTCGCTGACTATCACACACCTAAGCCAACCAAGAAAAATTTCTTTCAACGAAAATTTATATGGCAAAAGGTTAACTAATACAGAAAAGAAGCACTGAACTCACTGCAGAAGACAGTTGAGTAAAGAAATTTGGAAAAGTTGAAAAGGTTGAATTTTGGTACAGATCAAATACTAGAAACCAATAAAAAAAAATCACTTGGACTTAAAATTCAAACTGAAAGCAGGAGATTATATGAGGACTGCAAGACAAAAAAAAATCTCTAGTAAAAAATGAGATTACTGACCATCCTATCACGGCCAGCAGTAGAACCATGTAACAGAACCAGATACTTAAAACAGGGCCTGAGAACAGGCTGAGTGCTGGTTACTTGCTGTATGAAAACTGAAAAGATTATGTAGCCTTTAAAGATGATATGAAGTATTTTTAAGCTCTCTGCATTATTTTGTGAAGGGCAGAGATATTAATGGAGTTTGTAGAGAAATAAATTGGTAATTCTTCCCCATAACTGACAAACTACTTACAGAACACAAAGATCAACTATAATAAAAGGAAAATATTCACAAAACCTTACAAAAATTGGATATTTGGGATTGAGAACCTATTGGAAATTAGCAAATTGATTAAAAAACCCCTACCTTAAATCTTAACTTGAACTTGAATACAGAGTACTGTAGTCTAGAAAATTTTCCAATTTTCAGTCCAAGACACTTGACAGTTAATAAAGAGGAAAGATTACATTTCTTCATTAAGGTGCTTCTGCATATGAAATAAACACACAGCACATACCAAACTCACATTATTCTTGAGTCTCCCAATTGTTACCTTTTGGGGTATTTTTAAAGCATATGATCTTACAGTGAAATGAGTAAGTGGAAACACGTTATCACATTTACAACAAGAAATTTTTTAAATGATGAGGCACAGAAAGTTTTACATTCATACTGTAGTTTGAATTCAAAAGCTAAAAACATGAAAGCACTGAAAATTCAGCCTGATTGCACGTTTAGTACCTTCTTGCTAAGCCTGATAGTTTTGCATTGCACAACAGGAACTGCTGGGCAACAGCTGCTACACCGATGCCTGAATACTGACAGATGAACCTAAGTTTCAACACCAATTCTTATATTTCTGAATTTTTAAATACTTTACATATTTCCTAAAGGCTACTACATTAAACCGAGATTTCGGTTTATACGGGAGTGACAAACCATAGAATTGTAATTGGAGATAGCTGTACTAATGAGAAAAAGGTGGAATTTTATATAAAAATAAAATATTTTGGGGAAGGTTGGAGAATGATGAGCTGTTTAGAAATTTTTAGATTCCCAAGGTTTTAATGCAAAGTTTGTCACTTCGCAGAGGTTCTGCGAGACCTTCCCCCACATCAATAAAAACTGATCTCTTGTCATTTTTGCCCAGTGCTGCAGACCTTAAAGCTCAAAATGAGAACAAATACCAAAGAAGGCACGTGCAAACAGTTACAAACACCTGTGCTGCAGTGCACTCGGTCTCCATGCTGTAAGGGAGCTTCCTGCCTGAAGGTCATGGCACGCAGCAACACGAGACTTGTGATTCACCACTGTGGCAGCACCCTCCTTTTTGCCCCTGAAAAATTTGGATTATGGGAAAGAGCACTCCTGAATGTACTGTACCCAACAGAGCTATTCCATAAGATGATCCAACGTATTTTGAACAAGGTTTTACCCAGGAAACATGTGTGAGCTGAAACCTAAGGTTTTCTAGAGGCATGCACCAGGTCTTTCCCTCATCTGCCAACAAGTTGGGAAGGTTTTCTACGAGGGGATAATGCAGGTGTTTTCCAGTTCTTGGTACATTCCTGTTCTTTCAGGGGGATTTTGAAAAAGAGAGTGCCTTTTGGTAGCTGCAAAAGCAAGAAAGCCTCTGGGCAGCTCTTTAGGAAGAGGTTTGCCATTCACTGAGGTCAAGGCAAGAGCAAGGCTGCCTCTCCCTGTAGTTTCTTCACCCTGTACAATGTTCCCACATAAAAGTCTGGGAAACCATGTTCTAGTAAGAAATGCTGGAAAGGTTTGAAGAGGAGAGAACTGTTATCTTTCCCATTGCATTGCACAATCATCTTTGAAAGATTCAAAGAACAAGAAGAAAAAAGAGAATCTAAAAGCTCAGAAATTAACGGGAAGAAATAGGAAAGTATTTCTTTTAAAACTCTCGTATTTCAAAACTTTAAATCTTAAAGTATCACTCACCTTGCCAACTTTCACGCTCTCCAGTTAATGAAGAGACAGGCAAGACAAGCTGCCTCTGCCTGCAGATGCAAACCTGGCAAGTCCCCTGGACCGTCCCTTCGCCTTCAGGGCCAGAGACAGCAGAGAGGATCCTGGCCTCATGGCCTGATCCCGCTGCCTATGACAGAAATTTTGCTTGTAGCCTGAGCTCTAATAGAGAACAAGGTGAACAGGAGAAGCAACTGGGGGGCATTTGCTCAAGATGTTTCATTAGGCCTGATGCTATCAGGCCTTTTGGGGGAGGTAATAAAAGAGTTAATATTAAAATCCAGACAGCAGGCCTGATAAGTTCAACATCATGTCCTGTCTCTCTTCACACAGCCTTCTTGGACTGTTCTTCGTTCAAGAAGCAGCCCTGAATCATAACGTGGCTTTGAATGAGAAACCTAGCTCACATCAGCACCTAATATTGCCTTATCTTAACAAAAAAACCCCAACAACTTATGGATATGAACATTTTTCTGACACGTATACCTCCCACAAATACTTATCTCACACCTACTATGACTCCAGTTACCTGCTCTGAGCAGTGAGGTTTTGTACAAGCCCAGCCTAATGCATCATGGAGAAACACAATTTTTAGCACAAGCGCAAGTCTGTTAATGGAATCTGATACTTCCAAAGAGTATTTCCTCCTAAAACTTCCAAAGAGTACCCTAAAACCAAATCAACTCACACAGCCTCATGCAGATACAACACCCTGACCCAACTTGAATGCTACTGCAAAAAGTTTGGCTGCCTCCATAGAGTACCTACTACACTCTTGATGGTTGATAAATAAGAATGTGCTGCACATGGTCCAACAGCATATACAGAGACCCTGAGCAAGAACAGCAGATGCAGTGTGAAAAGCAGCCAAGTTGAAAAGCAGAAAAAATGAAGTTTTATATTGAGGATAAAATTCAAACTGTTTGTTTCAGTGAAGTTGCTTTAGGTTTATGCAGTAAAGGAAATGCATGATGTCAGGGGCATTTCAAGAACCATATGTAAAAACAAATGATGTGATACAGTTTGATTGAAAAAAGGGCACAAAAGCACAAAGGGACACAATCAACAAGCAAATAAAACACTCCTTGGTGAGGTAACACAGGATATAAAACAAAACCACCGCCCCAAACTGGTCCACTGAATGCTTAACAGGTCAACAGACCCAGCCAGCAGCATCCATCCTCATCCCCGTCCCTACCTGGAGGCAGCGGAGCAGACACATGCATGGCATGGCAGTCAACTGTTCAGAAGTCATACTCAACACTACTCACTTCCAGCCTTCCAAAACCTCCCACTCCTTCACCAAAGGAAACTGAAAGTAGACCCTCACTTCTTGAATTCCCCCCCCCCCCGCCGCCCAATAAAGTTGAGCACTTCTGAGAAACAGCCTGAATAATGTTGCTTCAGAAAGCTCAAGTAAGTAACAAGCAGTATCTTCCAGACAGCAGAGTAATAAGTTACACCCAAAATCCTATTTAGCATTTTACATAATTCACAGTTTCTCTGGTTACGTACTTTGTAAAATATGACATCCAGCTGGGAAAGTTGGTCCACTTTATTGTCATATGGCAGTTGCTTACTTGATATCATCCAAATACCAATTAAAAAGCAAAACCACAACTGTAAGGCAGATATCTCCATATTTTCGTGTCATATTTGCATACACACGCTCAAATACTCGCTGTCATTCAAAGAGGAAAAATAACCTTGCCTTAAATGTAAACTAACTCTGCAGTGTTAGGCATCGAGTGTAATTTTCAAAAACCTTGAAAAAGGGAACAATGAACACACATGCTTAAACTCTGCGTCAGCTATTTTAATGGTGCAGTTTTTCAGATAACTGAAATTAAATCTTAATATGCTGTCAAGTAACAGATTTAGATCCCAGAAGCCAACACGATGGCATTTTAAAAATACAACATATGGACATAGAGCCTTTGCTGACACATATGCACTTAGCAAATATTAGAAAAATAAATCAAAATCAAAATGCAAACTTGCCAAAATGACTAGATGCCTTGTGTTATTCATTTCTAATCCTAATTGCTTGCTTTCATTCATCAGGATTTATATATGCACCAGTACACGACTGAGGTAGTTAAAATTAAACACATCCCATTTTTTCCCCGGAAAAGTAATGGACTTTAACAGTCATTTTATTGCAATGAGAGATATTAACATACGATTCTGCTCCTAACTCCAGGTTATAATGTAAGTGGATCCATTGATCACTTGCAAAAGGCAACAAAGTTTTGCTTGATGCTGAGGGCAAATAAAAACCTGACCAGGTTGTCCATCATTCCATCCAGTGTCTAAGCACTACACAAATATTTTGCCAACAACTAACCCAGATAGGTGGCACACAAAAAGTAAAAATATACCAGGAAAGGCCACGTAATGAACTACACCTGTGCTGCACCGAATCCACATTGCTCTATATGAACGTAGCAAATCCACTTTTTAGTGTCCACAAAGACAAGCACAAAGAAATCAGAGGAAAAGATACATATCACAAGAGTTACCCGGGGTATATATATGATTTTTCATGCCTAGCTCTCACAGCAGGTTACAAGTGTAAGTGGAATGATCTGTAACCCACAGACGAAGGGAATAAGGTTAACTAGGTCAGCAGAGAAAGTCAGCAGCATATTCCACTGGAAGAAACTGCCTCTAACATGCACCGTATTAACAAACATTAGTATTGCCTTTGGAAAAAGTAGATTTCACACCCATGGGGAGGAGGGGGTGGGAAGTTTAATTAATTAGTGGGGTCTACCACCATTCATTTAACGCATTCAAATCCCTGTGCTTTAAATTTGAAGTTACACGTGTGTATGCAATACACACAGAAAGCGGCAGTTCAGAGGGTAAAATTAGATTAGCAAAACAAGTGTGCTCCATAACTCAAGCATTGAAATCACTACAAAAGAGTAACAGCTATAAAATATTTAAGAGTCAACATTAATATTATTAGACTTCAAAGGATATCACCTTCTCAGCGCCAGCTTCTCGCATTGATCATCTGCAGAACGAGCAGCCTCACATCAGTTTGTCTGCAGAAGCTTCTTCCCAACCACATCAGCTAGAAATGAAACACTTGCATTCCCTAAAAGCCATAAAACGTCCTTGCAGAGATCTGCTCTGCACCTCCTCGAGTCCACTCCAGGATTTCTCAGGAACTTTCTAAATAATTTAATAGTTCCATGGGGAGAATAGGAACGGTCTTTTAGAACAAGAAGATATTAAACGCTAACAAGGAGGTAAGAGGCTTTTGAAGATGAAAGTTATGTATTTGCAAAGCCTTCTTAGAGTTTTCACATATTCTCTTCTCCATATGTAATTGCGATGGGTAGAACAGCAGTAAACATTTAAAATGCACTGCATTGTTGTATATAATAAGAGCTTGACATTTTTATTTTCTCCAAGGAGAAGCACTGCCTATATGCTCTCTAGTGGATGAACAGGGTTTTTACAAGGTCCCTCTTTCCCCCTCCTTTAAATGTGATCAAATATGAATTGAAAGGCTTTTATTCTGCCAGAATCCCAGTCCAAGGTTTTGTGTTTCTCTAGCAACAATGACACACTAACAACTGCAGCAGCGCAGACAACAGCTTCTCCTCCATTTCTCTACTGCTTCAGGTACCATCTGTATCAGGGGAGCGGGAATATCGTGCAACTTTTGACCACGACCTTGGTGAGGACTAAGAGTAAATGGATTACTACTAAGTTCTTTTTAAGTCGTGTTTTCACGTGTGCATTCCTGTCATGGGTATCCATACATGAAGTCCTTCAGAAGCAATTTCACAAGTAACTGTACCCTTCCAGAAATCAAATATCAAGCTACTACAGTATGAATTCACCGAGGAGGACTTCTCCTCAGGCTCTCTGCCTTGCAACCTTCCTGCACCACACTTTTCTCCACCACCCACAAGTCCCAGCCGGAAGGAAAGAGGTTGTTCAGAGATTGTTTCCTAGAAAGACTTTGTTTTCCACACTCAAAGCACATCGCGGACGGGTGCAAGGAGAAGGGACTCAGAATTTTGACCTAAATAAATGCCACCATGTTTTCACAAAAAACTGCACCCCCGTGTAGACAGCAAAGTAGCCATTATTTATGATTTATGAATATAGCCATATTTATGAATCAAGACTAAGCACTGCTGCAAAATCCTTAACTTTGCTTTAACCATTTTCGGGTAAACACAGGACTTTAGGCTCCAGGGGCAATGACCTTTCATCAACACTAAGTTAAAACGAGCTGCCCTAAAGATTGTCAGTCTTTTCCCATTTTGACAGAGGAATCCTGTGAGCAAGCCTCTCTCCTCTCAGACAGCAGGTGCACAAGCTGCAAGAGCCCATTTTCCTTTAGATTAGGTATATGCATCACTTCTTAAAAATTTATAAATCACTTGGCTTTCCAAGAACCGAATTCCCAGTAGAGTAACAGGAATTACAGCCATGCTAGCAGTAAAGGAGAAGAGAGTTTGTTAGAATTGGCATAATACAGTGAACCATACCATAAATTACTTTAGGAAATGGCTGCTAATGCCCTCTCAGTGTGGGCTTGGGGGATACTCACCCTCCCTGCAGTCCACTTCTATGGAAATTAAAGAAGTTTAGTCATTTGAAGAGAGGATATAGGCTTCTGCTCATCTGAAAGCATTTTTTCCCACCTAGAGGGCATAATCACCAATTACATCTAGATAATATAAATTTAATTATTTTTATTGGCTAATATGGTCTCTATTGGCAAGGAGAGAAAATACACTTTCAGAACTACCATCAGAAATTAGCATGTTCACCACGGGAAACTAAGCCCTGTGAGACAAGACACTCATCGGGACAGTTTCTTAGAGCCAACTTATGGGAGCTCCTGCTTTGACAAATGGTAAAAAAAAAAAAAAGACCTGAAACAACAAAGAAAACCCTGAAAGTCCTCTTTGTTCCCTCTCAACTCACCTTTTCTTTTCTTCTTCCCTTTCCTTCTTGACTCTGATTTCTGGATTTTCAAAAGTCTTCAAAAATATTTATATTTATACATTGCAGATTCTGTACACTGAAAACCACGTATCTCCTCCTTTTTGCCTTTTGAAGTCTGGCATCTTTGTAGACTGCCTTATGCTAGGACTTCAATTTTGGTTTGCTTTGAAAACGTTCATTTAAACAGCACATTTTTAAAATGCCTCCCTTTCCTGGTTTCTACTCATGTCCCTAAATATCTCTGCAAATCACCTTGTCCCATCTCAGATGCCTGAAGTCCTGATGTCTGAGGCTGTGTAGGTCATACCGTTGGCTCCCTTTCCCATCAATGGACAGAAACTGTCCCTCCAAGGCCATTTATTTGGTCTGTCTTACACCCACGGCTCAAGAAGAGATGAAAAAATCTCTGGAGTGCCCCATCTCCTCTGCCAAGGGGCACAGAAGAACCCAAGATTACAGCCCCAGATTTCAGAGTTGGCTGCTTAAGTCAGGGCAGGTAATTCCTATTTTAATCCTCACTCAAGAAAGCCTGTCCTGTAGTCTATGGCTCACTGCAATTCAGGGATCCATAGGTAGAAAACCACCTCTGTAGCACAATCGAGCACTGCGTGGGTGAATGCTGATATCACTGCAGGGAGATGACATTTTGGCTGGGCAAGGTACACCGATGGTCCACGGAGTTCTGCTAATTATCACCACGATAACCGCGACGGCAAAGAGACGCCAGCACTAGTATTCAGCATCACGCACCAGTCTGCTGGGGCCTGGCACACGGGTGGTTCACCTCGTAGACCCTGCCATCATGTCTTTTTTTGTTAGCACAACCTGTGGCAGCCAAGACTAAAGCCTGCTGGCGGTGCACCTCCGAAAGCAGCACAGGCATAACCCTGGGTCTGTGGAGTGCCAGTACCGCCGCTTTGTATCCCATCCTCTTGCAAATGCAACCATCATCAGGTTTGTCTTTTCCCTGCAAGCATCTCTAAGGGAGAAGTAGAAACATGGATGCTGCAGTGTGACCTTCCTCAAGCTCCAACTTCTTCCCCTCTCTTTACTTCTCCCCAGCTCTGCTCAGGAGAGGAACTCGGTGCTGCCCAGCCAAAGAGCTGCAACCAAAGGTGCACTGCAGCACCTGCGTGCAGGGTGAATCAGCAGCTTTTCCCCCAAAAAAGGCTGCTGGGAGAGCTGGGGCAGTTACGTAAGGCTGCAGCAACCCAGGAAAGCTGACATCAGAGAGAGACGAGATGAGGCAAGGGCAGCACTGGGAAAGCTCATCAGGAGACATGGATGCCTCTCACAGGGGATCCGCCTGATAACCCTTTATGGTGAAAAGCACAGTGGTAACTCACATTTCTCAGTTCTCTACCATGGAGGCCAAATGACTGCTGGCCCTAGGCGAGGCAACGGAGGTAGAAGCGGCTGCTAATTGTCTATCGGCTCAGGAATGTTCAAGGGGGATGATGGGTGACATGGGGGCTGACAACCCCTCTGAGGCATGTCCTCGACTCCTCCACACACTGGTGAAATAGAAGAGATGAAGGGAATCAGGCTACACCTGGCTATAGGAGCTGTGTTACTCCGCAAGCATCCCTGAAGGCATCGTTATATCCACTGTCATTAGGGCGCTCACTACTCTATGGGAAGGGAAAAGGTGACTAATGACTACCATAGGAAGACATCCAACTAAGTGCTGCACCTTAACCACCACACTCCAAGCTACAGCTGGATCATTTAAAAACATGACGATTGTCAACCGCCTATCACATATGATTTAGTTGACTGCCATTTCAGAAACCTCTTCCAACCTGGGAGTTTGTATCCTTCTTCCACTCTGCAAAGCCATCACAAATCCTCGAGTAGTCTCCATTTTTCATATTCCTTCTTGATTTTGGGATTTTTTCATTTGTATTTCCAAAACCTCTCTCAAAGCTTCCCTCAGGAGAGGCTGGAATTTGCTAGCCAGAAGCATAGCATGCATATTTGTATAGTAATATCGAGTGCTTTCACAAGGGACTGCTTGTGATCAGTAATACAAAAGAAGAGCCAGGAGGATTTGCCACGTGACTTTTTTTTTTTTGCTTGTGTTTGAGTGCTTTTGTGGGTTTTTTTTTTTTTTAATCATGACATAGTAATCACAAACCCCGAGAGGAAATTTACTGTCTGCGTTACTGTCTCTGACACTGCCTTTTTTTGCACCGTCAAACACACCCAGCACACCCGTTCTTTGCTCCCTGCCAGGATCTTTCTGCTTCACCACTTCCAACATGTTCCTTTTTTTATCACTCCCTCCCCGCTTCCACTCATTTGTTTTAGTATTTCTTTCCCAGGACTCCGCAATTTTTCAAACCGTTCCTTTTGGAGGGCAGTACCTCCTTGACTACACCAAAATCCCTCCTGAAAACACATCTGCTGAATCGCTTGCAAGAAATTAGTCCTGCAAATTGTGTCTCTCTTTATATGCATCTGCGTGCCTGTTCTCCAAGCCCAGATTCACCTACCCAGGAGCACAGTCACCCTAGACTTCAGCTGGCAACAACAGAGAGAGACAGAGGAAGAAACATCTCCGGAGGATCATTCTGAGCACCTAAGATTTAATGTAATAGAACTATTAATAATACATAAGAAAAGAATTATCCAGAGCTTTTTAGTGAGAAAAATCTACAGCTCAAGTCCCATCTGAACTGAAGAGAGACTTTTTTTTTTCTGTTCACTGGGACATGAATTAGTACCAAGTACATAACCTACATTTCCAGTTGAACGTGCAGTGTTGCCTACAGCTCTTGCTTTATATTTTAGTTCCTTCCAAGTATAGTCGTCTTAAGCTTGCACTGAAATGTACTTGTCATTTACTACCCATCATGTCAACTGTCAATGCTTTTTTTTTAAAAAAAAAAAAAAAAACAAAAACCACCCCAAAAATCCTGTTCCCTGTTCTGTTGTTCCCAGTCATTAACTCCATCTCCATTTTTAGTACTTACAGCCCTAAATTGGATGGATAGCTTGTTTGCAGCACAGGCACCCAACTTGCAATCGTTGGTGTCTCTCTTTCTCTTCATTTTCAGCACTATATGCACAGGGTTGAACTCTCAAAGTAGTGGGAGACAAGTAATGCACAAACCGGACCGCATCCTTAACTGTGGACTCAGTGGAGCCCTATATCATTAAAATTAGGCACTTAGTTAAATGCTTTGCTGAATGAGTGCCAACATGCCCAGAGCCTTAAAGCCCTGAGCATCTTCTTTAAAAGCCGACATTCGCCCCACTCTTATTCACTTTGGTGCAAACTAAAAGTTTCCATCGAACACTTGAACTTATCTTTGCTCTCTGAAATGGTGTCCAATTCAAGCTTCTAATCTGTGGCTTTTTATCTTATTCACTGCTCCCTGAATGTGGAATTCACTATCTATTTTCAAAAGGGAGGTAAGTACAACCACTGTTTCCTAGACAACAGAAGAGCAAAATTAACTCTTCCCCCACGTCCCTCCCCAAAAAACACGAGCAGAAATATTGAATTTTGCTACCTGAACCATATTAAAGAAGAGCTACAGATAAAATAACCTACGTTACAAAGCAATGCATGGCCAAAAAAAAGTGTCAGGCTGCTGCATCATGGAAACATACCTTACTTTTCACTCCATATCCTTTCCCAAACAAAAAAACAATCAGCCTCAGCTACAGAATCTACAGACTCATCTTTACTTATGATAATTAGAGCAGAGAAAAGAAATTTGAAAAGTTTCACTCATGTAGCGTGGGTAAAAATCCTTGCTTTTTCAGCAGAGCACAGAAACAGAATTTTACAGTTGATTGTCTTTGCATGACATTTCAGTAGGCACCGACACAACACAAATCACAGAATTTGCAAAAAACCAAAGCACAAATTAATCTGAATCCACTGCGTTGCTTTTTCGCCTGCTACAATACACTGAGGGATATTAATTCAACACGATTACTGGGCTGGCTGAACCTCTCTACCTTTATAATCTGGAATCCAGTGATGCCTCATGCTGGGGAACCTGTACGTGCTTTTATATTATTTCCTTATAAAACTGCTGGACTGCATCACTCTGAAGTGACACTAACGGAGAAAAAAGCATTCTTAGACACCAATAAAGCAAAACTATTTCAACTTGTTTTATATTTCAGTGCTTTATGGTTAGTTTTATGGAGCATTAAGGATCATGAGGTTTTTGTGTAGTTGTATTTTGTAGCCATTTGCCTGGGTTGTGCCCACGCAATTTGAGCGCACAGTCTCACAGCCCAGAACCAGAGTAATTCCTGAGACACACCACAATACAAATAGAGGTGATTTGGCACCATCACATATGTTTGTAATAGATGTGAAGAAGAAACTTTTTTTCTGTAATGGGGAAAACTCCAAAGGCACCATACGAGTCCTCTGCATGTGTGCATCATGCAACAACACAGACTGCAAGCCTGCTACATGATCACAGCACCATTTGTGTAGCTCCTGGACATTTTTAGCATAAAACGTGTATAGTATAAAGAGCATATGCAGAATGACTGGAACCAGCAACACGAGAACACTCTAAATAGCTACCAAGCTCCAAAATATACAACTATAGAGTACGTGTAGGCATCTCTTGGGTTTCCCAGGAGTCGGTACCACATCATGTCCAGTGTGTGGAAGAGAGATGACAAATCTCTTCCCTTCGTACAGACATGTTTGGGTTTTTTTGCTCCCTTCCCCCAGCCCCGGTGTACAGCACAGCAATCCATCATGCCTCCAAGCCTTTTTCCCTTCACCAAAAACGTCCTTGCTTGTGTTGAGTTGCATTGGTAAAGGAGAAAAAAAAAAAGAAAAAAGAAAAGAAAAAACAAACTAAAGGGAAAAACAAGCATATATTGTAAAGGAAGGGAGAAACAGGATTCTTGATAGTTACCTACTTAACACAGTGCTTAAAGACATGCTTGGACACAGCATAGTCACTTATATAAACTGTATTATAATACTCGTACATATATATGTTCATGCACATTTTCCTTCTTTCCAGGCCACGCAGTTCTCCAAGCTGCCCTGAATGTCAGAGACATCCAGGGAGAACTGCAGATAAGAATTTTAGACTTAAGAGTACAAGTCACAAAATGCATTATTTGGCTGTCAAACCAGGACTCGCTAAATTAATGAAGCATTTTAATTCCCAGATCAACAGAAGCAAAGTTAATTTCATGAAAGTGTGCTAGATTCCAAGCCTATTACTATTAAGACTAACTTAAACCTCATCTACATTCTTCAGGGAACAGGAGAGGAGAATAAACAGAGGTGAAATTAAGCACAAATGTGAAGTGGTATTTTTTTGACTGCAGTAATTTTGATGAAAGAAACTTAAAGCTCTGTTAGCACTAATTCCTAATAGACTGGTCCATTTTCCAGCAGCCTACCAGATGCCATTTTCTTTATGCACACTTTTTTTTTTTTAAATTTCCGCCCTTCAACAACCAGCAAATACATTTGTTTTTGCAAGGGTTAAGCCTATATTTCCCAAATGATTATTTGCACTGTAGGAGCTGTTCAGATCTTTCATGGATCAGGGTCCCCATAATTAGGTTTTGTATAAACACAGTACAAGGAAATGGTCTTTTCTCTAAAGACTTTGCACAGTCTAAGATCTCAAATGAGTCTGAAATGAGAAGCAAATTTATTCAGTGAAAGTTCAGGACGGAGCTGAGCTCTTCACTGTAAGTGGTCGATCTGTAGACCATCTTCTATGGCTTTTGCACTGCAAAGCAGCCTTTGAGCTGTATAGCATGCTAATAAATACTAAAGTTACTCTACTAATCACCAGAGAAGTGCAGAACTGGATCTACAGCCTTCCTTTAAAGGAACAATATTTACTTTAAGGCTAGGAAAGGTATGTATAGATCAACTGGATGTTCTACGATAGTCTTGGGAAGGGAACGAAGTGATGATACGGGATGAGACTTACACTCAAATAAGAATTACTATGATCTCCACAGACCAGGAAACATTTAATTTTGAAGACCAGAGTTGTCTTGTCCTGTCCTTGTGAATCCTGAGCCCAGCGGTTTTGAACGGGAGGGATGGAAAGGCCCTACTCTTTCCATCATTGCACAGGAAACCACCAAACAACTCGGCAGGCAAGGAACTCTGTTGACATAAAGACACCAAGGTTCAAGTTCCTCACTTGAATCAGGTCGGTCTAGACAGTGATCCAGTCAGTAGCTTGCTAGTTCATCCAGATCAATCCCTTTTTTTACCCACTTCCACTCCTAGAGCAAAGGACTATTCCTTGAAAGAAAGCTGGCGTACTTCTGCGAAACCAACTGTGATAACAAAGATATGACATTTTGCAAAGGGAATGTTTTCACTGGAAGTTTCCCAAACCACATAAACCTAAATCTCCATCCTTGCTTTCAGTGTTTGATGAAGAGCTTCTGAGACAAGCTCACATTTGGGATGCTGCTTTTGCTTTTTATCAGCCTACTGCTTTCTAGTTGGCTTGGATGGAGTTGCTTAAGGCAGCTCTACGGCTCAGCCTGGACAAATGGGCCATACGGGATCAGCCAGTTAACAAGACAATCTGCATCTAACTTTACTCAAATCAAGACGGACTACACAAAGATGAACCCGATGGAAAACTCTGGTCTCTTTTTTTGTGCAACAGAAGGGTCTCCTGCCAGGCCCTTTAAAGGGAAAGGTTTAATCCTAAGTAAATACTTCACACGACCAAGATTAAGCAGCCCCACTCGGGGATTTAATAGAGTTTGATCCATGAATCTCCCAAGGAAATGAAAAAGCAGGACCTCAAAGGACACAAGTCCTCCAGGTAGCAACCATGGAAGAATCATCATCCTCATATACTGCATTAGTCCCACAAGAGGAGGTACTCACAAAGCTAGTTTTGGGCATAGGAATCCAACTGCCTGGGTTCCCTCTACAGACACCAGAGAAAAAGGTCCTCAGATGGGTGATGCAGAATACTGACGCTTGGCTCCAACAGGACATTTCAGAACTGGAGCCTCTCATTCTCCACTGATTATAGAGGAAGCCAAGAAAGATAATCCTCTTTGCAAATACCTCCATAGGCTCCAGGCTGAGTTGAAAGGACAGTTGGATATTAAGATGAGAACACAGATTCAACTTCCCTGTGTTTCAATATCAGATTTTCTTTACCAAGACATTGACACACTTCATAAAACCATTGAGAGCTCCTTAGAGAAAAAGCACTAAGTTAAAACTAAACCATCATTACTTCCATAGAAAATGAATATGAGGCTTTACAATATATTTCTGTGCTTACAAAAATGGGTAGGAAGACTAAAATAATTGGCCTGATTTTCAGTGTCTAACTTTAGATACTCAAATTTGAAAATTTAGGTCATGTGACGATCTGCACTATTTAAATCTCATATCCTGGATTACTGCAACATGAAGCCACCTTTTATTGTTCCTCTAGTTGCAACTTTGAAATGAAAACTGCTCAGGGTAAGAAGCAGATCTTCTCTGTATGAAAATGTTCTCAAAACGACAACATCATATTAATCAGCAGTAGGAACTACAACGACTTTAAACTCGGTGTATTTTATTTTAACGAATTAATCATTAAGAAAGGTCTCTGCGCGCCTGGAAACGCAGAACCTTTGCCAAGTTTATCAATATACAGAGGCAAAATTGCTGTCAACCTGACCTGGACAATTGCAAACTGTTCCATTATTCATGCTCATCCAATTTCTGGCCATTTTGCTGAGACAAGGATGCTGCTCAGTGCCAATTGAGATGGTGGTTTTGAGATGGACACTTTCCCACTATAAACTGGGCCACATCCACTAGCTTATTTCATGGACTGAACAGCTGTTGCAAGGAAAAA
This sequence comes from Steatornis caripensis, assembly GCA_013398225.1. Taxonomy (NCBI): domain Eukaryota; kingdom Metazoa; phylum Chordata; class Aves; order Caprimulgiformes; family Steatornithidae; genus Steatornis; species Steatornis caripensis. Next base: position 297,365 of record VZSC01006078.1, on the reverse strand, counting down.
AAAAATCCTGATCCAAACCCGTGTCCCAGAGGTAAAACATCCTGTTAAAAGAAATGGTATTCAGATGCAATGTTTATGAAATTATGTTTCAATTTAAATGTTGGTTTGGGAGTAGAGAAATACAAAGTCTCCTTTTAACCCTTTGCTTTCCAGCTTTTAAAATAGCCAAGCTAATACAACTTTGACCAAGAAAGTCCCAAACAAACCTTAAACAGCTTTCTCATTCAGTTTGCTATACAAAGTTTCAAGCAATGGAGAGATTTTTCTGAATGTGTAACTAAGGCACAGTGTGAGGAGGAAAAGGTTTATACGAACATCCCTTATATGTAGCGGGTTTGAGTGGTACTATTAAAATTGCATTTATAGTGAACCATAATATTTTAATAGGGTGTGCTATTGCTATGTGAACATAATCTCAACTATTTTATATTGATTGCACAATAAAGATGTGACATTCTTCCAAACATTTGCATTCATTACTTTCCACCATCATTCAGGTCAAGTATCTTTATCACTGAAGCTGTAGAATAAACCTTATTTATTTTGGCTCATTTGTTAGCTCCCTAGGGAGAAAATGCTACATAATTAGAAATTTAAAAAAACCCCACTAGTTTGTTTGCATTTTCTATGTATATTTAGAGAATTTCCCAAGAATACAGCAGACAAAATGGGAGAAAACACTTTTCCTTTGAATTATTTATGTAGCTCTACTCCTTGAACATAAACATCATCTTCTTTAGTCATTCATATAACAGACCACCTGATACGTTACAGCAGCATCACAATACTTTCCAGAAGTCCAGTCAAGTCAGGAGACACAGGAGAACAACAATCCACAGCTTGCCTATTTACCTTGATTTCAGAAAGCTAAGTACACATGATGGCAGCAGAAAACACCTCAAGTGAGTATTGTCATGCTTCAAAATGCCTGCCCCGTTGTGTACAACCTTCTTACTGCTCTGGTTTTTACAGGCTTAGCTGGTCACTCATGTACAACTGCCATGGTAACACCTGCTCTAAAATTGTAACTAAGGTTTTGTCCTTTTCTTGTGGACTTTTAGGGCTAAAGAACATTTGAGCAGCTGAGCTGCAGGAGGACTTTGTTTGAAAATGTCTTAGGAAACTAGGACTCGCTGAAAGTAAGTGGGACTTAGAAGCTATTGAGTGCCTTCTGAAGGTGGGATTGGGTCTCCTACATGGCTTCTGAGCGCTAGGAAGCACAACCTTTATTTAACTGCAGTCACATACGGTTGTTACTTTCTGTACCACTCTGCAAGGGAAAGCTACGCAAGAATGCCTTAATTACCCATGCAGCATATTGCATGCTTAGATTAATGATGCCTTTACATCTGCAACACAAAAACGGGAAGCGCAGAGAGGTTCAGAAACACTACAGGATTTCATATCACAGCATCAACCTAACAACACTGATTTCAGAACAGACCAGTCACCAGCTCCTCAAAAAACTCCACTTTGTTTCTCCTCCTTGGTGGCACCCAAAGCTCATCTGAAAGGCTGCTCCCCCTTCTGAATTCAAAGACCTATATGTGATGTACTTTTGAAATGGAAGGGGAAAAAAACCCCAAACCCAAACCGCAGAAGACATCCCCTTCCCCAGCATCTGCCAGTTTCTTTATCTGCCTGTGCTTAAGCAACTTTGTAGAAAGCATCTGCAAACTATGTGGCATATAGCTGATGCTATCACAAACCAAATCAAAATTCAAGTCCATTGAGAGGGCACAGGACCAGGAGACAGAGAACCAGGCACCTCCCGGCCTCTGCCAATGCCATCCAATGAGTCTGGAGGCACGTCTTGTAATTCAGGTGTGATTTCCTTTAAGTTTTCACCTTCCAAACATTCTTCTTTCTCTTGCTTAGACTGTATGCTTGTTAAGACAGGGACTTGTGACTCTTTGTAGTACATTTAGACAGGGTGAAGACAAAAAGAAGCCCATAGGCATCACGTGGCTATCAACACCAAAAAAAAAAAAAAACAGTCAGTTTGGTGCCTCCCAATACTCCAGTCCACCTTCTCTAAGTAAGGATAAGCATCAGAAAATTAAAAGAAAAAGAAAACTTCTGGTTGACGTAAAGCAACCACGGAAGCCAAAACCAAGTATGTAAGGACACTTCTGTAAATTGTCCCTTCTGAGATTCTCAAAGTGACGGATATTCTTAAGATAGGAGAGAGAGAGAAAAGAAGCTAGCACAATCCAGGAGCAATAGATACACAGTTGAAATTTAGATGCTATTGGCAGGATTACCTTTGTGTCTCATGTACAGTCAGCTCAAAAAGAATACACCTTCCACAAATGTAAATATTCTCTTGCAACGCTATACTTGTTTAACATCCATCCCCCACCTATTATAATGACACAGTGCAGTTAAGTAAACAGCACTACTGCACGGGAGAGGTTCAGTTTTAACACACGCAAATGAATTAAACTAGATGTAAGCAGGTTATGAAACAATGAGAGAGTTGCCAAGAATCAAAGAAGAGATTGAATTTAACCATTATTAAAATGACAAAACTTGGGATCACCAAGTGTAAACAATTTTCATCACCTAATTAAACAGCCCATTAGTGTTTTCAAAAGAGATGGCTGGCGGTGGCCACTCAGAAAAACTGTTGACTTTGCAATGGTTTGTGCTCCGAGTTAATGGAGTTGATTTCAAACAAGCACTTCCCCTGTGCAATTCATTACAATCGCATCAAATCCGTTGTGTAATGCTGTTCGCTCTGGAATCAAAACGAGCCCATATTGCCCAGCACGTGGTGCAGAAGCCCGCTGCTGTGCAGTACTAACCATCCTGGGCATGCACAGAGCGGAGGGAGGACTTGAAAGCAAAGTACTGCTTGTAACCTGACCAACCTTGCTGGATTAGGATTACTTAGTGTGCAGAGTAATTAAAAACAAAAGAAAACAGGCTGGCGGTAGGGGCAGGTGTTAAGCGAGGGAAGAAACAAGGAGCCACCACTACGCATCTAATTTTGTTTTCGTTTTTAGATGGAGTTCAACCATACAGCTGGAAATGACAAAGCAGAACCTAAAGCATGTGTTATAAAGATGCACTGCAAATGAAAAATGAAAATCCCTACACACAATTTAATTTCCATAAAGATTTTGATGTACACCGAGTCCCCACTGACTGGACATTTTGCAGTTGTGAAGAACTCTCCTGCCCAAAGTTTCTCAGAGGTCTCTAACCACACGTTGGCATCAGCTTCTAGTGAAGGGCTTGACCAGGACTCCCCCAGTACGTGTGCAACCCCAGCCACCTGCTGAAGTGATTTGCCAAATGCTCCGGAGTGACCTGCAGCAGAAAACTCAAATGCTGCAGTTCCCTTCTAGGCCACCACCCCAGCCAGGAGAGCTGAGCAGAGCAAGACCTGCCTGCAGCTTGAACAAGATACTGTAAAGGTTCCCCAGCTATCCATAGAAAACAAAAAGTTAAAGAGGGTGAAGATTTGTTGAACTGTTCTAAATTATTGTGAGTCATTGTTTAGAACAGGCTCCTTTCTGTCTTTATCTCTCTTAAAGAGGAACTGTATCTGAAAATATATTTGTTTATGCAAATTGGACATCCTTCTCCTATTTGAATTAGCACCATAAGTGCATTCTGTATCAGTGCAGACATACTTGATGTATTTAATGTCAACACTACTAGCAACGATGGAGATTGGAAATATTGCTCTGCTTGTTGGCCATGGAATAAATTTGCCAAACAGAATCAGTGTAGCTCTAGAGTTTAAATTAATGCAAGCAACGCTGTTATCAGTAGTCTTTAGCCTGCCACTCTTAGCTTCTCACAGAAACATTTAGGAATAGGAAGTATTACATCTGGCTACAGCTGCATATTACATGGTCCATTGAGACTTAGATGCTGATGGCTGCACTGAATAACAAACAGCTGGGTATAAATGCAAAGATCAGGGAATCATAAGAAAATGCTTGTATAGTATCTCTGAAGCCTCGAACACAATGATACTGTATTAGCACTATTAGCATTACAGAATAAAATAGCCTGAGGATCGGCATTCAGCTCCTCAGTGTGGGGAACCAGTGACTTTAAGGCAGGTAGCGGCAGACTCTTTTCTGGCTACTGTAATATTTATATTCAAACAGTGTATTTTATTAAAAAGTTGGTGGTGAAACTAACAGCGATCCTGTCTGGAGTGCCTGGTAGAAGTCAGCCTGCCTCAGGAGTTATGGGACATACTTCTTCTGCACCCTTGGAAACATCTTGAAAATCTAAAATTAACAATGTGGGGTTTTTTCAGTGCAATTGGAAATAAGAGACACGAAGATCTGAAATGAGACAAGCCTGAGTCAATCCTTGCAATCCAGCAGCTTCCACTGAACAAGGAATTTATTTTCAAGCAAAAGAAGAAGTGAGTGTTATTCTATTAAATTTACTATATAGATCGCATGTTGCCAGGAGTGACACTAGACACGACTACCTGTCCTACAAAGCAACAGTACAGAAGGTATCCAGAGACCTCTCTAAGGCAACCGAAGAATAAAGCAAAAAAATCTGAGTGTGGCAGAAGACCTAAAAATTGTCACTAATTGGCGTAAGGGAAGAAAAAAACAGCTTGTAATTTATTTTATGGAAACATTGTTTGTTCAGTAAGTGAATGTGAGTAGTCTGGACCTGTAAAACCTAGAAACCCATTTTTCTGGCAGGTTTGAACTCTCCTTACCTACCTAACTAGACATTCTACGGTTCAAAGGACACTTTGTTAACTCTTGTCCACCTACACCAGAATTCACAGGGAAGCTGGTGCCTGGGGAAGGAGGTTGGTAAGCAAGCTGAATGAATATGGGTGTATGACAAGAAAAACCGAAGAGCAACTGTCCTTGTAGCCTGCTCAATAGAGCACATCTCTTGCTGTATTGAACGTCTTCAAATCTATTGAACTTTCCTGTCTCAGCAAGACCACTACTCACATTTCTGAAGTGGCTTAAGGGCCAAAGAGATCTCTCCAAAGACATCCTGAAGGCCTGAGGAGACATTGTTTTGATTCACCAGCCAAGACTGAACAGGTTTGAGACTGCTTTTTGGATTCCAGTGGAGAAACAGATGCTCAGGATGATGGTGGAGACGATTTGTTGACCAAATGTAATACTGGGTGGTGTTGCAGGTACAGAAAGAAAACGTATCTCTAGCCTGCCCGAGTCAACAGATGAGGGAGGAAGAATGAAAGAAAAAATTCTTCTCCAAAGGGAAACAGCTATAGATCCATGTGATAGTTCTCAAGCATCAGGAGCTGACAGAAAGGTATAAGGTGACATGGCATAGAACACCACACATAAGAAGCAGGCAGAAACATGGCACCTTGCATCTCAACAAAGTCATCATGAAAATAAAATCAAAAGTGGGATATTTTCACTAGTTGGCATACCACTGCCCTTCTATCTGTCTGGGTCTTGATACTGTTATGTAAGAAGAAACTCCCATCACGACACTAAGACCAAAGTGGGTTTAACTTCAGCAAACAAAGTGGCTTCAATTTCTCTACTGGAAACACAGCCTCTGCCAATGTTGAAGATAGCTCTGAGAATTCAGGAGCATTAAAGAGGCTAATGTACTTGAGCTTTGTTCTAATTACTTTTCTTAATAAGTTTTGCTGGACCACTAAGAATAGATGCTGTCCTGGGAACTCCAGCACTCAATCACCACGGTGTTCCTGTGCATAACTTGCAGCAATCAGGCAGCAGAATTTGGAGGCAGAATTACCAACTTGGGCAGCAACCGCATAAAGCACGTGGCTCTAATTGCCCTTATTGTCACCAAGCTGTAATATGAAGTTGCCCAAAGCCCCTTCCACAGAAAGCTAGATGCTCATAAACAGATATGTCATAAGATTCATATTATTTCATCCAAATTATTTTTAAAATTGCTTTTAGAAAAACTGAACCCGTGAAGAGCATCTGAATTATCACTTTCTTTAGAATAAGAAAAAAACAACCAAACTGAAAGGAAAGCAGTGAACACACGCTAATTTCAGTCCAGACTATTTGTGCTACTAGCAATAAACTCATTGACCTACATGCATGCACTTATTAATTGTTCACGGATGTATAAGCATTCCAGAACATCCCATATTTACTTATTAGCATTCATGTGATCATTCGACACCCCTACCCACACTCCTCAATGCAGTAAATCACAGAACCAATAACTGCATGTGACACTGTCATCAGAAGCTGCTGTCTTCCCGGGATCATTCCTACAGGGCAAATTCCACTTTCAGAGAGGATTCAAATACCCCACTTATCAGGGTGGAAAAAAAAAAAAAAGACTCAAAACTAAAGCTTATGAGAGGAAAAACAATGCATGAGTCTTATGAACCAGTGATTGATATACTATGATTGTATGAATTTCTATTCCAAAAAGCATATTATAGAAGTTCAGAATCAGCTATCTCCACCAAGAAGTTGGGTTTTTTGGTTTTTTTTGTTTTGTTTTGTTTTTTTTTTTCCCCTGACTTTCCAGTGCTTGTTTTACACAGTTAGGAAGTCAAGGAAACTTATCTCCTTTCTACTTCTGATTCTTCAGCTACTGGAATGGAAGATGGCAACATTTTGACATGGGAAAGATGCACCTTAGTTAGATATGCAGAGTCTCAGCAGCAACACAAACTCCTCGGTGTCCAGGAGAACATTGTAAAACCAACATTTTCAGTACTATCGCTTTCCTCCTGGAAAACACGGCTGTTCCACAGCATGGTGTGGTAGGAAGTTTCAACACCTATGTTATGACCCGTCTAATAAATCTTTGATGCTACCACCAATCATGAATAAAGTCTCAAATCCTTGAAAATAATATTAAAGAAGCAAACAATAGAGTAATTATTCTGAATTTATTTACAGTGATCTCAATTACAAACTATAGTTCAACTAGTTTCAATGGCAAACTATTGGAAATAACAGCACTAGCTTGATCTTTAAGAGGTCATAATTTTCAGTGAAAAATTCTCTAACACAGGCTAATGGTGCTGGTTTCCTGTATCTAAAAGCTACGGTCCTGGGCCTTATAGTTTGATTTTTATAAGCCTTATAATGAGGGTGGAGAGGATATACATTCCATTCTTCAGATGCATTTTTGTTCCACAAAGACTGCAATTTTCAGTCTCTTGAAAATGTAATTATAGATAATGTTTGCATCAGTGGCAAGAACACAATGAGCACACAGGGCATGAAAACTCCACTCAAATCACATCCTCTTAGGTTACGAAGCTTGTCTTCTGCCAAGAGTGGAGGCATTTCAACAAGCTAATGTTGAGTATGGAAAGGATTGTGCTTTACACTAACCTATACACACATTCTGCTTTCACTTTTCCCATTATTCTGCTCTTTGCATAGGGAACCTACATAAATCAGAACAAAGATTAACTGGCATTACTTTAAAAAGATGATGTCTAGAAAAACTTTAAAATACATTAACTAAAAATATAGAGGTCTATCAGTACACTTTGTTCCAATGACAACCCCTTTTGCAGTTTCAAAAGTAAACCAAGATCAAACCAAAAAGTTAGCCAGTGAAAATGTATCAATGTTGCATTTTGTCTCACTTTGAGACAAATTAACCAGGTTCAGGTTAGAAGCGAGACTGAAGACTGCTTCAAAGCTAACATGACCACCAATTTCAGGTAGAGAAATCAAGCATCTGATTTGCTCAGATCTACCCAGAGTGAACCATATTAGGGCAAAATGAAATGTATGTATCCGATATTAAAAAAAGAAATCTGTATCAGAGGAGTTCTGCATCATATAAGTTAAGCATATCGTATGTAAAGGTTATATATCTTATATATTCAGTGTAACTACTGGTCCACCTCAGTAGCAAACCAGAACCAGCCACAGTGTAAGTGATCTTGATGCTGCTTTGGTGCTACTTTCAACATGTCCATCACCTAGAGTGCACTGAGCTCCTTGACTAAAAAAAATTAACCCGCTTTCTAAAGAAAATAGTTTTATGCACAGAAGGATGAGGATGTGCATTTGCACAACAGCACAAAGAACCTACACAGCACCCCAAAACCCCACAGGCGGTTAGGTGTGAGGGGCAGGCAGACCCAGAGCTTGATGCCACAAAGTGTTCCCCAACTATCACAAAGAGATGAGAACAGAGGGCATCCAGCAAGCAGAGAATCTCGTCTCACTAAGGCCCACAATTTAACTGTGAGTCTTCTGATGCCATTAAACTTACTGCCATAACAGATGAAGATGACTTCTTATTTAAGGGGGGGCAACGGTGGGGGTGGAAAGAGGATAAATGAACGCCTTAAAACCCTGAAGGCAAATCAGGATAACCCCAAAGTATGTTATTATCAACCACAACTTTCTCTCCATTTCACAGAGTGTTGTGATTCTTCACACTAGGAGCCGGCACTTGCACTAATTGGGAGTCCTAGCATGCAGCTACCAAAATACTTGTCTTCCAGCAACCCCAGAGAGAAGCACACAGTTGTGTTTCATAAGCAAAGAGAAGAATCAGACTTAAGCTCTTGTCACACTGAATATGTCCAATCAACATAAATTCTTTGTCTTTATCTGTTCGCAATGCGTTTGGATCACAGATAGAGTGCTTTGAAATCAAAGAGAGTCTGCTCATCGACTCAACAAGCTTTGGGTTCAGTCCTTAATTTATTCACAAAAACCAGTCTTTCTGGAATCTGAATCTCTGAGCTCACTCTAAACCACTCACGTTAGTTAAGCTTTACCACCAGTTTCACGGTACACAAAGTCAAGCGCTTAAAGAAAGGGCCATGATCTACTCAAGCGCGTATAGGTAGGTGTTCTGCTGCATCATCTAGCTTGCAGCTGCAGATAGTTATTGTACAGGGAAATGCCATTCCCCCCAGTGATAAAAGCTTTACCTAAACACCTCAAAATCAAAGCAACTGCTCACATACAAAGTCTGTCAAAGCTATAATTGGGGAGAATTCCTTAAAATCTGATGAAATGTAAGTCTTACTGAGTTTAACTAGGTCTTCTTGCAACACTCAATATTCCCGGCTGAAACTCCCAGCTTATCATGTGGAATTAACAGATGCCCTTGAGAAAGGCACATTACGTAGATCCACAGTGATTTGCATTGGGTAAGTAGGGCAACTTGTGGTTGTGGAAAAAAAAAACCAACAAAACCAACACGATAGTATCGTATTTGGTTCACAACTGTTGTACGAGACTGTTTAAAAAACAGAGCTGAAAGAACCTAATAAAACACCCAGTACAAAAATGCAAGAAGACCTACTATGTTTTGTCAAGCAACATTTTTGTTAGACCACAGATCCCCAGAAGACCTAAAAAAATCAAAGGCAGGGCTGGTAGTTCCAATAAGCTGGGTCAGTGAACACAGAACAAAAAGGATGGTCACACTTCCAGGCAGTTTCAAGACACAAGCTACTAGCTGGATACTAGGAATATAAAATCATTATAGGTTGCTCTCCAAGTTCAATAGCTTTCTCTTACCTATCTTATCAAAGGAGGAGGAAAATAAAGTAGATATTTTGCAGATATTTATAGGAACTTCTTCCACCAGAGCAGCTGGAGAGGAATCATAGAAGTGTTTGAATATTAAATGGATGGTGATAGAAGAGTGACCCAGCAGTCAAAGAAACCTGTCAGTGGTAGCTAAGTGGAGATAGCAAGGGCAGGGTAGTTCCTACCTTGCAAGGTAGGACGGGGGGGAAGGTTGTTGCAGGCATGCAACATGGAGCAGAGCGTGCTGAAGGCTCCCAGTATTCTAAACAGACACGAGCAAAGCAAATTGCATATGTCAAGGACAGAGAAAAATATGACATGAAGTGGTAAGAGACTGGAAAAAAGAGTTTTAGCTATGTTGATGGATTTTTAAAGTGCTAGATGCTAAGCTTTTTCACTGCTTAAAAAGAAAAAGTTTTTCAGCTAGATCTACGAGGGGTTTCATTATTTACAGCATATTATAGAATTGGATAAAAGGGCTTTGTTTGCTGGTTCTTGGCAATGTGATTATTTGCTGTTAAATATTTACAGATTTTTTTTTGCCCAAAGAGTTTTGGGGAAGGAGAGGGAAGTTGATTTATTTCTTTCTGAGCTTCCATGAAGCCTTCCAGGTTCGCATTCAGAAATTATCAGCAGCAATTTTGCATTTTCTGGGATTTGAAGCTTTGCTGGGCTTAAAAATGAAAATCTTCATTCCTGTTAACACAAATGATGCTCCACTTTTTAAACATAACATAAATCTTAAATTATTATTTTTTCTCCTAAGTAATCCTGAATCTGCATCTTTTATGAAAGTCTGCCTAAATACATACCTTTCTCCTCGCGTTTCCTTCTGCACATCTCCCCTACACAATATTCATCTTACCCAGGGGCCTGGCGTCTCTCAACTCACAATTCATTCCATATCTGTGGCTTTAAACCAAACAGATAAAATCAGACACCCAGCTGGCTGAAGTCAGCAGCAGTCCTCTCCATTTCATTTCCCACTTGAGTAGAAATGGAAAGCCCGGGGAAGCCCAGAGACCTTCAAATCCTCTGAAGGCCAGCGAAGTAAAGAAGTCTAAGTATCCCCTGATGGGCAGGAGAGGACAGAGGAAGCAAAGAGGTACAGAAACAGCCAAAAAGTCTCTAGGTCCTGCAGAGCTTCCAGGCAGCAATATGGGCATCTTAGCAAGCTGAAAATTGTTCCTTTCCGAATCCTGGTGTGTATCACTTGCTACAAACAGCCTGCTGTTCCTCAAAGATACACAGGCAACAACGATGCTGACAAACTGTACACGTAGGAAGAAGTGACCTAAAGGAGACTGGAATAAAACTGGAAACGAAGAAGAAATGACCTAAAGGAACCTGGAATAATACTTTGAAAACACATGGATCGGCCAGTGCTGTTCAAGACTGCTTGGGCCAGACTAAGCTTCGTAAGCAGTATTTCTGGCTGGAAAACAGTTCTCGCTCTTCCATGAATTACTGCACAGCTGTTCCAAAGGAAGGGTTTGCATAGGATGTTAAAGAGTTCCTTCAGTCCTACTTTATTAAGACAGCCAGGAACACCATGTCAACATTATCGGGCTGTGTTGAAATGGCCATTGCAGGAAAAGCACCTCAAAAATACGTAGGATCTGCCCCAAAGTCATTGTGCTCTACAATATATAATACTGCATACAAAGCTTCATTCCATTCCAGTGAAACACCCTAGGAACAGCACAGACATGAGCACTATAAGAAGACGATACTAAAACTCAGAGGTTTTCCTGTTCTACACAGCCTTGTCTTGAAGATAAACAAACATGATCTAGCACACAAGATACTGGGCTACACTTCAGCAATAATGAAATCAGGCAAACAGAACTGTTTTAAAAATCTGTAATATAGCGGTGGACTTTTACTATATCTGAGCACTGTTACGAAGCTGCTGCATTTACTCTTTACTCCACAGACAGCAAACCAACTTAAAAGGAAATGTTGTACTGTTTTCTGCAGCCAAACGATAGAGACGTATGCCGGTGAAAGCTGAGAGCCCTCAGGCATCCAGATGAATCCTCCTCTCTGGCAAAGGGGAAAAGGTTCGTCAAGAATAAAAGAAACCCCTTGCCCCAGCCTGAGATGTGTGAACATCCCTCAAAAGAGTACACGGCAAATTAAAAACCGACTTATCTTCTGCTTCATCATCGAGATAGAAACTCACTTGGCTAGCAAGGTAGAACAGTATCTGAAGTGTTAGTTGCCTCATGTGTCCATGTTGAAGTTCACTCCGAAGCGAGCCATGGGAAAAAGACTGCAAAAAACATTTATACAATTGTGATTCATGGTTCAGAGCTGGACAGCCTCGCATGGGATGCAAAGCCCAACGTTATGCATTCCTCATTCAAGCCAAGCTCCAGTAAACCCATTGGAAGTTTGGCTTGAACACGGACTGCAGGCTACAGTCAGTAATAAAATATCCGATAATAATGCCTTACGTGTCCAGAGATGTTCTCTTTTTCTAAGAATTGCTTCATTTGTCATCTATTTTTCCACATCCTGCAAAATTAAATGCCGATTTTATTTCTTCATCTTCTCCCTGGTCCCCTCCCACTCAATACTGATCTCCAGAAGGAGCTGGTCACTCTGAACCTGCCCAAGAAAGCCAGCGCTCACCTTGCAATCCTAAAATTTCAGAGCTTCAAGGAAGAAGTTGCATTACATGGGTCAGTTTAGGACAAGGGGAATGACTTTTGTAATTTTTTTCCCTGGACTGATCAACTCAACCTATGACTATCCCTTAATTAGGCATTTATGGTTTTGTGGTAAAATCTCTGAAGCAGCTCCAATCAGCATGGTTTCAAGAATCAATTTTACAGACTAAATTCATATCTGAAGTAATAGTCACTGTAATTTCCTGAAATTTTACCCCCTACTGTCCAAAAAAAAATATATAGAGAAAACTAGTTTGGGCAGGGGAGTTAAAGTATGAAATAAAAGTTTCAAAGCAGTAAGATCTTGGTAGAAGAATTTAAACCGAATTTAAAAAAAAATTGAAAGTTCATTTACTAGCTAATGAAATTATCAACTTATATATATGTTTATATAGAAACACTGCAGATAAAATGACAGATTCCCCCCCCCCCCACCCCCCCCCAAATCACACGACAAGAGGATCAAGTGTAATAAAACACATGGTGAAATCAAGCAAAAGCGCAGCCATCTAATGTGCAATTTCTACAGCATTTTGTATGAAAACCAGATACAGAATAGGGTTTTCTTTAAGTGATAGCCACTGGGCATGGAGTGTGCTTGACAACATTTCAGACTCCTAATGCTTGTTCTACAATCCATCTGTGATAAAATATTAAAAAAAAGTGTTTATTGATAAAGGGCATAGCCAGATGTCTCTCTCACTAGCAAGGAATTGCAGGCGAATGCTGACAGATCCAAGCAATTGAATGAGCCAGGAAAAAAGAAAAAAAATAAAGAGAAGGAGGGAATAGATCACTTGATTTTGTAGATTTTCAAATACAGTTATCCTCTGCCAGAAGGTAATAACTCTCAATTACCTGGGTCTGTTTCAGGCAAACGAAGTGCACTTAACTCACACCAGGCCAGGCACAGTCAGTGCCACTGGACCAAATGCCACTGAGGTCTGGAGTCAATGACACAACACGTGATGGGTCAAGCAAGCAAGCTCTTCATTATTTTTCTTTTGCATCTCTGAGCAAATTAGTGATGCGAAGCCATCGAGAAGCAAGAAGCGGGAGGAGTGTGTGTATATCAAACAAGAAGACAGAGTCATGCCTTTGGATTGAGAGGATGAAGGATCTTCATTATTTTTCAGGGTTATGAAACAAAAGATGGCTCTTGTCAGCTGTGACTTGCAATCAGACTGGAACTGCTTCAAAGGATATAGGATGTAGGAAAAGAGCACAAGGAAAAGCACAGTACAGAAGGGGACAGAAAGGGTCATTGTTGGTTCAGTAGGAACTGTCTGTCCTGTCTAGGAGATATCCACCTGGAGAGCGTGTGTGTAGCTGGGTATCTCCTGACTCTTACCCATACATCAACTCCACCGTTGTCTAGGGGCCGGTACATCCGAGTGGTAAGAAAAAGTTGTAAATTAGCACTGCAATGTATTTCCGCCACTGCTGGGAGACAGTCAGTGTTAGGCCTTTCTGTCAGGACTATATTTGCTTTATAATGCTAACCCACACAGAAAATAATAATAATAAAAATCAGTAGATCACTTAATGCCCTTTTTATGAAAGATCAATGGCTGCATCTCTGAAATAACAGTGGTCATAAACTTCAAAAGCCCAGAGTAAGATTCACAGAACAATTCAAGAAACTAACAGGCATGTGAAAATAATAAAATTAAACACTCGGGTTGCTGTTGTCGTTTTCCTGGCAAACCTGAAGCGGCTCAACTTGCATAGGCTGATGGGGAAAGGAAGGACACGAATTCCCTGCGTTCTCCTTTGCAGAGGATGAGTGCATCCTTGGTAGCAGTGGGGAGTGGGGTGAACTGGGCACAACTGGACACTTTTGCCTTCTTCCAGAGCAACCTGGGCAGAGCTGGACACAATCATGCCCCTTGCAGCCTAATCGAAGGCAGCAGGGCTGATGCATTCCCGGGCACAGTGTTAATGTCTCCCTGGTCCTAAGCCGTAACTCCTTCCCTCAGATGTGACAGTATGCTGCCCCTGATAGTAACCAACAGGTAAACTCACAAAATAAACACAGGAGGCTGACACGGAGCCTTTCCTGCTGCTATTGCCTCAATGTTCCTTTTGGGACACTGCCTTTGAATTTGCTTTCTAGTATTGCCACCATTTGCTAGACAAGGGCACCCAGGCAAAGGAGAAGCTGTCCCAGGGCAGAGACCAGTCTGAAGATACTGGGTCTTCTTCAGCAGAGTTGCAAGAGGTGAGAGAACATAGCTGTTCTCTTGAATATAAACTGCTTTTTATATTTGTGTAAACCTACAGGAAAAAAATAAAAATCACCAAACAAGCGCTATTGGTAGAGTAGGCAACTCCTTTGTGAATTGGCTCATTTAGGCATTCATTTAAATACAGTAATTAAGATTTAACACAAAACAGAAGCTGCTTTCAGATGTCATTTTGAAGGCCAGATGATCTCCTCTTTATTAATATTATAATTTTAAACTATTGTCAGCTGATTTTTCAAGGATCAAGCTGTGAGCAAAGAGAATGCGCTGCTGAAGTGCGTCCTATTTACGTACCACAGTCCCAATGAAAATGAGAGACTCATTATAAATCCGTGATACAGAGGATGGATAAACTGCACAACTAAATCTCAAGGTGCTTTATCTGGACGATAGGAGAGAATTTATAGCTTCAGCATCTGCCATTCACCTTTTCTATTTAACACCATATGGAAGAACACAACAGCGTTTAAGGCAACATATTTCTGAAACCCTTTATGAGAAAGCCAGCAGCTTACTGCAAATGAAAAATGAAATCCTGGAGGGAACACAAGTGCTTCGCTTCCTTTCCATAGGCATGCAGAATGCGGGAATGCGGGGGAAAGCAATTAAAGTATGATGATTCTAAAGGGGAATAATTATTTCACAATTACTTGAGAACATTACATTTATTGCTCTAATTAGTTTTTATTTTCCGAATAGGCATTCTTGTTCCTGCATTTTTCTTGCACCTACGAAGGTTTTTCCTGTTTTCCCACTTCTTTGCTAAGGAAGGCTCAGACTCGCTCTCTACGCGCCTTCTCTATTTTGTGATTTTAGCCTCTGGTTAACCTTGCCCTGCCATCAGTTTGTTTTAATCAAAGGAAACCATGTCAGGGAGATGCAATATACTTTACAATTATATGAACACACAAGAAATAATCCGCTATAGGAAACACGGTATCTAGAAATGAAGGGGGGGGGAAATCTCTCTGCTTTAGAAGGAAAGAGGTTTTTATATGCTTAAACTATAAGACAATGATTTTTCTCCAGAGGACTGTCTTGCCAAAGTGTATTCCTCATGTTCCAGGAGCATTTAAGAACAAGAAGATTTTGTACACCTTTTGCTTATATCGGCTGGGTCAAATATTTTTATATTAATCTATGAATTAATTATGAAATTTGAATAGTCCAAATGCTCATAAGACATCAAATATCCTAAAATGCCAATGAAATATTTAGCTACCAAAGTTTTTAAAGCCATCATAAGTGATGATTAATTTGGATGATGAATACATGTGGGGGAGGCTTCAAAATCTGTGAGATCATACCATAGGAAGTGGAAGATATATTTAAATATTAATGTGCTGAGAGTCACCGTAGGTTAAATACTGAATGGGGTTCTATGCAGCTACTAGAAAAGATGATGGGGGGAAGGGTGCATGAAATCGTAATTACTTAATCAACATCCAAAGATTTATTTTCCTTTCTGAAGTTATTTGTCAACAGTCAAGAATTTTCTACTTCTTTTGCTTTGCTTTCCCTCAATAGTGGCCCAAGGAATTTGTCATGCACGTAACTTAAGTGACAAGTCATAATACTTAAAATAGAGCTATTACTAAAACAAAGTTAGAGTAAAATGCCAGTATAAGGATGAGGCTATGGACTTAAAAATCAGCTAATACCTGGCTATCCATTTTCAGTTAGCAATTAATGGTTTGATAAGTCTACATATAAAAACTCAGTTGAAAAATTCTTTTTGACAGTATTTTGAGTTTTCCCTGTGGTGAAGTTTGAAAAAAAAAAAAGTTAATTTTATTACCTCCAGTTTATGCTGCAAAAAGTCCTGTTTTGCAGGCTTAGTGCAGAAAGGGAAGTTCTGGGTTTTCTTAAGTGCAAGAATGCCTGCAAATGATGACGTCTTATTTATTAAACAATAAATACGAAGAAAGAGTATCGGAAATTGATCTTCATTGCCTTTTTAATCAGCATATTGCACATACATCTGATTTTGACTCATCTTGGATAAAAGAGCAGGAATTCAAAGACTAAATACTTTTACGCGTAATTGCCACAGAACCCATGCAGTTGCATGTGGGCTGCTTTAAGCATCATGTATTTTCTTGACATTATACTCAGCCACCAAAAATTAAAGTCAAATTCGAGTTTGCCTCTTACAACAAATGCTATTAGTCATTTACATTAAAGGTAATCCCAGGCAGTGGAATGTATATCATGGAACAGAAAATCTTTGGTGGTATTGCAAAAATCAACGTGGGGGGGTTACTACGATGAGTTTTTAATCCTCAAAGCAACCACTTAACAACCAGCCAGTTGGCATGTACATGTAAGCCAGTGAAATTACTAAGCAAATTACACTGAACTCGCATTTTATAACTGCACTTAGTAACCATTAACCCTCTCCTACCCTGCCCAGATACACACACACACACATTTCCCCCTATACCGTTTCTTTAAAATTGCTTCTTCCACACAGTTAACACACACAGGCTGCGAGTAACGTCAGTCAAACGGTTTCTGACCCTTTAACTAGAGCACTAACCAAGCAGCCTCTTTGCAAGCATTTACAATGGCTAGAGCATCCAACTTGCCATTTGCCCTCAAGAACAAAAGTTGATACATCTTCACATATCCTAGAGGGTCTATTTTCCAATGCCATTTCATTAATGAATTTTTATTAGTAAAATTGCCATTCAATTCCTAGCCAGGTACACCAATGCCATGCATGCAGTTTAATTATACTGAATAGTCATGCTCAAAGTTATCTGGTGTTCTGTTTCACTTCTATTTAGCCAGATAACAGCAGCAAAATTTGGAAGGAAGCAACACTTAAGAGCAACTAACAGTCTCACAGAGGTAAGAGTGTTTTAACTTTGACAATTATCAAGCTGGCAGTTAACTTTCACAATACGCATGCACTGAAAATTAGTCCTTGAAAACCCCCCTTCTCTGTTGCTTGTTGAAAAAATGGATGGTACTGAAGAGAATTCCTTTTACAAAGAACTTTTAAATGTGTAAACAATGGGAAGTGTAAGTGATACTGCATGGTGCCGACTTCGTAAAACATCTGATACGCCACTGGCATAGCAAAAAAGAAACCTTAAAAAAAACCCCAAACAGTTCTGCAAATTTTCACTGTGAAAGAGAAGTTTTACATACATCTTGCTAATTGCCTCACTCTAAAATAGGAAATTCCTTTCTGCTAAAGACTGAACTAAGCGATACTCAATGGCTAGACCAGATGGCGAGGTTAAAAGTTTTGTGCAGCACTGTAACTTGGAGCACGCTCTGTGATGCACTGTGCCGCCCCGCTGAACGCTGCTGGCATCTTGCTGCACGTCTGGGCTGGGCCCGCTAAAGGGTAAGGTGCATTCGTGCCCATGACCCCTTACGCATAATCAAACTGCATTCTCGTCAGCACTGATTAGTCCAGAGAGTTGGGGACTTGCAAATAAATGTGTGTCACCACTTGGCTAGAAAGACAAAATAAATATGTTTCAAATGGCGAATTGGGGAGTTTTAGAAAGGCAGTGTAGCAAAGCTTGCACAGATAGCATTTAGTTTCAAGATTATTTTTTTTTAGGAATAGAAACTCCCTTAATTAAGAGCAATTTAGCCTTGATATCAATTTGTATGCATGACACATGATCCCTTGAAATCATACATCTTCACAATTACTTAGATGAGCAGCAAAGCAGAGCTTGGTTAACACAAGGAAGACAACACGACCACTGACAATGCAGGAGGTAAAGTTTTTTTCTTCAAGAGATTACAGGGTCCTCATCAAAATAAACGAGGAACCAGCACCAAATCCTACAAGCATGTATGTTTAGCAATTTCATTATTAAACTTCTGTATTTAGAGATTCGCTTAGAAGCTGACATGTCTCTAGAGTAATGTATGTTCAAAGAAACAAAAATCAAGATCGGCATCTAATGAACACTGACTGTGTTTCAAGCTGTGTTAAAAGACATCATGGATGCTTCCAAGATAAGAGGAGTATAAAGATAGCAATGCAGAAGGAAGAGTTTGACATGGTACTCCTCCCTCAAGGGGCAAGTTGGAGATAAAGTCGTATAAGCCTAAGTGACAATAGGGCATCATCAGCCGCAGTTAATGGTGCCTTAGAGCTTGGAGATGTTTGTTAGCAGTATCTCTTCTGACTGCCTGGAAGGACAGCAGGTAGAAAGTCTAATCAAAGCTGAGACAATGACAACAAGGGGAAGTTCAGCTGTGGCAAGTCCCTACAGAGCAAGCAATGTGAACGTTCAGCTGCAACTTTGTACCCTAATAGTCAAACCTATGCAATTTTTTATGCAAAAGGGGAGAAATACAGCACCTTTTCCAAAACCGACCGGTGCCAATAAAAACAGGGATCTTACAACGAGTAAAAGAAAACACGGCAGAGAACTCGTTTGAATTTAAGATCACAAAACAGAGACAACAAGCAGCACTTCCGCAAACACTTTGCTGTCCTTCAAGGACTGTAAAAACAGTATAAGTCGTCCACATCAAGTGGGTTCACTCCCTGCCTCTTTCCCCTCTCTGACACTTATTAAATCTCAGCTGCCTGTACAACTGGCCACTACTGAATATCTCCACACAGAACATTGCTAGTTCAAGCAAAAGCACTCCACCTTAGGAGAAAGTTTGGTTGTAAAGAAGGTAATAAAAGTCTGAATAGGCTTAGATGGGGGCACAGTATGCAAGCTGATTTCTGCAAATCGCAGGTGACAGTCTCCGCTGCACACACGAGTTTATTTACACTTGTAACTTAAGCGCTGCCTCAACCAGAATAGCTCCAGCACAGAGCCCATGCCAAAGCCTCTCGCTTCATTCTAATGTAACTCAAACCACATTTGTCATCCTGATGAAAGAAGAAAAAAAGCAACAAAATAAAAGATTTTTGGATACTGTAAAAAACGCAGCACTGTCCTCAGCCTTTCTATCTTTCAGCAAGTGACTATTTCCCCGTTTCTAGCTTTTATTTCCTCAGGTAAGGCTTAGGTTACCTGAAAATCCCTGTCAATTGGCAATGCCCAAGAGGATGGTAACAGAAACTTTCAGGTCGAGACGAATGGAGCAGAGACAGGCTAGGGGAACACTTCTCTTTCTGAAATTCCAGCATTCAGCGCCTTCTGATAAACCTCACCCCCAGTTCCACTCCATGTAAAACAACCACCCTCACCCTAATTAACACTGTCTGTACCAGGCAGCTGTCGGGGACGGGATTAAAAAAAAAAAAAAAAGAAGAAGAAAAACCTTTGCTTTCTGTCTGGTCTTACTCCCAGTGGGTGCTTAGTGTTACGTCTGAAGGCTGCCGAAGCTTTTGCAAGGCGGATTTTTATTCTGCCGGGGAAGGGCTGAGGCGGCACGGGTGGGTCCGGGCTGGGCGCAGGGGACAAGTAAGTGTCTGTGGAGGAATTCCCGGTGGGCACGGAGGAGAAGCGCACTCGGGTACGCGCGCCCGCCGTGCGTTTCTCCACGTTGCATCATATGAACGCCCCCCCGCCCCCCGTTGCCCCTCGCCCGCCGTTCCCGACCTGCCGGAACACCGAACGCCCAGCTGCCGCCCTGGTAGTGGGGAGGGGGGGGAAGCACACAGAGCACGGAGACCACCGAGTGACTTGGGAAGGGCGCGGGAGGAAAAAGCAAAGGGGGAGGGGGGACCCCCTTCACCTCCCGCGGAAGGGCGGGCGGGGCGGGAGGGACCCGGCCGAAGCCCCGCGCCCGCCGGCAGGGACT
>VZSC01006078.1:189526-276308 GCA_013398225.1 Steatornis caripensis | reverse complement strand
CCCCCCCCGGCCCCCGCCCCACGCTCACGTTTCGGGTGTGCACCCAGCACATTACAAGGCGGGAACCCCTCTGCTCAGGTTTCTGCGAGCGCACAGTGCTTTGCACAGACTTAAGTTCTTCCCAGTACGGCAGGAAAGCGCGGTCGCCACTGCCAAACTGGGAGCGCTGGGAACGTTTAGGCGGGTCGCTCAGCACAGGCTTCTCTCTACTCGAATTGCTGCCGTTCGGACCTCGGCGCCCGTTAAACGCTCCAAAGTGATGTTACCGGCTCGCGAGAGGACTAGCAGTGACTCTGTCCTCCCTGATCAGAAACGGGGATTTGAATCAGCGACGGCGGTAAAGCCTCCCTCGCGCCTGCCACCTGCCAAAAGCCCCTGCCCAACCCCGCCGCGCTCAGAGTTGGCCGCAGCCAGCGCACAGAAGCGACGCCACCAAGGCACACACAAAATTCCACGCGTACAAGGAGCTGGAGCCACCACCACCCCACCCCCACTCTACCACCCCCTGAAAATCTGTACAATTTGTCCTTTGCGTCTCCAAAACCTACTCGCTTCAACACAAAGCAGCTCCAGGCAAAAGAATATTAACGCGTTTGCGAAGATTACTGGGTGATCTGAGCAGTCTAGACAGACAGAATGTTTCTCCGCATCGCGTGTGCTTCTCTTTCTGAATCTCTCTCCGGGTGTTATAATTTCATTTGTTCTTGGATAATCAATGCTTGGAAAAAGTAGCAAACGCAAATCAAAAAGTAAAAGGTTTAAACTTTTTCAAAGAGTATTCTAAAATAAAATTAAGTCGACCAATACATACAAATACGGTACCAGCCAGTCCAAGTTTTATTTACATTTTGAACAATGTCGGTTTGATGATAAAAATACAAACCAGGCAAATTTTCAGAGTCAGGTTTATTGCACTAAGAGACTTGTCCATTTCAAACAGTTAAAAGGAAGAAAACCCCCTCAGGCCGCGAAAATTTTTGTGTACTTTGCAAGTCTAAAGAAAGAAAAGGTTCACTTGGCCCTCAGCATAATCCCTGTAGGACAGCTGCAATCCTGAACAGATATCTATAGCGTTATTAATCTGCTCTGTTCTGTACGTTCGCATACTGTCCTCATCACCATGGCACTTACACATCTACATAGACGTGCCCAAAGCAAAGCTATGGCTCCCCTTTACTAAATTAACGGCAATTCCTCTACGCCACCCATCCATCACAGCGTAGGACTGTACAGCAGATGACTAAAAAAAAATTAGTGTAAAGTCTCAATAAAAGGAGAAACCAGCACAACTTCCTCCAGCTGGATGCAGCCACATGGGTTTTGATCTGAGGCCTCCATGGTGGTTAATCCAGCCCAGAGCAGAGTTGGATTAACTTTCAATTTCAAAATCTTGCCACTGCAGAAGGGGCAGGTTTTAGCTCAGAAGAAATACAGGCAGCTCAGCGAGGATGAAGATATTCTTTTAAGTAAGAAGTCTCCATCCCCACTTCACCCCGTGCGGCTGGATCTGTACCTCTTCATCACCTTTTTTTTGGTACATGCTAAATCTAAGGGACTTCAGTCTCACCAGCCTGTGGCTTTTAAGGACCGCGGTCCCACTGCTGCTGACTGAAAAGTAAATCCATGCTTTGCACAGGATGCAAAGGGGAGAGGGGGAGAGAATCACAAATAATTTTCCTTAAAATCTTCATATGGAATAGTGAGATCTTTATGAATTTGCCCCATTTCACAAGGTGTAAGTGCTTAAAAATGCTTCATTAAAACATATGTTCGTTTGAAATATTTATTTTCCTTTTAATTACATGTGAATTAGCTGGAAGAAGCTGTAGGGAAGCCCTCTTACTGACTTAAGCCTTCTCAGCAGTTTGTTAAATTCTAGCCTCAAATCCCTTGAGGGAATACTGGATTCAAAGCAGCTTTTAATCATACTATAAGGAGGGTGAAGTAGTATGTAAGTAGGTCATAGAGAAAGCATTACAAGTGCATAGGTTATTGCTTTATTTAACAACTACAGCGTAACACACTTTTCAAAGCACATTTGCTTTTGCCATTTAAAAGTCAGAGGCAGGAACGGGGTCAAATGCAAAAAGAAACTCTCTCTATAAAAGATACCGAGATACGACTCGAGGAGAGCTTATAGGGAGAAACTGCATTCAAATAATTTTGTTCTCAAACATAAATTATGTAGCATTTGTGTATGAATCAACTCTTGAAGGCAGAGGGTAAGTGGTGAAAAACAACCAAAAAAACCTCCTGAACGTTTCACACTGCTACAGGCTGAGCTCTGTTATTTGTAACGTTAATGCCAGTTTCTTGACCAGCACAAATGCGCAAAATAGCGACTTTTATCAAAAATGAAGGGAAGAATGGAAGCTTTGGTCCGTTACTATATTACAGAGCGAAATGAGGAGAGGGAACGGCAAATGATGCTGCATTAATTTTCACAGCATAAATCAGACAATAGATGTAAACACTGGCTTAGAGGAGCTGCATTATTGCTGTGCTATCGCTGCCCGCTGATATTAAGCTTTTTCAGCTGGTGGAGCATATGGCAGTTTTGAGGAAGGAACCTGGAATTTGGAATCAGCAATTCTCAGACTTTAATCCTATTCCAGCTACAAATGTTGCCTCCTATCCATCCTCCCCTCATTTCGGAGGCCCAGATCCTGCTTGCCCTGCATTTACTCTTTGTGCCTCGGTTTCTCTACACGTCTAAGCAGGGCAGATGAAGCAACTCCACCTCACATTTGCAGATTAGTCACCGTTCAAGTGGCTTTTTAAAGACAGAGCTATACGCATTTTCTCCAAACAACTCAACCTTTGAAAACTGAACACCTCTTCAGAGCAAAAAAAACCCCAAAACCAAGCCCAACACCCTGTAAAAAGTTCAGCTGGGGTTGAGCGGTCGAGCGTAGGAGCTCACTCTGACATCACTGCCTGTGGCTTTCGTTCAGCGAGTGACAAAGAGAGCAGACACCCCTTTCCCTTGTAGATCCCACAGTCAAATCCAGCATGGAGCTCACATCATGGCCCCTCTCCAGCCCCGCTCCTCACCGTTTCCTTAATTGCCATTATTTTAATCAACTTGCCCCCCTGGTATCGGGCCAAGGAAAGGCTACCGTTGGAAGCACTTCAAGGGAAAGTTTCCGAATGACTTCATTCTCTCCCAAGCCTGCAAGGCAGTATGAAGAGAGTTCAAATCCTCTTCTTTATTCCCCCCTAAGCCAATGAACATGCTCAGGATTCAGCTTATCTCTGGCATCAAAGCAAGTTTCTAACAGAGGTGGCAGAAGCAGAGCTCAGCGACGGCGGTGTAAATTTGGAGCAGGCTAAAATGACTTCAGTGGAATCACTCAGGACCTTCCACTAATCTGAGGGGAAAAAGAAATCTGGTCCAGATAGCATTATTGAATGCAAATGAGGTGTTTGCTCCCTTTCACTAAGAAATAACCTTCCAGGAAAACCATGAGCCTGAAAGTAGGAGCGTGGCTACCAGCGGAAAATACAGCTTTTTGGTTTGTGTGGTGGGATGTGAGCCTACCCGCCTGTAAGGGGGCGAGGAAAGCCATCAGCTTAACTTTTAGTAGCAGACTCTTGGAGGGACAAGCAAGGGGGGAAGAAAAACCAGAGAAAAAAGAAAAGCAAAGCACAGGAGCACAAGTTACACAAAGCATTTGGGCAGAGCTAAATGGTGTAAGCACCATAAACAATTAAAGTAAAGAGGAGTGCGTTTCTTTGAGTGGCAAAAAGTAATGGACCAATTCTGCACTGTTTTACTGTGAAGATTTTGATTATTTGTAACAAATCTGTCTTTGCCAGTTAGATCTAACACTAGAATAAAGTTTTGCATTATGAAGCCTTAACCTTTCAGTAAGGATTTTTTTATTTATGAAACCAAACACACAACAGTCTTCCCTTCATCATATTTCGAGAAATAAAAAAAATAATCGAAACCCATTTAAAAAGAAAATTAACTTATTGGTTAAAGCTCATCAATGAATTTTATGTATTCAAATTTAGTCGCGTGTGAGGCTCCCCCCCGCTTCCGTAGGCTATTGTAGCTAATTAATAATTTTCAGAAATAAACGTCATTTAAAATAAGCCCTGTGAAAAGGTACCTCAAATTAAGCATTTCTAGAGCTTTCACTTGAAGCACATAGATATTATGTAAACTTGGTTGCTATAGTAAGACTTCCCACTCACTTCTTTTTTTTTTAATTCCTATTTTATACCACTGAAGGGGTGATTTCATCACTGTGGGTATAAGGCCTTTGTTCCATTTTGCGGGTAATAACTCAATCTTTCCGAAAACAATTAGGCAAGAGTTTATGACACAAGGCAGACGCTACATGAGATGGAGGGCTTTTAGGCAAGGCCTTTAATTTGGAGGCACACCCTACTTTGTTCTATAGCATGCAAATACTCGGGAGAGTCAACCCTGACCCTCAGGTCCAACCCTGCTAGGGCTGAGCAGGACCTAGCCAGTACCGCTTGCTCCAGTTAGGCTATCCATGGCACTCAGTGCTGTATTTAACAAATACTAAAGTAAAGTAGTAACAAGTAAATATTTGCAAGACCAAGTCTTACTGCCCTGCTATTTACTTACAGCACTGTTGAAGAGCATCGCTATCGATCTGTAGGTGTTGCCTTTGCGTAGTGCCTCCTGCCTAAAGACAGAAGATCAAGGCTTTTGGCAGCCCAGCCCTATCTCAACTTGACAACAGGCATTGACTGTTTTTTCTTCTTTTTGTCTTTTTATTTTTTTTCCTTTTTATTTAATGAACTACCTTACCTTCTCACCCGCTGACGGATTCCATCAGCAGCCACTGCCCAACTAGCAGAGAAACTGGGGCACTGCAAGCACTGGGCAAATGTGATTTCCTACTAGACAGCAGGCATGCTATGGTTAAAAAAGACACCTTTCCAAACAACCCTGGAAAAGGGAACTTAATATCGTTGGATTTGGCTATTATATTACCTTAACGTGAAAAACCATAATCTTGTATTACTTTGGATAGGAGGAATCACACATTTGGTGTTGTCTGCACTGCTCCATCCTCACAGTGTGCAAGAAGCCCACTCACGCCTTCACATGGCAGGGGAAAGAGCCCACTGTAACCAAAAACCCCCTCCTCTCCCTCATCCAAACCCACAGGAACAAGTACGAGGAGACACAAAAACCTCCCTGATTTTATACAAATTTGAGATTTCTGAAGACTTTTGCCCAGCTGGGGAGGCTGGGTATTGGGAGAGACGCAGGGCCAGGGAAGTAGATGAGCTGAGCGTAGCAAAAGACTGGATCAGGAGGAGATGCTGGAGGGCAGCTCCAACTCCAAAAGCAATGGGCAAAGGCAAGAGTGAAGTTCTAACATGGCATCAGCAAGGCAAGAGGATGGGTAAGGGACATCAAATGAGACGGGAAGCCAAAAGTAGACTTCTTTCTTTTTAAAAAAGAAGAAGTTAAGAAATCTGAGGGGTTTATTACAGTACCTGAATTAACCTACTGCACTCCACTTCTAACAGCAGGATCAATGTAAAGTTAACTTGTCTTCCCTTCTTATTCACTTCTGCCACGTGTTTTTCTTCCCTTTTCCCTGCAAACAATTGCATCTCACCTTATGCTCAAATTGTGACGTCTTTAAAGTAGGAAATTTCACAGTTCTTTCACTTGTTTGTGAAGTGCCTAGCATACATCTCGGTCCTCAAAAATAACAATCAATCACCCTGATAATACGTAAAGTAACTATCTTTGTTTGACATCATTATTTCCCACAGACAGAATCCATTAAACCTCAGACACGAAGGATAGAATGAAAAGGCTCCTGCAGTAACCGTAACGCATTCAGATGTGCAGAGAACTGCACCATGCTTGGTTTTATTTGATTTTTTTTTTTTGTCCCCTAAATGAACGGTGTAAGAATTGCCAAACAGGTCAGATCAAAAGATCCACCTAGTCCATGACCTTGCCTCTGGTCATGGCTTGGAAGGGCTGCAAAGAGAAGGAGCATGAGTACGGCAAGTACTTCGCGATCCTTCCCACCTTCCAGCAACCAGTGGCTGAGGGACTTCCTGAAGTCAAGGACTGCATCCGAACCAAGATGTTTAACCAGCTCAAAATCGCTGATTCAATTTTCCCCCAAAATTCTCTCCCTGGAAGGAACATGGGTGAAGTCATATGCTTATAACTCCCAGAGCTGTCTGATAAACAGGCTGTTCTTAACAATCTCAGAGATTTGGGGCTCAATACAACAAACAGGAACATTGGCTTTTTTTCCTGAAGCAAAATATTAAAACCAATTTAGTGTTTAACATAAAATGCTTCGCTTCAGTAAAGTTCAAATAATTCATCTGCAACTTTTTTTAAAAATTCAACCCGGTGATAACAGAGTTTTGCAAGGGTAAAATGCTGAAACCATGAGGTCCCAAGGGCAGGCACCTAGTTCTAGTTGTGAGAAAGGCTTTTCAGGAAAAAATTTGGTCACTTTGGATCGCTATATTCGGGGGCGGGGGTTAACTGAGTTAAATGTATGTTCATCAGCCGTGCACAGACAAATCTCCATATGATTCATTGGAGCAGCACTGCAGAACACCTGATGTTGCTGATGCAGTTCTGTTAGTGTTTTGTTATTTTTAAAGAGGGTTATGTAACTCTCTCATTAAAATTAAATGTGGGCTGAAATGATGCAGGCAAATTCTCAAGTTTTACAGTGAGCTTCTTCCTCACAGTTTAGCTGAAAATAGATCGTTTTTAGGCAGAAGAGAAGGAAAATGAAACAAGAGCTTGATACACTTGAAAATTGAGCCTCTAAGAATTTAAGTTTTCTGATAATTCACCGTTTCCTTTCTAGAGGGCCTCAATTCTTCAGATGCTGACCTGCAGCTTCCAGGGAGAGCAGGTGCAGGATTTGAATCTTAAATTCACTCTGTAGCACAGCTATCTTATCATCCACAGCTATCTACGCTTGCAAGGTTCAATTTCCAGATGATCTACATTCAGGTGCCCTTGCTTTTCTCTTCACTCCTCTATTTGTCTAAAAGGGATAGTAAATTCCCATATCTTCTCCTGATTTTCTGTCAGGTATTTTGTCCCTCCGACCCTCTGCTCTATCTTATTCCCTGCGACAGACTGTTGTCTGGCATCCTCGAAGGCTGCTCTTGAAGATGACCTGCTGATTTGCTGCCATGGGAACTCCGGAGCGAGGACAGCATTTACCCCTTGCACACCGAGGGGCACAAGCAACAGTTCCCAATCGCACCCTTCTCGACGGTAAAAGTTTGACTTTCTCTATTTCAGAAGCCTTTCAAGGGACGTCGCAAGGCTGTGCCTTAAATAACAAGAGTGCTACAGCCTCTCCAGCGTCCAGCAGCAGCCACTGCTGAATTATTCGCAGGAAGGTGAAAAAGTCTAATAGCAAATGTGAGCATGTAGGTTGCTTTTCAAAACTAGTGGAGAAAAAGCTTAGGCAGCAAAGCTTAAGACTTGAGAAAAAACCCTCTTTAATGTAATGGCACCAACCATTACCTTTGTATAAGTGCCATATTTAAAACTTCCTAAGCAATTCCATTGGTAAGCCTATTCCTTCGAATCACAGTGAGTTAACTTAAAATTAGGTTATTCTACCCGAATAAGGGATGCAGGCTAACACATCAGCCACCGAGTATGCTACATGCAGAGACAGAAAGTAATTCTCTCCATTGCCCATGCCCAAACACAATTTTAGGTGTTTTAATTGAAATAGAGGATCATTTTTACTTGGCAGCATTTTGCAGAGCAGCTTGTGTTCCACACTGTGTCAGTCTTGTCAGTGCACTTGCAGGTTTACAGACCTACGACACTTTCTCACAAGCACCGACTCATAAGAGCCTAATCCGGTAATGTGCGTTTAATGCATAATATAATTCCACAAACCACCTAGGAAGTGAGTGCAAATTTGGGAGTCGATGCTTTCCAGAAACGTCAATTTAGCCATTAGTTCAGAAACCCTGAAGACGAATCTGTCTGATATTAGCCCACAAAATGGTCACCGGTCCTTAGACTATCAGAGAAAACAAAGTTGTGTGTGAGAACAGTTAAAATCCTTTTTACATCCTACTTGAGGTGATGATTACTTGTTACGCTGTCTCAGTCTCAAAACCAGAGTGAGAGATGAGAAAATTAGGGTCCAGAACAAGATCTACCCAAAATGTGGGAAAATTCCTGCCCCGTTCCATCCGATAAAGACAGTCAACCTTCAGTGCATCATTAACTTGCCAAGAACAGTATTAAAGTGACTTTAATTGACACATTTGCTTCCGCTGCAGGGTGAAATAACACAAAAGCAAAACAAAACAAAAAAGCTTTTTGCCACGGCAAGAGTGTTAGAGGGGGAAAAAAAAAAATCCTGTTTTTATTTCCTCCGTGAGGATGCCAGCAGTCCTGTTTCATAAACTCCAGTGATTCATCACCATCCCAGGCAGCCAATCATTCGGCAGGTCAAGCAGAAACGGGCTGTAGAGCCAGCAACTCCTGCTGCCCCGATAATGCATGTCATTCCAGGCATGGCGACATGCTTTCTCAACAGCTGCCATTTTCAGTTACCTTTTCTATGGCTGACATACAAGTAAATGTGTTCGAAGCAGTAAAACAGTCATAAGAAAGCAGTTGCAGAGATAAATAGCACCGGCGCGTGATAATCTCTAATGTCATTAGAGAGGGAAGAAGGATGTGTTTTGAAACAGAATTTCTTTCTTCTGAAAGCATCACTTGACTTTGAGGGTTTTATCTGAGTGTGTGAATGAGAGGGGAGTTTTTTTGTGGGTTTTTTTTTTTTCACTCAAATAAACATCCAGACATTCATCTTGGTTATAACCTTAATAGATATAACTAGGGGAAAAGGCAAAAAAACCCCACAAACAAACCCAACCCAAAACATCCAACATTAAAGAAAAAATCTTCTCGCAATTCACTTGTGAGAAAGATTTTGTACAGCTAGATTTTGCTTGAATTCAGTAATGCTCACTTCAACAAACACTACTATTCCAATAAAAAGGAAAGGATTTTCTTCAGTCGTTTCTTTTCAGTCTTTATTCCTCATTATCTAACTTAAATTTCATGAACTACTTTTTCAATAGCTGCCCTCTGAATTATACCTAGTTGAATACTTTTTCGCAGATGGAAGCTGAGTGGGAGCTTTGAGGGCACAGAACTATAGAAATAAACACCCTCAATGAAAAAATCTTTAAACTTACGTGCACGTGTATGTGTGTGTACGTACGCACACAGATGTATACCTGCACATTAGACAGAGAGCATGTGCGATTTATCTACACACACCATGTAAAGACCCCATGCCCACACACAAACGGTAAAAAACCCAAAGAAACCCCAACCTGTTCCAAGTAACAGTGCTGAAACAAGATTTCAAATGCATAAGATTATCCATATTAATTTATGGTAATCTACAAATGAACGCTGCAGAGATGGTACGGGATATCCAAAATGGTACTTGCATTTAATGAGAAACTACCACAAAATATCTTCAGGAGAGATTTAGTTGCATCTTCTAATACCCCCTGAATTAATATCATGCAAAACACAAACTGCAAGCTATGTTTCCCCTCTGGAACAACTGGCTCTTGAAATGCTAAAGGAAAGCCAAGCTTTTCTCTCCATTCAAAGTCCTCTTAGTCATCTTGCTTTCAGAATTCATCAACTTAGGTGTTTTCAGGGCTGTAAGCAGTGAACTTTCCATCAGCAGCATCTTCAGCTAATTAACCCTCCTGATTACAATAATTAGTATTGATTCACTCCTGAATGACTTCTTAAGTATTCAAGCACAATCTACACTTGCAGTAAAACTTCTAGATATGAATATTAATTGAATGCTCTCCTTTGTTTTTCAGCCCCAAAGGTATAGTTTGCAATCTTATATACTTAAATTTGATAACAGAAACACTTCAGTTTTATTCTCATTTAACAAAGAGAATATTAACATGTTGATGCTAGAGATTGTGGTTCATGAATCTGAAAAAAAAAACAACCCAAACATATAGACAAAGACTCCAGGCTAATGAATCAATAGAATTGACTTCCATTTCCTATGGCAGCACGGAAAGCCAGTTCCCAGGTTAAGACCTATCCTGCTCTTGCTCTGACAAGTAGGACTGAAGACAGTCTTTCTTTTTGGCATTATACCTGGTCATTGCAAGAACAAATAACAACTCACGCAGAGTCTGAATTAGCTCTCTTAGCACTGTTGTGGAAACAGATGTTGCCAAGTTTGACAACTGCAAGGCACCACATATTGCTTTGTGAATGGGTGAGATTCAAAACAGGTAATGCTAAGGACACCTGCGATGTTCATGTAGATCTCGAAACCTATGTAGTCTCTCAAAAGCCGACACTTTTGTTAAAGCGTGCTAAGAAATGACTTGTGTTACAGATTTGCTGTACCTTCTTTGATGTTAATAATAATTGTTATGGCTCAAAACGCGATATTTCTGTAAATATGCATGGAAAGATTTTTATTATTTTTCAAGAGTAAGGCTCACAGAGAATAATTAAAAAAAAAAAGTGTTTGATGTGAGTGCAACGCCAGAAAATACCCTTGGAAAAGAACAAAGTAATTGGCAATCCAAGACGAAAATCTGTAGTACATGTACTTTATGCAGCATTTTATCTGAAAACATAGGAACTACTGTAAGTTTAGTATGAACTCACCTGCGAGGAGAGCACTTAGGAAACAGTTTTAGTATTGAATGGTCCTTAAAAGTGGCGGTTGGGTACGCTGCCCAGGTGCCTGGTGGGGTCTGCTACAGAACTGGCTTTCACCCTGCTCTGGGCAGTCACTAAAGGGGCATTTCCATGTAACCGAGAGCGAGGGATTCACTTTATTGCCACTCACAAAGGGCAGCAGCTGCTAGGAAGTCCAGGCTGCAGGAGGAGAACTTGATAAAAAAAATTCCCCCACCCCCCCTTCCCTCCAGTTCAGGCAGAGCAGAGCAGTTGTGAACGGGTTAATGTTTGTCTCGAAAGAAGTTCTTCCAAGAAAGTGAATTATAGCATTGTCCCATTCTATTAAACAACATCCTTGCTTTCTTCATGTTTATGCACAACACACAGCACGCAAGTACTACCTGACAACACACAACCTCTAGGCTTCTAGCGTATTTTATATGAATTGCCTTTTTTTCCCCCACATAAACTCTCCTATTGATTTACACTGTCTCAACACACAAGGGAAGGAGATGCAACAACAATTAAAAAAATGCAAAAAAGCACAGAGTACTCAAGAGTCTCTGCATAAACTTTTTTTTTTTTTTTGAAAATACATGTTTTGGAGAGCTCTGACTGCTACCGATAAATATTTAATGTCTTTTTTTTTTTTCAAAAGGAAGTGGTCGAAGAGACCCCTTAACCCATATAAATCATGCACTAGAATCAGTTCAAAAAAAAGGATGAAACCCCTACAATTAATTGATCTAAGGAAAAAATAGAAACCACTGACAAATATATTTCTTTTCTCTCAGAAAATGATTGCAATTATTACTAGAAAGTAATATATTTACTTAACATGTAAAGTGTTTAACTACTTTAAACAGTTTCAGAAACTCCACAGACTGATGACAATTCATTTTATTTAAGACCGAAGCTGCTGTCCAAGTAGTAACTCAACAGTTTTCAAAAGCTTTATAGCAATTTCTTTTCATAATGCATAAGGTACATGAGCATTTTGCCAAATTCAAACCCCAAATTGTTAATTGTTCTAACGCTAAACTATGGCTGTCTAAACAGAAAGATAATTAATGAAATGTCATATGAATAATTTGTTACATTTTGGGATAGGAATCATCCAGGTAAATTATTCTGCCTGACCTTAAAAATTCTAACGTATGCTAATAGCCAGATTATAAAAATGAAAAGTAGCATGGGCTCCCACTCTGAGATCCGATTTATCATTTTTATTGCATTTTCATTACCTAAACAAAATTAGAAACAGTATCTTCAAAACAGCAGTTAAAGTTGATACGATCAGGCGTAAAATCAGGCAAGGGCATTTTTGGCAACTACGTATTTGCCAGATTGACAGCAGTATTGTAAGCTTTCAGAATCATTAAGTTTTCTCGCCACAGTTAAAGGAGAGGTTAGTAATAAATCTCCAACTTAATGCAATAGGCATAATTGTAGGATTCAAACCTCCGCCTCCCTGCACTACTTGCAGCAGACATCAAATGAAACGACCATCACAAAACAGGCAATACACTTCATATTCTACCGTATATACAAAAAGATTAAGGGAAATGAAAAAGGGGCTGAGAAAAGGAAAGGGAAAAAAAAAAAAACCCAAACCACCCCATCGCCAGACATACGTTAAGCTAGTTTGACAGCACCATTGTTCAGCTGTCCCATTGTCAGACCAAAAGATGTATTCAATGCTACAATGTCTGCTAGCAAATAAACAAAAGACTACATTTTTCAAAGCAGGGTGCCAATTCTGGCATAATTCTGTGTGTGTGTGTGCATGTGTGCGTGTGTCTGCGTGTGTGTGTGTGTGTCTCTGAAAAGAGTAGTCGACGCTGGCCCCCCGCTAAACCTTGGAACATTAAGAATATATGTGTAATCCCACATATGGGAGTATTTAGATATTTTTAAAACATCTTCAAGTGGTAAAGACTAAGTGGAGCATTAGTAGCTATTTACATAGGCTAAGTGAAAATTAAAGTGGTATTTAGGGCACTAGCTCTAATATGGAGTCTCCCTGAGCTTTTTCCATGCTTATTCCATGCCCAGTGCATAATAATGAAGCAGGCAGAAATATTGCAAAGGAGGTGATAAAAGGAATACCAGCTATCATTTAAGGAAAAAAAAAAAAATAATTCCCCCCCCTCCCCTCCTTGCCCTCTCTGTACATTTGTCGTCGTACATGAAATGTGCAATTCTAACTAGTGGAAAATGCTACTTGCACACAGCAATGTCTGTCTTTTCTTTTAAATAGGGAAACTACTTAATACACAGCACAGTTATAGTTGCAGCGGGCCCAGGCAACTCGAAAGCACGCGTTAAAACAAAGGAGACAACATACCTTAAAAGCAGCTCCTCATTTCTCATAGTAACAGCGGATTTGGGACAGCGCATGCTTTCTGCACCGATATTCTCAACAAAAGGCAGTTCAGAAGTGCGCTCAAACATCAATGCCACAGTAGCTACTCACTAATGGCTACTCTTTCTCTCTTTCTCTCTCTAGTCAGACGCTGAGTGGTGGAGCAAAGGGGCCCCTGCAGATTCACTAAGCAGAAATAATCCTCTCTGACAAGTTATGTTGTCTGGGCATATTTTACATTAATGCACTGTGCTGCCTA
Organism: Steatornis caripensis; assembly: GCA_013398225.1. Lineage (NCBI taxonomy): Eukaryota > Metazoa > Chordata > Aves > Caprimulgiformes > Steatornithidae > Steatornis > Steatornis caripensis. Next base: position 262,970 of record VZSC01006078.1, on the reverse strand, counting down.
TAGGGGTCTTGTTTGTGTTCACTCTAGCCTAGCTGGTGTTAGCTCTCTTAATTACCATCCAAAAAAAATTAGCAACAGCCCCTCCACTCCTCCTCTAAAAATAATTCATATATATGCATATATATATATATTAAAAAAACTGAAAGGAAAAGGGAGGGAATCTATGGGCGAATGAGGGGAGGCTTTCCCCCTCTGGAAGGATGCACGCTTGATATGGATCTTTTGTTTGCCCTGTGAACTCGAACTCGGTGAATACAGTGGCAAACAGATGCTGTGGCTTGTGAGGCTCATGCACTTTAAGGGAATTGGGTTAGAGGCTCTTTCTGGGGCTCTGGAGTCGCAGCTGGAGCTCTTGCTCTCTCCCTCCTTCCCTTCCCTGTTCAAGGCTGAGTGGCTTTATGGGACCTGCCAGCTCACATCAGAGAAACTGGGGAGTATTAATGCCGGCACCTGGGGATCTTCTTCAAGTTTTCAGTTTTTCCTGGCAATTTTAGCTCCTCCAAGACACAAATCCAAAATCCCTCTGATTTTAACCCCTCCATAACACAACTCAGTTACCAAGTAACTAAGTTTGCTTTAACCCGGACCCTTATGCTTGGCTTTGGCAGGGTTCTCGCAGACGGGAAAGGGTGTTGCATTATTCAGTGATTCACTTCCTATGTATGAAAGGAACTACAGCGTGACACTGATTTCGGGGAAACAGCCTCTTTGGCCCTACTTGGGAAACCCGCCACGTAATTTGTAGAAACAGGTTGTGGTCTTCCCGGTCACCAAGGTAGTCAAAGGTTTATTGTCACATCTCGGTTTCTGCTTCTGCTGGATAAATCTTTAAACCACGCAGCTGCTTTTGAGGCAGCGGATGGTTGATTTTTTTTGTTGTTGTTTTGCTTTATTTTTTTTCAGATCTACATCAGATACTTGAGTAGGTGTGTATTTAGTAGTCTGAAAAAGTCAACAAGACCTTGATGGTTTTTTCAGTCAAAGGCTTCTCTGCACCACTGTAGCAGTAAAATGCATCTTTAAAATGATTGTCATTTCCTCTGAGGTCCTGTTAACATAAGAACATGCAAAACTCAATAAACACGAACCATCCAAAATCAACAACTAGTCAAAAAGCCCAGTAGGCGTCAAATACACCGAGCTAGAAATAGGTCTGGACCTCAAAACTTGAATTCAAACTTTTGTAGCCTTCTGGCTATGTCTGTGGTTGGTCTGAACCTCTTTCCCTACATTATATATTACTGCCTTACAACGTACTGCTACAATACCCTGATGCAGTGCTACTGCTTCTAATTCCTTAACAGAAGTTGGCATTTAGGGGCTTGATCTTCTTGGCAAACTTGAGCCGGGAATGAAGGCAAAGGGAGCAATTACCAGTATAAAAATACTGATAGCAAGATCTTGCCTTTCTGATAGCAGCTGTAAACTTCTATTAAGGTCATAAATTGTTTGCAACAGAAAAGATCCTTTTGTTCTACACTTCTCGTCGAGCACTGCGAGACTTTGGGATTCATTTCAGTCATCCTGATATACTATTTGTCAAATGACCAAAAGATGAGTTAAAAAACAAACCTAGGCATAATCTACTTTTAACAATGTAGAGAGAAAGAGCCGAGTATGGCAGTTTAGGAAACACGGATATCATGAAGGACTGGAAGTCAAGAGAAGACAGGTTTCAATTTGCTTCCCTTTTCATCTGCAAAACATGACCGGGATTCTAGTTGATCTTGTAATAAAAAATAATAAATCATTTTAATGATTAGCAATTCAAACCAATTCCATGTTAAAATGTCATGCTCCAAGGTCAACTGAGACGACATAGCTTGTACTTCATGCTAAAAATATCTGAACAGTCATGGAAGGCGGCCAGGAAAATACTCAGCCAACATGACAAATCCCATACCTCCTGCCCCAAATACTAAATCCATTACTACCATTTCAGGCATGGCCACCAGCACTCCAGATTCCTCCTCCTTCACTGTTTGCCTCCAAATGACTTTTGCCCAGCATAACTCATGGTGACGCCTGGGCTGCTTCAGACCAGTCTCGCGCTCGTGAGACTTGATGTACGAGAAGGGGCAAGTACCAGAGTATGCTACAGAATATACAGCTGAACGGGAAGTGTCAAACAGTCTGATAAACTGCTACCGTTTTCCAAAAATATGGCAAGGATCAGCATCTTAAGACACTACCAGCTGAGGGAACAAAGCTTTCTTTTCAGGCTGGGGTGGAATGGCTCACACAGAGCCCTTTGGTGCGGAATCAATGGGCTTCTGTAGGGCGGCTCCACGCAGTTGCAAATTCTTGATCGTTTCTGTGCTTAGAAAGAAGGCGAAGCAGCAGCAATAGGAAATAAAGTGAGGTATTATGGAAGGACTCATCTACAGCCAAAGGAATAAGTAAAGAAAAAGAAAATAAAATCCACGAAGCGGTAACACAGACAGACAAAAAGAACCTACGCTTTCTGTCACACATAATGAAACGTTTGACAGAACAACATCTGCAGAGGGATCACAGCTGGTGAGGATGAGAGGGAATATGAGTATTATTTTTCAATTGTAAGATGTACTAAACAGGAGTGTCTTTAAAATAATATGGCTAAAGGGAAGATTAAACCAGATGCACAGGGCTATCTGGCTTCTTTCAAGATGAAAGTCCAGCTGTGGAGTTTAAATTCAACATTTAACATGAAAGTTGATTGTAGCTTCATAACTGACGTGTATATATTCTGCATATATATTGTGCAGAATGTTCTGCACAAATTACATACAGTGGAAGTTTAATAGTTTCATTGCTTTGTATTTAATGTAAACCCAAGCCTTCCAGGTATGGCCTATGAGTTTGCTAAACTAATTATGTGATGTTGCAAATCCTTGAAAGGCCACAGGAATACCAATCATTTACAGAGGCAAAATGATCAAAACTTCTGTGGCAAATCAGTAACAATGAGTAATTTATGTCAATTAAAAATATGCCTTCTGCTCTCTACTTTGGATTATTCTTTGACCATTCCACTTGCTTGCAGTGTTTTTAAAATATTCAGAAGCCCAGAATACAATGGCATTTTCCTACACTAAAGCAATACTACCAGCCAAGTACTGAACTACATTTCATGACAGAGAAACAGTGGACAAGTGTTCAGGACAACAGCCCAAAAATCGTGAGTGCAATCACGAGAGGAATGGAAAGCCTTGAATCATTTTCCCATTTCACCACGCGTGCCCGTGTCAGATCTCACGCAAGCCAATTAACCTCTTGCTCACATCTCCGTCTTTAGAATGGAAAAACCCGATCAGCTCCAGAGCAGTGTGACAATAACACAGAACACTAAAAGCTGTACAGAATAGTGTATTATTGTGATTCACGCAAACATTTAAAATGCGTCTTCTCCTCACAAGAGGGACTTGCAGTCTAAGTCTGCTGCTCTGTGCAGTTATTTATGCTCAAATCACGTTTGTTTTGTATAGGTGTGAAAAGCTACTCTTTAATCTGATAGCATTTTACTGTTTTAGATGGCTAAATCCCACCTGTGAAGTTGAGCAATTAGTCTAAGCTAGTCATCTAGGGTGTCTCTAACGTCGGTGAGGAGAGATTAGTTATACTAAAGAGCATTACCATCTCTCTCCATTGACTACAAAGGGATTAGATCCTTAACTTTTAGATACATACATCAGGCAAGATGAATCCCACCTGTGTGCCCAAAGCAAAGGTGAGAAATCCCATGTTTCTGTTTTGGCCTTGCCGGTGCCCGTCCTGGTGCTCCACAGCACTGCTAGCGCGCTGGGCGCACCGCTGTGTAAGTGCAGCTCAGATACCTTAAGCATGTCTGGCACTTCCAGATGTAGCTGTAACCCGCCTGCAGGACATCTACAGCAATCAAGTTGTAGCTAGGCAAGACTACCAGGTCTGAAACAGACCTGTATGTTATGCCTATGCTAAGTTTAAAGTAGAAAGGAAATTGGCCTCGGCTTCAGAAGTGGAGCATGTGGAGACTTTCCAGGATGCTTCGAGAAAGCAGACAGTTCATTTAGGTATCTCATCCTAACATCTCCTGGAAAAATGAACAACTCATTGCCTACAGCTCTTATGTTATTAGAAATTGCAGAGCGCTAGACCAGGTGTTGCTAGAACCAGAGCACTCTGGATCACTTCACTAGTGAATGTGAATGGCAAGAAATGGGCTCTAACTCAATAGGCTGTATCTCATTAGGCTTTCCCTCTGCTCTTATTGAGGTTTTTGTTCATTTTTATGTAGAAAAAATTATTGCATATTTGTCTGTGTTTCCTCTTTTGATCTGTTTTTTGTTTATACAGCCTTTAAGACTGCTGCACATGAGATCAAATTAGGTCCCGAACTCCAGCAATCTGACATCTAAGATACTAGTTTTATCAGGAGAGCATTAACCACGTTGCATTAGACTGTCCTGCATTTGCTATTTGTATTATATGGGCACATACAGGTGGAGAAGTGTCTTTACTGTTACAGGCTATGAAAACACAAGACACAGTGACGCAGTTCCTCACCAGGATCTTAATACAATTCCTTTGTAAAACCATATCGATCAGTTGTAGAGGCTCGTGTGCAGACCACGCCGTCTTCAGGACAGATACTAACTCTGTATGCGTCGTGTGTCTTAATTATACCCACAGGATCTGCGGGTGTCATCTCTGCGTGCAGGAAAAGGCAAATTATTTTCAAGCTCCGGCATTAGAGATGCAGCAAATCGTAGTTGTTTGGTTTAAGCAGGCAACAGTCCAACATTTGTCCACATCTCCTTTTCTCTGTTTTGGTAGATCTTTTAGATTATATGCCTAGCTTTTCTGTCTTAGTCATAGAGGTAGCAATTACTTACAGACATACAGGTCATTCTGGATGATGCAAGAGGTCTTTTCTAGCTTTTCTTTTTCACCTGGGAAAATTAAATAGCACAGGCAGAAAACACAGAAGTACAAAATGTTGCGTAAATGCTGAAGATTAATATTTGGCCAGTGGAGGAATATAAAGTTTTGTATTTAAAGCATACAGCAAGACTCGTACCCACTGCTTCTCTCCGTTAGAAAAGGCGCGCACTGCCTCCCTCTAGCACTCAGCAGCACTGACTCAAGTGTGTCTCAGCATCTGGAAGAAGGAAGCGCCAGAAGGAACAAACCTGCCCTATTTACTTAAACGATGTGCTCTGGTGCTTCCCCCGCCCCCGACAGGGAAGGGGTAAAGATGGCAGCTTGTGCAAATCACAAATTCTAACACCTAAACACACATCAGTGTGGTTTTTAAAGACAATATGTCACTCGAAACAACCTACAACTGGCCAGGTTGTGATTGCAGACATGGCTACTCTACAAAGCAAGTAATTTATTTGGAAAGATCTACATGTCATAAGAACATCTGGCCTGCAACTAAAGGGAAGAAGGAGAAAGCTGATCAAAAGAGCAAAGAGAAACAGAGGAGGCAACAGAGCACCAGACTTGAGAGAAAGAGGGAGAAAAGAAGTGAGAGAGAGAACACACAGCTGGTTATAGAATAATTTATTTTCTTCTTTAATTTAAAGTCTATTTAAGATATAAGTAGAACCTGCTCTGTCTAAAGGGGAATATCTTTATTTTACATTTGTAGTAGTGCCAAGATTATCACTTTTAGATGTGCCGTGTGGAATATTAAAGGCTTTGTGTTCTTGTGAGCACAATCTAAAGGGAGTGAACTTGCACGATATATACTTATGTATAAACGGTATATTAATGGATATGAATGAAGTGAAAAATGTTAATACAGATGAGAATTTAATGGCTACTCATTCTCTTAAGATAAAATTAGAAATAGAACCACATTTAACAGTTCTATCGAGCCTATTTTAAAATTATCTTATGGTACTCTACACAGAAGGTTCATTTCACACATCCATGACATGAATCCAACACTAGAGAATAACATGGATATTTAAAAACAAGATGTCACCAGAGATAGCGATGTTAAACATAAACTCATGGAAATGAGGGAGGAGCTTAATTTCCCGGATCTAGGGTCTAGACGAGTGGATGCATTAGCAATGAACATTATGTGATAAGTGGACCTCACTCCTACAGCATCCAGCATGACATGTAGGCTTATTAGAACCACTCATGATCCATCAAGTTGCCTGAAAAGGTAGGTAATGTGGCATTGTCCTATATGGAAGGGAAACAAACTGGAAGTCGTATAATTCAAATCAGATGAAGTGATCTTTGGTTGCAAATACTGATTGAGAACTCTGGATTAATTGTTTGATAATACTGAGTCAGACTTTTTTAAAAAAAGGAGTATTTACGAATATATATTTTCTTTTACATATGCTCTGAATGGAAGGAGATGGATCAATTTCTATAAGTTGCCATAAAAATAGAACTAATAACTACAAAATATTTTTTATTATTTTATAAATGAATTAGTACAAACACTTGTTTCAGCAGATTTTACCGTCCCTAATTAATTTTATTGAATGATGGAAAAAAAGAATCATGTCACTTTTTTAATACTTTAAACTATCTACTTAACACTTTTTATCTGAAGGATACTCTTCCTTTCTCTCTTCCTTTTTTAGTCTTTGAAAATCTATTAGCATTGATTAAAAAGAAAGAGCTGGGATATAAATCTTCAGGTAGACTTACTGCACAATACATTTTTCTTTGACCTTTCTCATGTAATCTGACGCTTGACAATTTTGTGCAAGATGTTAAATAATGGCTAGTGATTTTTGGTGATTCCAGTGCCCAGATTCACAGACGAGTTTCATAGGCCCTGTAGTTCAGAGTTAGGAGGTTGCTTTGCGGGGAGAAAGAAGTAAATCGAGCCCTGTGAAAACACCTAGAAGAGGGACGCATTTCAAAACTCATGATGAAAAACCTGGCCAAACCAAAATTCTAGTCTTAGGTATTCCTTAAAATGTCACAGCACAAGTTTTTGAAGAGAAAGGTATCAAGTTCAAATTTGCTTTTATTAGTCTGCTGTGTAACTTAAAAATAAAACATACTTTTTTTTAACAGTAATCTAACTAGGAATAACATTGCTTAAGGATATCTTGAAACTGCAATTTGTCAAGATACCTGAATATCACTGAAGCAATGGGAGCAGCATGAGAAGTAGGGTAAGTCCACTTGCAAATACCTTTTTGGTATTTGCGCCCACTAGCTTGAATGTTTTAGTAGATGATGTAAGCATATCCTAAGACACAGAGGGAGGAAGGCTGAAGCAAAACTAAGCTATCTGACCAAGATATGATACCAGTTTGTGTACAAACTGGATCCTAATTCTGAGCCCCAAAGTGACTGCACTTTGCGTGATGAATGCTTTGGCCTGATTAATGCCACTTAACTTTGGGCACTTAGAAGCTCAAGAGCATAATCACCTTTGACTTCCAATTCCACTCCAATCCACCCCGCCATGGATATCCCTTTCACTAGGCGAGAAGCATAGGTGAGCTAGGGTCAACCTCAACATTTCAGTTAAGCATAAATAACTGGATGAAATGTCTTCATGTCTACTTTGTCCACAAATCCTGTTTCCAGAACAATATTTCGGCAATGGGTGCAGACCTGGTGATGGCACCCTCTCCTGAAATGGGCTGTGCAACACTGCCCACGGTTCCTTCTAACCCTGGCATGACAAAGATGTACGTGGACTACAGATGTACACGCAGCATCTTCAAAGTGCCTTGAAATTATCCTCTGGAAAAAAACAGATAACAAAAGAGATTCACTTTCAGACACCTTCCATGCTCCACAACTGATAAATGTTTTTCATTCAAAGAAAAAGGCGTAAGAACAGCCGTATACACGTTTTACCTACCCTCTTACCATAGCCAGACACCAGTAGACTCCTCAGCAACTCATTTCCTATAACCAGATGCTCAGATACCACTTGTCAAAACCAGTTTCTGTCTCTCCAGCAGCGGATTTCTCACAACGCTTGCCATGTTGATAGCACCAAAGGCTCATGGAGCCCTAGGAGACTTTCTGAAATGAAATGGCAGCAGAGGGAAAGGCTGGAGGGTCAAAGGGGTGTGTGAGGAAATGAGTCATTTGGCTAAATTCCTCCCACTTCAGAGCTCAGTAAGGTAATACTGTGGAGCTTCACAGAGATCTGTGCTTCTGGAGTATCTATCTGTGTTCTTGAATCACTTGGTGCAGTGCGTGGTCAGCGCACGCAGCCTTGTGGGACCCCATCCACCTTCAGCCAGACACAGCCCTTCAGTGCTAGCAGCGTGTTGGATGCTTCAGCAAAACCTGCGCTCTGATCTTTGCAAGTGCCAGGAAGTCTGTTAAAGCGTTTACATATTGCAACACTAAATGCTGGGTAAATCTCCACATCGTTTTGGGCTTTCAGTGTTCCCAAATCCACATCACTCATCGTTCTTCTGCAAGGCCAAACACTGCAAAACTTGCTGAATGCACTTAACTCCAAATTAACACTCTGCAAAAACAGTTCCTCCCTTCTTCTCATACACTGTTATATGTAAAATCTACAGCCAAAGTTAATTTCTTGCTGACCCTGTGCTGATTAATGCAAATTAAATTACATGCTAATTGCTCCAAATGGTTTGCAAGCAGCTCAGAAATCAGTTCTTTTTGCTGGTGGTAAAACATGTTTGTGATTTTTTACATGATGGTTACATTAAGTCATTGTGAGTCTTGCAGCATCTTCAAAAATCAGATTTTTTGTAGCACCTTTTAGAAAGTAAGAAAAAGTAACCTAAGAAAGCATTATTAAGTTCTGATCCAGTCTTGCAGAAACCTCACTTCTACCTCGTGGGAGGAATTTTATGGCTCGTTCAGAGCTCAAGCTCCAAGATGCGTTTTACAAAACCTTGAGTCGGTTTTGTTAAACCCGTCACTCCCTAATCCCCTTGTGCTTGTCAGCAGAGTATATAGGCACTTGATTTTGGACGTCTGATTTGATAAGGGGTGTGGGAAGTAGCGAGGGAAACAGGGACTGCTATTTGAGATCGATCCTACAATATTCTTGCAATTCAAGAGAGAACAAGGAATTATTTCGAACGGTGATATGAGACAGAGAACCTCTTAGAAGGGACTGTGTATTGTACTCCAGGATGTCAGTGCTCTTTTGGCACCCAGTCTGAATCCCAGTCATCAGACCTGATATACGATGGTTTGTTGGGGCTCTAGTTGACAACTGGCATGGGGATCAAATGGAACAGCAGGTAGCGCTTAGCTCTTCAGCAGTCCCTGGAGTGGCTGACATTTACAGTCCAAATGTATTTTTCATTTATATCCAGTAGCGGGGACAAAATTTGACTGATGTCATGAGGAAGATAGGGGAAAAAAGAACCCCAAACATGGTGTCCTTCAAGTGAACAGTTGTTTCTTCTTCACGGGCTCTGTTGCAGTGAGCAGTCACACTCCACTCCACAGTTTATCTCAGAGAAGGTAAACAAGATTTTGCCCATTTTATAGAAGAACTGGCAACACAGAAACATTAAGTCAATTGCCCAAATTTATACATGTAGCATGAAGCAGAGTTGAGAGCAGGTTTTGCTGACAGCAGAGCAATGCACTCAGATATTAATTCCATGTGAGCACTCGAGTCTAGAGAGATTTAAGTCCTTTTTGCCTCATTCAAGGGCAACATATGGCGAGACCATAAAGGTATCACCACCTACTCCACATGCTCCCAGCCACACAGAACATCCTTACCCTGCCAACGAAACATGAGTCCTGGCAGCAAACAGCCCAACTTCCACAATACCAAAGGCTATAAACATTAGATCGCAGAAAGGACAGCGGAGGTTGAAGGCACACGCTGTGGTCATTCCTGTTCTAGTCATCCAAAGACCGATGAGGTAAGATGAACCGATAAAAAGGTAACATATATATACATATATGGTAAACCTTAACTAACCTGATGCCTAAGAAACGTTCAGTTGTTTGGTTCTTTTACAGTATTTTCCATTATTGTTCCATTCTTAACTGATGCTGTTTCTCATTTCCTCCCCTAATGCCCATTATCCTTGTTTGGCCTGATTTTGGTAGCAGACCTCCTTTCTTTGGTATTCTTGACTTTGACTTCTACAACAAGCTGAGGCTGCCGATATCCCAGCCCCTCTCCACTACAGATAGTACAATTCAATCAGTTTTAAACATGAGTTCAAACTCAGTGTTTAGGAAGCTTAATAACCAATACCTGAGCAAGTAAATCTCCTCAATTCAGAGACGAAAGTGTGATCACCTCCACCATGAGCTCTGCTCCACAACGCTGACCCTAAGGGGCCTGTGCTGTTGAGTAATAAAAGTATTCCTCCTCCAAAGTCTCTGCTGAGCAGAGATTGTCGTGTCGCACACTGTTAAATTATGTGTGATGGGTCTGTCATTAGAATTACTCTGTAGAAGAGACAGCTTGGAGGCTGCCAGATTCATTAAACATCTTCAGTGGGACTTCATGGGAGCCTTTCACTTACCCTGAACAAACAACAAACACACCCTTTGTGCTTAAGAACAAAGGGAGTTTTTGCACTTTTGTTTGATGTCAGTCACAACTGGAGATTAAAGCTCCTGCTCTGTGGGATTTCAAAGTTGTCTCCCCCCTCCAACACTGCTCCTCTCACTGTTCGCTAGGCACTTCAAACAGGTTTACAGCTAAAAAAACCCCAAACAGAACAATATTAATAACAATCAGCTTCAGAAACACTACGTATTTTTGGCATTTGAATGCATTTCACTCGTAAATATGACTGAGGAAATGAAGTGCAGGAGTAACATATGTGGGAACTGTGCTTTTCTTAAACACTTTGCATCGAGGACTGGAGAAGTGGATTTGTAAACAGGAATTTCTGTGTTAAGCTTGAAGCACAGTAGACTGCCCCACCAAACAAAGATGTAGCTGAATTGAATCTGGATTTAGGGAAGAAGAATTTCTGTTTTCCTAGGAAAGGATGCAAATGGGGGAGCTTCCCCCCACAAAAACCAACTCATGACTTCTCTTGCACTCTGATGTGAGAGAGAGATGGACGGTCACTGTTATATACTACCGATTGCTTCGTTTTGCGTGCCTTTTCTGAAATCTGTAGTATATACCAGTGAACATCCATCTTTCAGAAGAGGCATCCAAAACTAAGGAGGATGATGTCTAGAAGAAGGTTGGGCCTCTTATCATCTCAGGGACCACCCAACATACATTCCCATGTAACAGGGCACCCTAGTAAGACTTCACCTTCCTTACATGTCACTTCAGGATATCTAAAGGAAACAAGGTGAGCTGCTATAAAAGCTGCAAAAATAAGAACAGGTATTGTCCAATTTAGGAAAGAAACAAGTAACAGGCAAGGAAATCAAAAGAGCTCTCTGGAATATGCAAGGAGCACCCAAACTTAATGCTTTCTCCCCTCTGATCTATAGGTTTCAATAACTTAAAGTCTCATCTGTGAGGCAGAAATTAGCAATGACCTCTTCTCTCAAAACAGCCTGACTCGATTATGTGTAGCATTTTCTCGCAGCCCAACTCTTCCCAACCTGTGAAGACAGGTTTTTGCTTTGCTTGATTGTCCTCCAAAGCTCCAGCTCCACAAGTCAATTAGATAGAAAACAGAACATAAAGTAAACAAAGGTTCAGTGCCGTCAAAGGATGGATGGGACCACTCTGAGTAGAAGAGCCTTCTCCTTCAGCTGATGTGTCAAACAACAGACAGCAGAACAGGAAGGTGAGAAGGAGCTACAAGAGTGAGGGACTGATCGAAAATGCTTTTCAAATCAAAGGACTACGTGTTCCCATAGTTTACCTGTGCAAGATTTTAGTGCTGCTGGATGTAAACTCTCTTTGGATGGCTGCATGACACTGAATTTATTTTCTTAGAATTTTATCAGGATCCATCAGTAAGAAAAAATGCCTCTGTTTTCAACTTAAAATAATAGCTTTCATCAAAATTTTTTTTTTCTCAAATCATCTTTCTATACTGTTATTTGAACTAGGTGCCTATTCAATCTTCTAGATCTTCCGCACATTGACACCCCACATATTTATTTCTTAGACAGTTAAGCCATATGACTTAGTACACACTTTTAGCCAGATGCCAGAGCATGGCTGAAGGAACAGCATATAGAAACGTGTGCAGCGACTTAAAATGTACCGACACGGGGGTCAACAGAAGCACATGGGTGGATTTGATTTCTCATTTAAAGCCCTTTCTGTTCCAGTCATGTTTGGAAGAGTTGAAACTGTCAGCAAATCATGATATTTGGAACTTCTGGGGCCTAACACAGCTCTTCTTACACAACTCTTTCAAGAAATACCATGGGAAGTTTTATAAACCCAAGCAATTCGGGGATGATTGGGCAAACGCTGTGATTTGGATATGATTTTTGCTTGCCAGTTCTTGCAGTGGTCCGTCTGATGGCACCCAAGTATCTTATTGAAAACATCTGGGGTTTCTGATGATGCTATATAAAGAACAGGCTAGAAAAGGTATTTCAAGTTCTTTATGTTTGACCAGTTACAGAGAAGTTTGTAACTTTAATGTTTACTCAGAGGCCCACCTTGCTACACTTGCCTAGTAGCTCCAGTATGAAATGATCTAATTATTACAAGCAGCAGTAAACATGATTAAATCCTCAATTTTGTGTCAGCATACTCTCCTTTGGACCTAAATTATGCAGAAAGCCTCACCAAAAGTTATGCACTGATGTGTATTGGTAGCACAGTGCTTTAATGCACAGCAGCCCCATCATTAATACTAGGTTTGCTTTAAATAATGAAACAAAAAAAAAAAAATTTCCCAGAGGACACAAACCCTAAATATCTAATGTTGTAGTGTGGGCAAGGAAACAAGCTGTGTAGTTCAGAGGATCTTCATAAGTGTTCAGTAACCAGCCAGGGGATGTACTCAAGTGGTTTCTACTCCACAGGAGCTTTACCGTTCACTTCTTCTGTGTAGTTTAATATTAGAGTTGATCATGTTGAAGTTCGTTGTTACAATATGCAGATCACTCATGTGCTGCGGATTTCTTACTGTACCAAAATGTCTTCACCTCCTCATCTCCAGTTCTTAAAGCTACACTGGGAGAGAGAGGGGGAAAGATCCTACTTACAAACGGTACCACAGAGCAGCTGTTACAAGAAGAGCGTTAGGAAACGTGCCTAAGCCCAAGTTGCCCACTGATGGCAATCCAGGGAAGACAGATGGCAAATGGAAGAAAGAAATGAGAATATATACCACAAAGGTCATATCCTGATAAAGTCAGGATGTGGCCCGGGAGAGCAGACAGATCTGGTAGGAAGAAAATGCTCTGAGCCCACCATTTAGATGCCTGCTGAGGTGCAAGTATGGTAGTGCCGGTAGAGACACTCTGCAAGAAGTTTTACAAGAACACGTACGATTTCTCTCGTTAGCTTTGTCAGCTCTCATTGCTTCTATGCCACTGCACCGTTAACCCATGAACACACGATACTCTAACAGACTAGATGAAAGCTGGCACCTGAAAACCAAGTTGTGCGTATCTCCAATACTTGGGTAGCCTTCAAAGCTGGCCGGGTGACTGTCCCTCTGGGCTGAAATGCCTATGGCTAGAGGGCATCAAACTGTTCTCTGCTTTATCATCTCTCAGGGCTGAAAAGAAAAACTTGCCAAGTTTACGTGCCTGTATGGAGGCACGGTGCAAGGCAATGCAGTAGACAGTGGCACAGCATGGAAAGCCCCGTTCCTGGCTTCTGTGCCAGGCAGAACAAAAGACATTCCGTGCTCTTCCAGAGCCTGAAATTCATACACCATGAATCTGCTGGAGAAGTCAGGGGTTCTGGCCTGAAGGAAAGGGTTATCTAACATTTTATAATACTAAAGAATCTATTCCATATTCTGCCCAGTACAGTTCAACTTCACTTCACTGCAAAGTTCTTTAAAGCCCTTGACCTCTACTTTCTGGAACAGAACAGTAGGAAACCATACATTCAAAACAGATTATGATATTCAGCTGCTCCTAGGAAATTCTCTATGCAGCACCAGTAGATCAAATTATTTTCATTATATCATTTGGTCACAAAGCATAGTGACATAATTAGGGAGCTAAATAGCAACAGCTTCCTTCTGGTAAATTTGCTGTAGCTAATTTTGTTAATAAGACTGATAATTGTTTTACACTCATTCAATATGTGAAGTTTACCTAATACTAAAACCAATCAGAACCTTTAAATTAATTTTTGTTTTATTTCTAAAGGAATCAATGTCATTATTAATCATAAAAGGAGTGCCGAGTCAGAGGATGATAAATCTCCTTTGGGCTTATTTGACTTTCATATTTATGGTTTGGATAAGGTTGTTATGAAGGAATTTTCAAGAAATGATTGAGGAGGAAAAGGAGGAGAGTGAGCTAGGAAATACTATCCTTGAATGCTGCACTAATATTGACTTCAGCAGGATGTATGCAAACAGTTTAATTTCTTTAAGTTCTGCAGACTTAAGCATGGCAAAAGTATTCAAAATAAAACAAACTGCTCAGACTGCCACGCTACAGAGCCCTACGATGTACAGTTTCCAAACCCGTATGTTTGAGAGTGGATTTACAAGAGAACAGGAGAGGAGAAGATCTGGGGCATAAAACTGATGGGATTTTGCATGCCTGGCACCTGTGGTTTTGCTTTTAAAGTATTAGAAAAAATACTGACTTAGACTACANCCCGTATGTTTGAGAGTGGATTTACAAGAGAACAGGAGAGGAGAAGATCTGGGGCATAAAACTGATGGGATTTTGCATGCCTGGCACCTGTGGTTTTGCTTTTAAAGTATTAGAAAAAATACTGACTCAGACTACAGCGGTCCTTGTTGCATTTCTAGCTTTACTGCAAAAAAACTTACAAGACAGCAGCTATTTTACCTACACTTCTACAACTCAATATACGGTAATGTGGTGAAACATCCTAGATAAAAGTATCCAAATTTCACAGAGCCAGGCCTGCCCACATCGCTTTTTACATGCTTTGACAGGATAAGGTCAAGGCCCATTGGCTGTGGAAGGAACAGAGAATGCCATCAGTGTTGCTATTGTCATAGTAACGTTCCAACTCGGCTTTGGGAGGTGGCAGCCCTTGGTCACTGTGCCGAGGAGATGCATGCTCACACCGCTCCCCCTTAAATCCGTGTATCAAAAGACAGGACAAATGGTGCTTTCAGTCTAAGTGCAGTACTATAGTATACTATTGTCTTGAAAGGGAAAACACATGTTATGCTGAGTTGTTGGTAATCAGAGTTTTTTTCTTAGAACTTATCATACCTTCCGCTGAAGAGGATTTTAATAAAAACTGAAAGCCAGACATGCTTGGATGTGGATCTGAATTCTGCCCTTATCTTCCCTTGGTTACTAAAGTAATCTCCCAGACTTTGAGATCCAAATTTTCTTCTGCGTTCATCCGCCTGACCACTGTACCCACAGAAACAAATCAACAAAACCCAGACGCCCCCTCAACACATTACAACCCCCAAAGTCCATTACAACTGCCCACCATCAAACACACAAAAAAATGTCTCCTGAACATACATGATGAATGTTTAACTGATAAAATACACAAAATTTGAACAATTAAAACAGAAGTAATTTCAATATGAGTCTTACAAAGGCATCTTTTGTCTTTCCTTGTATCTTTTAAGAGACAAACCTATGAAAGGAAAATGTTATGATAATGTATTACCATGCTGAGTTAATTGTCAATTGCAAGTTACTTAAGTGTACTTTAATGATATGTTTAAAGCCTTATTTTCAACTCTAATAGCTATTAATGGCAGGAAGAGAAAATGAAACCAATTTTCCCTAACTTAAATTGGAGCTCTGTTAAGCATAAGCGAACAAAATTCTAAATATAACAAATTCTTTAGGTATTTCAGCTAATGGGAACCCACACTGTCCATATTTCAGTCTAGCTACATACTACTTTCCAGGCAGCACTTACATAAGATCATGCAGTGTCGAGTATGTCAGTGTCAAAGAAGTTGGATTCAGTTCTTCAAATGGTATGAAACCATTCCCAAAGACTGAGACGGCTGAACTGAAGGGACAATAACATTCCCAAAGGATTAATTCAGTATGAAACCCCAAGGAGACATTAAACTAGGTTTTCAAGGATTTCTGTCTCCAAAGACAAAGAACAATGTTTCTCAGATAGTTGACCCTAAGGACACAAAGTCAAATATAGCTTAAAAATTCCTAATAGCATTCAAAACATCTACAGTTCAACTCAACAAGATATATTTGGGTGACAGAAATTACATCCCCAAATAATTTCCATTTCCTTCAATTGCTCTACTATGTTCTTCAACACAACTGCTCCCTCTCCATCCAAATGAGTGAAATGAAAGAGTCTTCTGTGATTTAAAAGAATATGACACTCTTGATTCATCTGTTGTCCCATAAGTCAAGCAATATGATCAATTTGAGATAGAAAAATCATTAAACTAGCTGTTACCTTCTGTTCTGGAGATGCCATGAGTGTGAACAACTTATTGCAAGGTGTTTGCAGGTTATTCTAGAAAAGACCTTCTTTTCTGACTCATATATCAAAATAAATAAGATTGAAACTTCTATGGGAAACAGCATAGATGACAGCATGACATCTTCCACACTCTGCCATGCTGTTCTTAAACCTGATAATTTTATTAGGATATTTAAGTGTCAAATAATTTCATAATAAAATGCACAGAGAAAATCAGTAATGTGAAAATTGGCTGTTGTCAGTCATTACGGGTTCAGTAACTTTCCTTTACACAACAACAAAAAAAAGCTTGTAACTGTCATTACTTATTTGCTTCTTGCACTAGCACTCCTGAAACAGGCCTATGAAACCTAATTCCTTCCTATTCCGTTTTCATTGAGGAAAAAAAATCGCAAGTCATCTTCTCTATCTTGGGAGCAACATACTCATTAGAAAAAGTTGTTTCACTCAGTCATCAGGTTTCAATATGCTTAAATTAAACTACTCCTAAATCCTACAACTATATACTTTACTTCAGCAAAGTCACTTGAAAGAGGGAGATTTTTAATGCCGGAGATGCTGCAGTGTTAAATCTCCTTTGTGAGAATTTTGTTGTGCAGCATCCCAGAAATCGCGTATGAACCTGCCACGTGTTCGTGTTTATGGATTCTTAAGGCTAATTTTTTTTTTTTTTTGCTTTTATGGCATTTAAAAGCAACCTTCATACAGCATCAGACAAAATTTATAACCAAATGTCTCTATATCTACACGTCTGAAAGAACATATGTTTAGTTGTTTGTTGCCTGCCCTCTAAACAAACAACATAAATAGAAACCTATGGTAGAGTGCCTCTCTTTTCCCCAAAACTTCCAAAAAAAGGGTAAACTTTCCTGAACATGAACAATCCTACCACGTGCGCATGTAATGGCCCAGGCTGGAGGCAATGGTGCCTGGATGAAACAGTNGAGTGCCTCTCTTTTCCCCAAAACTTCCAAAAAAAGGGTAAACTTTCCTGAACATGAACAATCCTACCACGTGCGCATGTAATGGCCCAGGCTGGAGGCAACGGTGCCTGGATGAAACAGTAAGTAATGAATGTGATTCCTAGAAGTAGGGACATACCCATTTTTTTTTTTTCTTGGGAGTAGGACTCTTCTCATGTAAAAGAAGATACTCCCAGTATATATACTCCTGATATTCATTCAGACGAATGCAGTAGATAGTAGTTGACCACAAGACTTTCAGCATTAGCTCCTAAATTGCCCTCCACTTCGTAAGGAAAGTCTCATCTGAGCAAGAGTTTGAAACTTGGATGTTCATGTTAAAAATCTGATGGTTTTGTTAACAAAGGTTTCCAGGTCCGCTTGGAGCTCACTGGGGTAGAGGCTGCAAAAAATGGCGTAAAACCCGACTGCCCTTTCGCATGGGAGCCTTTAGTAAAAGGAGAATGGTTCATACAGTCTCGAGGAAGCGGAGTTCCCACTCACTAGTGCTATTACCTTTAAGCCCTTGCCAAGGAGCTGCAGATTTTCACTCGTGGAGTGAAAGAACAGAAGAGAGAAAGCAGGAAATTTTATGCTGTGTAAACAAATACTCTACCTGAAGGGGAATAAAAAAAAGCACCAAAACTGCAGTCAAATATTTACACTTGTGAAGATTCAGGCAAAACATCAAATCAAGCTGTACTGTTAAGAGCCCTGTTCTCTTCCTCTCTGCTCTTTCTTCTTTGTTTTCTCCTGTACATGCTCTTCTGCTGTTCCTGCCTGCATTGAGAGCTGCAGTTACAAAGAAAGATCATCTACAAAGCCCCAGAGATGGAGCTGGTGGCTGGCTGGCTGGGGACCTAAGGGTGGCCAAGGATCATCCCTGTGGAAGGGGCTGCACCAGCTGTTCTGAACCCTCTGTGAAATCCATTCATGTTCCTAAAAACACATCCAAAATGTTGGGGATCCTAGGTCTTTTTTT
The DNA here is from genome assembly GCA_013398225.1 of Steatornis caripensis. Classification (NCBI taxonomy): domain Eukaryota; kingdom Metazoa; phylum Chordata; class Aves; order Caprimulgiformes; family Steatornithidae; genus Steatornis; species Steatornis caripensis. The sequence continues at coordinate 244,570 of VZSC01006078.1, read as the reverse complement.
TTTTTTTTAGTGCGTGTATGTCTTATAAAGTGATTTAAATATTTGGGAAGACCCATCATTCCATTAAAATAAATACTTCTTAAGATCAGACTGATGTTTTCATTGAATTTTGGTTTTTGTGGAAAATTAATTCCCAAATCTTTGGAGGTACATCAGATTGCATTTCAACGAGACATATATTGCAGAAAAGGTCTGGAAACAAGATGCTCAAAATACTACAGAGTCTTCTTAAGCTCATTCTGTATAGCATCTGTGCATCCGATAATCACAACAACACAAACAATTTCCTGCCTGTGTCCACCATCTAACTTCACAGTAATTGCTCCTCAGCTGGGGGAAAAAATGAAGCAAACCACATGGTATTATTATTATTTTAACTCAAAGGCATTAAAATCAGTATTTCATGATAACAGTATCAAACAATTCTTGACAGAGGGTTATATTTCCCTTGACCAAACCAGAAGCATTTTTTTAAAATTGCCAAAAGAATTTGTTCTGGATATGGTTTTTGGGAAATAAAAGAGTAAACAAGTATTTTCGGTTGTTTTCCATCACAATCTATTTATTTTCCTTATCACCGCTACTTTTAAAAACATCGCCAAACAATTAAAACTCTAAGAAGAATATATTTAGAAGACTGTAACATAAGAAGATGACATCTTACAGAAAGGGACTTCTCTGTATATTCAGCTAATTGATAGTTTCCATACCACCAAGTGTGTCTGTGTATTTTATTCTGAAACAAAAACTAATTTCGTAATAAGCAGCTAGGGCTAGAAATGAGTTTCAGTGGGTCACACTTAATCCCTTTTCATCTCTCACCAAATCAATCACTTGCCTCAAAAAAATACTTAATTGCCAAAACAAAACAATTAGCAATATCAAACAAAGCATTTTCTTTCCACACTCTCCCTCTGGTTCATCAGCATTCATCTGCCTGCCTCACAGATTTTCAGAAGCTTTGACCATCCACTCCTGTTAAAGATCAATGAAAGCAACAGTCACTCAGAAGATCTGAAAAATCAGGCCCAATTGGGCAGCCCTAATTAACGGATGCTTCTGAAATACTGGGCATTTCAAAAGAGTTTCACAGGAACCACGTGCTGCACAGTCGCCACCCTTAAAAAACATAAAAGCTATTATTTTACTTTTTATTTTTTAGTAAAGTAGGAATAACGGCTTTATCCACACTAGGGAAGTTAGGGATGAAATGGCTATCAGAGCATTGCTCGGGATATAAAAGCTGCAGACATATACTGATCTATTTTTTTTGTGATAGAATAGATGGAATTTTCCACAGAGCCCCAACAGGCATAAAAGCAAAAGGGACCAGTGACACCAGCTGCCCTACACGGCACACACAAGTGCTCACAGCAGATATTTCGCCTGATCCATGTCGCCTGGCCCCAGTCTGAGTCCTTCCCCCACAGCATCCTCAGATGCACCTGCGGCAGGAGCAGCTGGCAGCTCAACACCCCAGACTTCTCTTCGCAGAGCTGAATAGCTCGCAAGCAGAAAGGGAGGCCACCTTCCCTCCTCCGCCTGCAGTGGGGACAAGGTTACTGGATTGTATTTCACGTTGGCTTGAATAAACTCACTCCTAGGAAGTGCACCAGCACAACTCGGGGGTCGAACGCGCAAAGTCCTGTGCTCAAGCTTTCCTACGGGCGTTGCAAAGCAGAAAACCCTTTTCAGCGCTGAGGTATATTATATATGGGCCTTGTTCCCACTCACACACATCTCCCCTCTACGTTGCAGACGTCGCATGCAGGGAACTGAACATAGGTGTAAATTCTTTCCTACAGATGCCTTATGTTCCAGAGAGACATAAAAAGACTTTAATGTAAAAGATTAGCACCCTTCTCATTCCCAGGCTCACGCGTGTATTACGTGAACAACCTCCTGAGAAAAATGCGTCGTGGATGCTTTACGTGTTGATCGGTTTTACTCTTACCGCAAAGCAGCTTTACATCAGTGTCAGTGATCTTCTTGGATGTATTAGTTTTATTATTGTAGCCCCCATTGGCGCTACTTATGCACCAGGATCACCTCAAAGACCAAAGGGCCTACAATCTTCCTCAATTATATCAGTATAAATGAGATCAGAATTTGGTTCTGTTGCTTCATTTCCCAGCACACAGTTAGTGTCAGTTTAGGTAACTTTTCAAGCAAGTGATTCTTCTGCAATGAAACTCAATGGATTTATTTAAGTTCAATAGATTGTAATATTATACTTGCAAGAAAGGAGCAAGTGTTTTTCTTCCGATGTGTTTTATTTTGTAGTAAATGGGCTGCCACACATCAGTTACAGCAATGTAATCAATGCAGGCTTTTCACCTTCCCTGGAAAAAAACCCCAACCAACCAAACGTCTCCCTCCCTGAAAACTCAGTTCCTCGACACAAACCCCTGGATTTATGTTACCCCAATTATTCAAAGTTCATCCAGGTATCCAGAGACATCGTTATCCATGAAACCTAAGGGAAATTATACAATGATTGACTTCATAGTTATTGCAATTTGACATTGTGCTTCTCAACCTCCAGGATCTCAATTCTTACTTGAATTACACGGATTAAGTATAATGGCACTAATGAAATCACTGTCAGTTTATAGAGGTGTAAAGCTCAGAACGGATTCTGCCCCAAAACTTAACCAGTACGAAGATGTGATGACTCTATCAGCAGAGGCTGGGCCTCTTTCTGTACACTTGTTATTTGGTAGGCTAAATTGCTTTCGAATTGCACAAACTCTGTTTTTAATTTCACTGATTTAGATGGGTATAAACATTTAGGCTGCAGAGAGAGATTTGTACCATGAAATATTCTCAAATTGCTTAAAATCAGATTGAGAAGACGCATTAGGTTTTTTGGAGCTATTCTTAAACGAAATAAGGATAATATATGTAAAACTTCTTCACACCTGATGGTTTATATAATGCAGCTACTCATTACTTCAGATTTTCATGAAGTTAAAGAAAAAAAAACCCCAGTCAGTCTCCCCGTCTTACTACCCACCTTAATTGCTTAATACTTTCAATAGTCGTTCCCTAGATCTTCTTATTCCTACCTGTAGCAATGAGGAGGCAAGGCAGCCTATATTAATCTCATTCAGGCATCACTTACTGCCACTTATGTAATTGCATTCTAGATAAGCAAAAGGGGTTTGGAGTCTGAAAGTCATCAATATCTCATTTTTATCTGCGCCCCAGACGTGAGGAGCACCACTATGCAGGGCTACGAATAAAACCAGCATGAGAAATAACAATTTGGCCTTTGGTCTGTTACAAACCCTTCTCCACTGCAAGGGCTGATTTTCACTGTACCGCTAAAAAGAGGTCCCAGAAGCGTGGGTCCCAATTAGACAGCTGCAAAAGAGCCCCAGCTCACTGCAGAATAGCTACTGCAGATTATTGCAGGTAGTTTAGGAGTAAATCCAGCACCAAGAGAGTGCAATTCCGGCATAATGGTAGATGGATTTGTTTACTATGCCTCTCTCTGCATCCTGATGAAAATGACACAATAAAGCTCCTAAAACTTGCAAAATAAAAAAACTTCATACTTTAAAAACTTGCAAGTGAGGGGGCAGCTCCATGTATTGTGAATGGCTTAGTAAAGTCTTACTTTCGCCTGATGTGTGTTAACTTCACTCACTATGTTGTACTCCCCAGGCTTTGATCCTGACAGCATCTCTCAGAACCAGGCTCCCAAATTTTACCAGATGTGTGCATACATTCATCTTCAAACTGTTGATAACGTACATGACTTTTGTACGAATCCTATCTTAGATCTGTGACTTCTTTGTAGGGCAGGTTCATATTATAATCATGTGGAGCGCCTTAGAAACAGTGTTTTGAAGACAGACATTTTAATAATTAATTCTGCATATATAAGCCCCCTACATCACTTGTAAAATCAGTGTATTAATTAGCACTGTTTGTGGCAGTTTTACAGCAACAACAGCTTTCCCTCCCTAGCCCTCTTTTTACGATGTGCGCCGGTAGGAAAGCCTCGTGCCTCTGCACGTCCCTCTTTCCTGTGACTGCACCCCCAGAACAGCTAACAATTTTGTTCGAGAAAACCACAGCGTTGGAAAAGCAATGCGACGAAAATTTCAATGCTCAATTAACAATTGGTAAAGATTCACCTGGGTTTAGTCACATTCTTCTTATGCCTACACCCGCATCTCTCCCCAAGATAGTAAGAGTCATCCGAAAGACACTGCTACAATGTAAACTGGTTAGTATCTAAATCAAAACCAGCTTTTATTAACTGTCATTTCAGAAGGATACCCTTTTAGCTGCAAGGACGCTTATGTTTATGAGTGTACTACAAAACCCTGAAATAATTTATATTTGTTTATGTCCAGAGGTTGCTATTAATAAAAAAGTTACTTCTGAGACATAATGCTGCAACTGCTTTTCTCCAGCAGCCTTCAAAAATCCCCAGCATTTTAATTGAAGATTTTTTTTTGTTTGTTTTTTTTTTTAAAAGCTGTATATACAATTATCTCTGTAGAGTGACACGAATGCAAGCGAAAGAAGTTGAAGGCAAAATGTTTGCTCAGTTCAAACAGCGTCACATGATGCCACATTCGGGATGGCATGCCTTTGAAAAGGCACCGTAAAAAATGTGAAGGCTTCAGTATATTCTTCATCTAATATCTGTTTTGGATAGGACTTACAAAAGACACTCAGTGCTTTGATCAGAGAGTTATATTTAGAAAAGACTACACAAGCCAAATGATTTTTCCAACAGATTCATGCCTTGTTTTCCGTCCACTGGCTATCCAAATATGTCTGTGGATGGTGATAAATGAAGGCACTTGCTTTAAAAAGCAAAAAAAGGCATAGTCCTTCACTAATCAGATAAAACGAGATATTATTTATACTGAGGATGTACTGGTTTTGCATAACTTCAGAGGCCTCGGTTTCTCAAAACACTGCTCTCATCTCTAAAGTCAGCGAGACTTAAACAAATGCTGATATGCTTTGCTGAAATATGGCCTTGAACCAACATTCAAATTAAAAAAGAAAAAAACATACAGAAGACACCAGGCACCCATTGAGTTTTATTCCTACTTAATGGACAGACAGGCACAGGAATAGAAAATACACGAAATCGGAATGTGGAAGGCATTGGGAATACGAACCAGAGGATCTGCTTCCAAGATATTTTGCAATACTACTGCACTACACTTTTTTTTTTTAAAGAAAATGTATGCCTCTATTATAGTAAGTAATGAATTTTGTCACGCTGCAGTGACTGGAAGACAATCCTCATAGAAATCAAAGGACTATGCCTTATGTTTTTAATTCAATGGTATATGGCCAAGCTATCATGCTATCCTGTTCTCCACTGCTTCAAAATCTGCGTAGTATCTTGACTGCTGGAGTTTTTGCTGTCTGCACTTATATTGCTGACTGTTGCAGCACAGGAGGGGATTTTCAACACAACAGCAACGATGAGAAGGTGGTCATCTAAGATGAGGTCTTCAGAGAAGTCAATGTTGGTTTCTACTAAACAGAATGTTACGATTTCCCATCTACTTCAATGCGAACAAAATTAAACTGGTCTTAGGAATACTGTAGAGACTTGGTTCAGCCCATGAATCTTTAGATATATTTTTATTTTGCTGTCCCTCCTTAGTCTTCCAAGTCCCATGAATTCCTACAAAGACAGCTTTAAAAATTTTGGAGTTTGGTTTGGTTTTTTTAAACCTTGCATTTTATAACTGTAATTAGTAAAATGAACAAGTCCTAGAAACTTGCCTAAACAACACAATAAAACACAGGTCAGAAATGTGAAAGGTAATTGCAAATAGTACCAAAAAGAAAAATTAAAATGTTCAAAGTCTGTGTTGCAAGAAGGTTTGAGAGCAATTTCACACCATATCTGGCACTGAAATATGGCAGTGATTAATATATTAAAAAAATTTTTAGTTACTCTGAAAATCAAACTATTAAAAATTATTTCTGATATTTACATCAATTTCTTGGCACACGGAAATCACCTGAACTATTTATTTTAGTGGTGCAACACTTTATCGCAGCCTGAGGATGTGACACGTATGAAGTCTATTACTTCACTTGGATTTAACCAGATAGAACAGCTTTCAAAGTACATTACTGATAAGGGATGGTTTGATACGAACAGCCTAACTTTATTAGAGGCTCAGCTGATTCAGAGGCCCAGAAATAAGGTAGCTGAAAATCCCCTCAGTTCTTTGACAACTTCAATGCTGTATAAGAACAGAAGACTGATGAGATGCTAATAAATAACAACCAGCGTTAGAGGAAGGAAATAAGTTACGTACATTGTCATGAACAGATTTTCCAGCCTCTGAGTATGAGGATATGAACTTTCTAAACGTAGGCAGATTCGAAAGCCCAAAGCAAGGAAAACTTAAATATTTACAAGTGCTGTAATCTTGACATGGTATTAAAACAGGGAAAGATCACCCTGTTTGTCTCAAGCATTTCCAAGCTTTTACGGCAGATTGGCTGAGAAGTTTGTTACCTTGCTGTCTTCATTGCGCGTACTTCGAAGCTCAATTGGACATGGTTATTAAATAGCTCCCACCTTAACAGTCAAAACTCCAAAGATCCATTAAACTGATGAAGTTAAAGACGACAACCTTAAGTGTGAAACATTAAAAGAAAAAAAAAAAGTTGCACTCTTGAGTAAAGCAGAGTTACTTACAAAGGGAGGCTAATCCATTCGACCTGCTAAAGCTATATTTCACATTTGATTAAAAACATGCCACTCTATGTACACAGAAAAGGCTGGAGCACGACGGAGTCGGGCCACTCCTGCTCTAGCCAATATTTTCTGTGAACTTGCAGGGAACTGGCAGAAACATTAATCTTCTTTCCATCCTCTCTCTCCCCCCACCGTTAAATCTGCTGCTAGGAAAACACTCTCTCTTGAAGCCCATGGGGAAGATGTCCCTGCTGAGGCAGGATAAAAGACTCTTACTAGCCTGTATGGGTCCGTCAGTGGCTCATATCCAGGAAAGCAATCTTATAGTCTGTTGATCTGTGAAAGAGCCCTGTACAGACTGCGAGCGATGAGCGAGCCCCATCTAGTTCCCGTTATAAACACACCTTTGCCAAATAAACATGCTACTGGTTTTTGTGGCTGTAGTTTACTGGATTCTGTTATCGCTGCGATCGCAGAGAGGTAAAAAGATAAAAAGGACCATGGAGAAAAATATATAATCTTTTTTCTTATGCCGTGTACATTCTTAATTTTCTTTTCAGTCCCCTGGTGTTGTAGGATGCTAAATGCACTGGAAATTTAAATTGGCATCCAGCATTCAAATCACTGAAAGAAGAAGTGCAGCAGACTAGAAAATGAAAGAAGCCAAAAGGCAAAAAAGCCTAAGCACGGCTGCTGGCATATTTCCCCTTTCTCTCCCCCTGTTTTGCAAGTCACACTATTTTCTAATTTGCAAGGAAAGAAATTAACCTGTAACAGAATGTCACAGTCTCTGCCATACAACAGGAGTTTATAGCATTTAAGCCTCAGCAAAAATTAATCCTAACTTGTAAATAAGAAGTGGATTCTCTTAATGATATAATGGGCCCAGCTCCTTTTCTTGGATTAAGCCTCTTGAGCAATGGAACCTATTATACAAGCACTAAAGAAACTTTTCCCAACACTTGAAATAGTGGGGTTTTTTCTTTTATTAGTGGCGCGCACCTGGGCCACTTTATAATTTAAACCCTTGTTGCATTTCCAAGGCTCCACATACTTTAATCTGGTGTAGTAGTAGATGAGTTTATTACTGGATAGTGCTGACTTGAATAGAAAATGACAGCCATCAGTGTATCTCTAGGATAAAGGGTGCATCTCAAAATCAGGACAAGTTTTACACTTATTGGGCCTACACTGGCAATGTCAAAAACAGAAGCCAAGATCTCAGCACGCTGTGGAGACTTTCTTGTCCTGAGAGACAATCCACCTGGTTTGGAACAGAGTTTGTGAGGCACTTCAAAACATGAATTGCTTATATACACTTAATTGCCTCTCATGTCTTCAGTCTGATGTTTCTCTGAATGGGTGAGATTCTACCATTATACACATGTTTATTTCTTAACAATGATACCAGAGATTGGTACGACTAAGTACAACTGACCCACCCCAAAACCCCAAACCGTATTAAAAAGCAACAAAAAAACCCTAAACCCTGGTACAGGAGGACAAAATTCAAATGAAAGGATCTCATGGTAATCCTGTACTACTTCAGGAGAATAAAGTTTTGCAGGTTCCCAGAGCTGGAATAATATAGCCTAGGGCAGAATCACCCTCAACTTCACCCTGTTATTTAATTACGCAAACATTAACAATGGGACCAAAGAAAGCAGCGTTGGGGGAATCTCAAATATGCAAACCACATCAGAAATGCAAAAACCTCTCTTGTAGGATTCCACAATACAACTAGAAGAATAAAGCCTTCCTGTGAAACCACCCTGAAAAAAAGTCAGCTGATGAGGGCTTCTTCTTCTGTGTACGTCTCTAACGTTTAATAATTTGACATCAAGTTGTCATCTGTCGAAGGGATCAATGATACAGATATAGGGCATCATTAAACTAATTATGAGACCTAGACCTTTTGGAGTTGTATGCTTTTGTCTTCAGTGATATGCTGTCTACTACAAAGGTCTTGATTTCAGGATGAAGCCCAAAAAAGACTGAAGACCTCCTCTTTCTTCGACAGAAGAACTAAATTGTTATGTTTCATCTATGAAATTCAGTGAATAAAAGACAGGTTTTTCAAAAGTACTTGCGTTGCTAAGTCCTCTGGGAGTCAGCAACTTATTGGTAGTGACTGGGATACAAGCCCCTAAATGCTTAAACGTTTTTCTGCTATAAAACAAAGTTGTTTTGAAAACTGGACTAAATTCAGTGCTTCCCTTTCCTTCTGTGAAATGTAATTGCTCCAGGCTCACTGAAGAGAGGATATTTACTGGGCCACAGTTTAGTAAAGCTGATCTGCACAAACACACAGGTAAATTAAGGCAGCATGACTTGGAAAAGAACAACCACATTTCAGTGTAAGCATCTTTTAAAAGCGCTTTCTTCATTACACTTAGAAATAGAAGAGGCAGTGCAAAGCTGTGGGATGAACTCGGTTGAAGCAGTGTTTTATTTTGAAAGTATGGCAAAACTAACAACGCAACGAGAAACTAAGGAGCAAAACGTTGGAGGGAGAAATCATTCATTTTGATTTGTGGCAGTTCTTCTGATGGGATGAAGTCAGCCCACCACATCCTAGTCTTATCTTTTTTAATTTTACTAGGATGAGTAAAGAGTGAAGTTTTGCATCCTGCTCTGACCAATTCTACAGCCCTTGCATTCACAGCATCAATACATAAAGTTTCAGCGATACATGCTATCAGACAAAAGATAATCCTGCGTAGCCCCCAATCTACTTAGACTGTATTTATAAAATCCTAGCATCATCACTTGCCCGTACGCACTGTATTGCAATACTTAAGATATTGCTTGGTCTTTTTATGCAGCTTTTGTTGCTCAACAATCATTTTCCTCTAGCTTGTAAAGATTATCTATGCGTTCATATTCCATAATTCTATCTTTGAGAGCTATAAGGAGTTTAATTTTGATTTCTTTGAAACCAACTTCATGAAAATTGCTTGACCATAAAAGCTAATTAGTAAAGACTCTCAGTGTTAATCACGTGCAATAGATTATTGCTGGAGGATGCAAAAAGACCATTTCTTCCATAATAACTGCTGCATTTCATCATCTTAAGCTACACAGCAATGCAAAGGTAATGACATTTTTATCTTATCTTTTTATGATGGGATTCATCAATACCACTATCCGTTTTCACATTTTTTCTAACATCTGTTTGCAATATCCAAGTGAAGTCTCTGGAGAATCATACAATCATTTTCAGATGCTAGTATACTGAAAATGAGGATTTTGAGATCCCAAAAAGCATTAATGCCATGCAGCCTAATAAAACAAATGTTAGCTCTGCCTGTGACTTACATTACAGGCAGTTAAAAAGAGCTGCTAAGAACGGCGCAAGACAAAGCATTTGGCTCTGTTCTTTGAGGCAAGGGAACTTCTGTATTCCACAGTAAGGGTGGCCTCTGAGCAGAAAAGTTGGTTTGCTCCGTATGTGCCAGGATATGAACCAATTTCTAGGAATATTCAAGAATGAAAAGCTTGAGTAGAAAGCCTAATACGACTTACTTACATCCTGTGGGACAAACAGCTGTAAGCAGGTAATGGCACTATGATTCCTGGATGAACTATACTGAAAGCGAAACCAAAGAATACTCCCTTGTCAATCTGTGGCTTATATGGCCCTTGGTGACTTAAAGAACTAAAATCGTACAGTGGTAGTTGACCTGACACTGCCCTTCTCTTTCATAAAGATGAGCACAACCCAAATCTGCAAAGTTTGGTGGCTACCTTAGTACCGGGTAGGGAAAATTCTGAGAAGCTTCACTAACTGTCATGCAATTCGTACGTTGCCTGCAATCAATCCTTTTTATTGTTTGATATTTGCAAAGTATCAACAGTGTTCTGCACCAGTAGGTAAAGGCATGATGAGAAGTTTCTTGTCACAAAGAGATTGCCATTTAGATATACCGTGTACTGACAAAGGAGAGTGCAATGGGAAGCAAAGAGTGAGCAGAGTAATTGAATGAAGCATTTAAGCATATACTTTGTTATCTCTGTGGGGTTTTATGTTTGTTTTCTTCTTGACTTATTGAATTCAGTGTTCATACTTTTCAATCATTCATTAGCTAAACAGTTCTCTTGTGGTTTGCCTGGATTAGGAAGTGAGGACTGGGACAAGCTAAAAGAAGGAAAAAGGTGCGCTTTTTGTTAAGTGGAAGAGGCTCGCAGCACTTCTGGAACACCTCTTGCTACTTACTCATTAACATTTAGCAGAGAGCTGCCTGATGGAGGCTACACTCTGCAGAATTAGTTTATTCTCAACACCAGTCAGTGAAGCCTTTACAGACAAGATGGTTTGCTGCAGACATTGCAAGTTGGCCAGCCAAAACGCAGGCAACCAAATCACTGGGATTTAGAACATAAAAAAAATTTCAGCAGAATTTGTCCAATTAACTCGACACATCATGAAAAATGGGTGATCTCTTTAACTTCTAATGGACTGACAGATGCTATTCTGAAAGACAGCGTAATGGAAAGGATATATGGAAGGATTTATCTTTTTTTCCTTCCCATAAAGAGTCAAGGGGCAAGCTGGTACAAACCATTTCATGTGACTTTAGACCACTTCAGAGAAGGTATCCACACCTGAACCACTAACTCAGACTTCCTGTGTAGTAATGCTTCTTTTACCCCCTTGAATAAGAAGCAATCCATACAACTATTTTGAATAGCTACCTTGGGAAAAGTCACTTGGAAAAGTGCCTGCTTTTCTCTACTGACCCTAAAGGAAGCACTGAACGGCCAGTCCAGATGAGGACATCCACAAAGTTGATACCATCGTGCAATTACAACAGGTTATTTAGGATTCATCTAACGTATCAATCCACACCCCATGGGAAACATGGATCAGCAAACGTTACAAGCCTGACAAATGCCAAATCTTCATAGATTATTTCTGGTGGAGGTATTTGTCACTTAGTAAGTATCCACTAGGAACCTAGTGATGAGAGAATATTTGAAATATGCAATGCCAAGAAACTAAGTAAAATTAAACACTCATAAAACATTTTAAAAATTCCAAATATTTAAAGCGGGTAAGTTTACAGACAGACTTTACATTATGCTGCCCTCAGTTAAAGGAAGCTAACAGCAAAATGAAGCAGTTGAGCATGCAGAGCTAAGATGACGTGACTGTCTTCCAGCCAGGTAAAGAAAATATTTACAAGAGTGATTTTATCCCATTTTATCACAACAATGTAAGTAAAACTTCTCCCTAGCAAGGTAAGCAAAGATTGCTTGCTGTATGGCACTTTTCTTCAATATGGAATGCACTAAAATATCTATGAGGAAATCTTACAGAGATATCCTTAATTAGCTGATAAAGTTGTGCTTGTAACTATGGATATTATAATCTCTTGGGGCAGTAATCACATCTCCCTATGTGCTTGTCCCTCGCTGGGAATAAAAATACCCCAATCCACCAATCTGACTCTAGCTGGTTTTCACCACCCCATTGCTGGAATATTATTGCTAATGAAAATAAAATCTAAATTCTAAAAATATATCCACAGTGTATATTCAGGGTCTCCAAAAGCAGCCTGAGATCACGTTAGTCAGTGTTATTTCTTCCTGTTGGAGCAGAATTCTGTACAATTCTTAGATCCTCAGAAATGTCAGCTCAGGTTCAGTTCTGACTTTTACACACCAGCTATGCCCAAGGTACCTTTTCACATTACATTCAAGAAGCAAGAAGTTTTCAGGACAATACAGGTGATTTAGATACAGCTTAAAATGGAAGATGATGAAGTCACCCACATTTATATTCGATGCTGATGTAAACCACGGCACGTAACATTTCTACTTGCTACACACAAATCTATCTGGACATTTGGTGGACTCTCCTGGCCATACTTGGTTTCAGGGGCCAATTATAACCGGCAAGGTGATTGTCATCTTACATGAAGAGGTCCTTAACTAGTGCACCAGACTGTGTAAGTGGAAAAACAAATTTTAAAAAAATAAATTTAAGGATGTATAAGAATATTTAGGAGAAGCGTGTCAACTATTTCAACTATCCTTGCGACATTTTATTTTGGCTACATCCAGAAGTAAATCAGAAACCACGGCTATTAGAACAGGCTTATCCAACAGGTTTGGGACCTCTTCTCGGAGAACCAGTTTAATCAGTTTAATTAAGTGTGGGGGATTTTTTAAATCTCATTTCATCACACTTTGTTTTTTTATGAAGAGGAAAAAAATGACTTGCAAAACAAGTATCCCACATTCTGAAAGCTCTTTTTGGAACATATGGTCTTATCCTTCAGAAATTATGAGTTCTCTTGACACAGCCTGTGACAATCAAGTTGCATATGAAGTGCTGCTATATTATAATTCCTCAGTTATGCCAGGCTTTTCAACAAAACTTTCCCAGAAGTTCCTGTCACTCAATTTCGAATATGCATGCAGAGATTTGAAGCTTTAATGAGCCTTGATCAAGTTAAGTAAAGGCCCCACCCAGCCTGTGAAGGCAATCTCTGCTAGCTACGCCGAGTGTCTTGGCAATAGTTAGCCCCAGGCAATGAATACCAAGCAACTTCCAGAGCACTCAGAAAGCTTCAACCTAGAAACAGTCTTCCATGAAAATGGCATCAACACACTCCCATCTCCTGGGAACAGATGGATTCATCACATAAAGCTTTGTGAAACAAGAAATGAGCCAGGCTGAAAGCGTGGTACCATACTACAAACTCTGCTCACATTTCCTCAACGCCTTCCTATAAAAAGACTCATTATTGACATTATGTTAATACATTTCATGGGGGTCACCTGATAGTCTCTTAACTTACTAATGGAGTGAATTTGGCTGGTGTATTAGCTGGTGCCCACGTGAGTTGCATTTTAAACCTAAATCTGAATTTAGTCTGGATGGAACTTGCATCTCTTCTGGATCAATTCTGTGCAACTGCAAAACTCGTATTTTAAAGAGCTGTGCCCAGTCACTTTTTAGCAAAGCGCACAGTTTCTGAGTTAGTTAGCTCTCTCTTTGCCGTCCTCTTTCTAAAATCCAAAGCTTCCTCTCCTAAGGATGCAGAGAAAAAAAAATAAATTTTCAGTGATAATCTCTGGCAGCTCACTTCAGCACAGCAAACAGCTACATAAAGCCTATACATCACCCTAGCGAAATGTAAATAGAGTTTAGGGCTTGGCATATATGGGATATGCCTCTGTTCATCAGTCTGGTCCATGGACTGTAGCTGCAGAAAACAGCAGCAAACTTTTCAGCCACCCACCAGACATCATTGCAGCAAGCTGGATCTGCAGATGGGAGTTCTTTATGGGTCAGCAGCCTCCAAACCTCCTGCTCCACGAGACGCAAGTAGATCCTCTGAACACACCAAGCAGATTAGCACAGAAATAATTCCAGCCTATGGCCAGACATTCATTCTGGGGAGCTGCCAGACTTCCCACTCAGCCAATCCATTTTCAAAGACAGTGTCTTATTAGCGCATTACAGTTCTTGAATTACTTTGCTGAGTCTTTCTAATGAGACAGCAATCTGTTCAAGGGTATTAAGAGAAGTAAATGATAGACCTTTACTTTCCGATTTGACTACACAGGTGTATTCAAAGGTTAGGGGGATGGCAGCAGACTGTAATACTGGTAAACTTACACATAGCAGTTGTAAACTACAATATATGCAGGAAAATCCTTGCAAATATGGGCTTTTCAGCTTTGCAGAGAATGAAGATCTTTTCTACCTGCTCTGAGAGGTAATAGCTACAGCACACTCACCATCCCATTTGAGTGAACCCAAATATAACCCTCAGCCTTACGTTACAGAACTTTCCGTATTCATACCCAATCTAAACAAACTCAAAATCTCTGCATCAGCTCTTTTCTTTCTATTTACATTTTACTGACCTCTAACTAAATTAGGTCAGTAAGGTGCAATTTTTAAACGCGCTTTTCTAGTTCTGTTTCCCAATATGCAAGCAATATCAAGAAATGATGATTGCTTACTCCCAGAAAGATAATTAAATGTATTTCACCAGTCAAAATGTATTTGATAACGTTTAATGCTCAAAACCACACAACGTGCTCTCTCTTGACCATAGTCTTCAATCCATCAACCTAACTTGCGCGGTTTTCCAAATGGTACCACACAGTGGGACCTGTACGTCACTACAACTCCCTGCTGCCGTGTGTTCTTTCAGCAGAACCAGAATTGTAATCCCAGTCTCACTAAAACGATGGCAAAGACAACAGCAAAACTTTTTCCCTTAACTTCTCCAACATGGACTTTTCCATGGGAACCTTGCTGTGTAGGCGCCCTTCAGTTAGCAGAGAAAACAGACAGGAATGAATCATTTCACTCTAGTATGGATCCATAAAGAGCTGTGGGATGAATCCCTTCACCTGAGAAGGTGGGGACCTGCTTCAGAGCCAAGTGGGAATAACACAAACACCAGCGATGAGTCACACAAGCGAGGAACCACATGGAAACTCAACATGTTTCCAATGGAAATGAGGCAGTTAGGATTTTCACTTCCCTGCTAAAAAGTTTAGATTTTATATTTAAATTTTTGGTTACATGCATTTCCCCTTTTCTTTTTTCTTCAAACCCTTCCCATAAAAAAAACATAGTCAGAAACCTCCATTCATAGACGAGCTGCAAGCAAAAAACTTTAAAGCTTCTTCAATGGCATCCATTTTATGCAAAGCACAAGCGAAAGGATACACTGAAACTGAGAATCTTCTACTAGAAGAGCATCAGCAGGACCCTAGCTTTAACCCTCATGTATGGTTTGGGTGAATGTGGTCCAGACAGCTTGAGCAGCTGAGTCCTGCTTGCATGGGTTGTGCAGTTTGGTCATACCCATGCAGCATCGCGGTTGAAGTAGCACAGCCTGCCTGAGTTGCTGCTGCTTGGAGAGATGATTGGGAGCCACGCAAGAGCATCCCAGTCCTCCAATGGCCTCTCTGAGGCACAGCATGTGGCTGGGTTCCTTTTGTCTGTGGATGCAGTGATTTGTGAAAAACTACCGTAAAAATTGTTCCTAGCTGGCAATTTTCCTCTACCATCAAAAGTGCATTCTGTGTAGAAAAATTATATGTGCTTTATTTCTACTTATTTTTTGCCTTTCAGTGTAGAACTTATGTCCTTCCAGAACTCAACCACTTTCCCAGCCTTGTCCAGTAAACTCCTGTCAGCTGAACACTACCGTGTGGCTGCAGTTCTTCTCCCCCTGGTCATGGGAGCACAAGTCACAGGTTATAGCATTAATCCATGCAACCTCTGCAACCTACAGGATTCAGACAAGCTCTGGAAGAAAGAAACCTCTCCAAAGCAGAGAAATCTCTCTGTGCCGCATCCCTTTGAAGCCCTCCATCAATCCAGAAATATTTAGATGATAACATATTGTGTGCAGCCACAAAAGAGCATACTTTAAGTAATAGTCTTGTTACAAATTTGTAAACATAGCTAAGAAGCGATAATACCTCCCTTCATGCTCGCTTTTGGAACAGCTGCTGTCACTGTTGCAGACCATCTGCAGATAGGAAGGTAACTTAGCAAATACCTCCCAAATCCCTCTGCTTAATGAGTAGGTAAGGAGTGACAACGAAAATCAGAGCTGCAGCAGGAGATACTCTTGCTTCCGTGTTCCTACACTCTTAGGACTAATTTCAAGCTTTTGCTGAGGGGGCATCAGACCTGGCTTGGTTGAAATTGAACCACTGAAGTCAACGTTGCTGAGAACTGCCCTTCCACTTGTGAAAGCATTTCCATAAGCGCCAGAGGGATGCACAGTCTAGCTCAACCATCCTCTCTTTAGTCTTTAAAAGAGGCTTGGTTGTATTTTTAAACATAAAGATCAGTCATTTGCTCCATATGATGATCGCTCTCAGAAGATCTAAACTCACTGCTTGGCATATTACTGAGCTTTCCTGAGTTTGGAAACAAAGTTCATCCTGTGGATTTCGATGCAGGGCAAGACCTCCTGATGGCTTCATGGAGAATTCAGTGCAAAGGAGCTGAAGGAAAGGAAAGGGCTGGGATGTGTAGAAAAGTGCTTGTTGCATGGGCAGCAGGAGGCAGCTCGCCGCGTAGGAGGTGAGAGAAGGCAGCATGCTGGGAGTGGGAGAAAGTTACAAAGAAAGTCAGCTCCGAGAGAGGAGAGTGAGGAACATAAGGAATATCACAGTGTGTGGGATGAGATGAGAACAGAGATGTAGGTTTTTAGAGAACTTTAAAACAATTATAGGTTTTTACCATGGGAGGTTCTGTTTGACTAGATCAGAGTGCTTGCTTCCTCGTTACGTGCCTGGAATGGAAGCTTTCTTTGAAAAGAGCTTGCTAACACCATTCCATGCTTCCAATTAACATTTTATTTAAATGCTTTAAGATAGTTTCTAGATATATTAAAGACTTACTGATGAAATCTTGAATATAATTTACATATCTAAGTCACATTTGCATTCAATAACATGACAGCTTTCCAGTACAGAGCATGCCATCAATAGTCCCCTTCACTAGCATCTTGCTGAATTTCCCTAGCTGCTGCACTCACTTCAAATTCAAAAGGCTACAGATTTAACTGAAAGAAAGGAGACAGTGATATCATCGATGATCAGGTATCTTTTCCAAATTTTACCCTGATGTGTTGCAGAATACCATTTTAACACGTGTACGTCATTCAGCCACCACTTGGACATATCTTCAGGAGTTTCACAAGAGATACAAATCTATTTTTTAATTTAATATTCTTTTCTGTTAAAAAGAAGGGTAGAAAGTGTTCAGACCCTTCCCACAAATAAAGTACAAAGTGTCAGTATCTTTCCACAGTACATCTGCATGGTTCCCTGGGGGATTTTTCATTATAAAATCTTATCTCAGTTATCAAGTCGCAGCACCATAAAGCACATATGGGATATGTGATAAAAGCTCTTTTTATTTTTTTTTTTTCCAAACAGAAAATATCAGTAAGAGAGATTGGTGACTGGAGCAGATTTTTTTTTTTTTTTGGAAAACACGTTTTGAGAATTTCTGAATGTAAGGAAGACTAAAAAACACGGTGAGAGAAGCAAAAGATGACTGACGCATCGCACGTCTGAGAACAGCAGCCCACTGGTGAGCGTTGCATGGGCAGTACTGGATGCCGGAAAATCACGTGCAACTCTCTCTAGCTGTTCTCTAGAACTCTGAGAGGTTCTTACACAGGCAGAATAATATCAAAGATGGGCTTGGTGGAGGTTTGGAGGTTTTGGTTTGTTTTGTGCATCTTTTTGCTTTGGACAGGTTGATTTTTCTTATATTAGACTTGATGTCTCACCGTAAGATTTACAGAGACCGTAAATCTTACAAACCTCTAGAAGGTCAGAAAAGACCAGCTTTGATGCATGCAGAATACCGGGAAATGGGGGGTAACGGTGGGGGTGGGAAGCAGGAGAAAGGCATTTGGGGCTTTTCCTTATTTACTGGTAAATCTTATTTCCTTATTTACTGTTTTTGTGAACTTTAACTGTAATTCTTTAAATCTGTGCCTTGTCTCACAGAATGAAGTGAATCCAAACTTGAATTTACAAAAGGAAACATGTTTTTGGTTCATCTAAAGAAAACATCACAGCTGAAATTCAGAAGAAAACTGGACATCTGTATCTCTTGAAAAGGCAGAACACCGGCATTTATAAAAGCCCTAAAAAACCCCCATAGAAAACAAGGATATAAAGCATCTTCTTATTGGTATGAAAAGAGGTTTGGCTGGGGACCGAGAAGATTTTCCTGCAGATATTTCTTTCCATAGCTGTCTCTTCTCGACGTTGCCAGCCTGTCTTTCAAAGCAGCAGCTAGATAATACCAGATGAAGAGATGAACCACTGGCTTCCCCCCGAACAACAGCTCTGATGCTGCTGTAAAGACAAACAGCTCCTGCCACACGTTGCCTATTATCCGGCACCCGCTACCAAGGCCCTAAAGCCTTCCGCAAGTTAATAAAATATCATCTAGTTAAGATCAAAATTTGAAAGCCTGCACTGGAATAGCAAGCCAAACTTGACTGTCAGATTTTCAACATCTGCCTGAGCTCTGAATTTTTTCAAACGGGTGAATATCTAAAACCGACTGTTATGTCCCTGGCACCGTCAGGCAAATTCATAATGGGAATTTATTTCCCATTTATGTCACATTACCCAATGGAGCTGCTGAAGGAAGTCAATCACTCACAAGATAAAATGGAAGGCAGAAGAAACGAGGTAGAATCTCTCACTGCCTTGCTCTAACTATACAGCACAACAAGAAAGTACAACTGACAAAATTTTTCTCAGTCCTTAAAGTAACTTCTCATTTATTTATTTTTTAATCACCGTGAGTACTTGCCATTCATCAGACTCACTTTTTTTACAGAAAAACTTCAAGCAATCAATCTAAAACTCTTATATAATTCTAAAAGATTCAGAGACTGGAGAAGTACTGGGATTGCGGCGTGAGTTCATGTGTGGCTCAGCCAAATCAATATCCCCTTTAAACCACATCACTCTTTTTCACCTTGCAAGTTTTGAAATAGAAGACAGAGTTTCTGCTTTAACTCAATGTTTTTCTTATAGGATTTACTTTCCCATTTCTACATGTACAGTATTATCCTGAGGGATACTGTGGGGTTTTTTCGTGCTCCAGCTACCGAACTGTTATTTCCACAGGCGTTCTCCATAAAAGAGAGGAAAAACATCACCGCTGCATCATTTCTATAAGAGAAAGCTAACATGAAATGCCAGTTAAAAGTTTCTGCCACCGTGCGCTCATAGTGGATAGAATACTTTCCTTGGAAGTAGGAGGTAGCTGTCAAACACGCAACTCTGGACACAATTGTGCAGCTCCTCTGAAGAACAGGTCACGGCACGGGGGAAGAATCAATAAATAAAGTAGCTTCATCATTAATCATTTTCTGAACTTTTAAATCAGTCAGAACATTTACAAGTTGTATGTCGAGTTTCTTTTGCTGCCACCTTTTCCCCAGTCTTTCCACCGCTCGGCACGCGGCCTGTGTGCCTTGCTTGCACGACTTTCTGCTGATACCAGGGCCGGCGGCTACACGGAGCCCAGAGCTCCTCTGGGGTCAGAGGTGCAATATCTATTCTGTTATTAGAGAAATTACTCAGTGCAATTTCACAGTTCAGCAAAACAGACTTATTACTTGTATGCACTGTGTGTGCATGCCTTAACAAGCACTTAAAGTTTTTCTACTTCTCTACCTTAGTGGAAACATCCTTCTTTAACAGCTCTAGAAATGTTAGCGAGCACGGTTGCTTTTTCTACTTAACTTTAATAAGGAATTACTCCTTTGCATATAATAAGGTTTCTAAAGAGCTGGACTTCCCTCTCTGCTATAAATTCAGAAACAAAAAAGTGAACTCTATGCTTTAGATAAAAACTGAAGAAAGTAACAGGTGGCTTTTTAGTAACATGATTACTTTTATTATTACATTCTGAATATTCAGTGTTAGCAGCAACCATCTCTTCTTGTGAATGTCTTTCCAAATTCAATTGCTTTATCCAAGTTATCTCTGTTTATTTCTGCAGGGGCAGGACCAGGGAAAAGCAATACTATTTCTGCAATATTTTATTTTATTTACTCCCAATGAAAATGAGAAGGTCTTTTTTACAGCTGCACAGCCTGTAGTGTCAGCTCCAAGCAATCAGCATAAAAAAACCCACACAGTCACTTTGCAGGTTTAAAATTAAAAAAAAAAAAAAAAAAAAAAGAAAAAAGAAAAAAGAGAGAGAAGAAATCGATTCGTGTTGTCACAGTCTATCTAGAGTCATATTGTCCCAACCATTGATATAAAATGAGAACATCTGGGGATTCAATTACTCATGACATGAATAATAATATTTCATTTTTGTTAAATAAAACTTTTTATAGTTGCAGGAACTTCTGCTTACTTCGCCACGCGTTCCTGGAATGAAAGTGATCAGTGACTGAGACATGGCAAGCCGAAGTCTCTTTGGCATCCGTGAGCACAGTGGCACAGGTGCATCTGTAATCCCTCCAACAGAAAAATCTTAGATCTAGTTTAAAGATGGGCTCCTGAGCTCGCTGCCCTAGCAGATTTCCTAAATGTCACAGCCACCTTTTAAGAGCTTGAATCAATAGCCTGGTTCAGGAAAGTGCACTTGCCCTTTGAACCAAAGTCAGTGGCACCTGCAGTGGTCCAGTACTTTTGATTAACCCAAACCGTATATCTAAATAACATTAGGATCCGTTTAAGTCCTTATTTTAGGCTTGCACTTTATGATTCTCAGTTCACGTTTCAAGAGTATGCTACCGAAACAGAGTTTCTAGCTGTATATTCTTCTTTCTTAACCAAGTAGAGCTGTCTATAGTCTCAGTGACAAAGCTGGGATGAAATCAGATGATTGATACTCATTTTACAGCAATGAGTAAGCAACAATACTCACGCTAAAATTTCATTGACTTGGGCAATCACTTTGATATCAGCAGGACTATTCTCCAAAATTAAGCATGTGAGCTATTGTGAGATGAATATCTATAAGTTCAGAAGCAAAATAATCAGAAAGGGCTGAAAGTAAGTTCTTAATTTTTTTTGTGTTACATGAAGCCTGGCATCTTATTTTCCCTTGTTCTTTCTCCATAGGCATTCATTAAGGTTAGATTAAGCCAAACAGACACGATTTACATCCACTCTACAACATCATCGCTTTGCTGAGCCTTAAATGTTCCCTGCAGAAAACCGTGTGAAAGCTCTAAAAATTCCAAAGGTCTGAATGAAAAATATTTTCCATTATAGCCCAGCTAAGAGAAGCGCCGCACCAGCACTTTGCTGTTGTAGTAGAAGTGCTGCGTAGGGCACAACTTGCAAAACACATTGGGAGAACGTACACAGAAAGTGGGATAGGTCCTCAGTGGCTCCAAACTGGCAAGACATCATCGCTGGCGAGAGAGTTACAGCTTCTCTATGAGATGCTGCTCCGAACACGTGAGTTTGGGGCTCACAGTCTTGTGCTGACCATAGAAAAAGTTTCGGGGCTGTCCGATTCTAACAGCGAGGCACAGACGGGAAAATTTGCATTGTCTCACAGGAGGAATCTCAAGTCAGCATCCTCAAAAAGTAAAAAACAGTCACCAATTACTGCTTGCAGATCTTGTGCCTGGCTTTATGTAACGTATCTAGTCCCGCTGTGATCATTGCCTTTTAAAAATGTGTAACATTTATGGACTCCAGTAAAAATGTTTTTAATATAATGTAGACGAAGTATAAACTGTTAACCTTGAACACCGGGGAATGTGTTAGGTTCTTGGGGTTTTTATAAACCTCTTTAAATAATTTACTAAGAATTGCCCAAGATTTGCTTGTAATTCACAGCAAATCTTTTGGAGTCATTCAAACACTTGTAACAGTTACAAAAATTGCAATTGCTATTATTTCATAAATAAAAGCGATGCTCAGAAGGCAGAATACATTGAAGAAAGTGCTAAACCAGAGTCTCTGCTGTCCTAGGAGCATCGGTGCGGGTTTCCTGACACTGTCCCGTCCACGTCTCTTACTACTGCTCTTCTGGGACCAATGGTAAGGCTGACACACTAAAAGCCTGTACATCAGCAGTTAATTTCTAACTATTTATAAAACATATGACATAATACTCTGTATTGTATCGTAATACATGTAATATACAATACATGCCTTGCCTATACTGTAGTAAAGATGCTAAAAGAAACCTTCTCAAGTCTGTCATGTTAACAGAGCTCTCCTTGACTTCAGTTGCTGGGTTACTTCTCAAGAAGCAGATGTGTGCACACCTTCCCCCCCCCGCATATTTACATCTGACATTATTCCCAGAAGTTTCATCCTGTGTACCGACTTTCTAAATAATGTTGTTCTGATGATCTTAAGTGCTAAAACAACACTTAAGCAAAGGATACCCACAAGTGACTAACTTGGAGCACAAATGTTTCAACTGGGAGATAAAGTGAGGATGGGAAAAAAAGGCTTTGTATTTTAAGTTGGTTTCCTTTGCTGTTTCTTGCAGTGGAATTGCCTCAAAATTCATCTGTAATGGTCCTTTTCTCTATCTTCATTCAAACTGCTGTTCAAAAGCTCATTTTTTTAGAGAATCCAAAAAATACCAGTCCTGTGACGGTCAAATGTTCTCCCCAAACCAATGTAAATTTAACTTTAATCGGTAAGATATTGCAACGCTATTAAGTGGAACAGATAATGAACCTAAATAACTGCTCAATCTTATTAGTGTAGCCCTCATATACCTTCAGTTTTTCTTCAAGCCGTGCTGCTTAGCATTCATACTGCCTGATTTGAAACTAAAATTAGATTATAGGAATGCGTGCTCTTTACAAGAGGTCTTTTATTTGTTCCATAAAGTATTTAGCACTCTTTAGGCACTGTATAAATAAAAATAATCATGATCTTGGAATTCACCTTCAGGAATGGAAATGAAGAGATCTGAGTCCTTTCATTTATGCTGCATGTTATCCTCATTGGGCACGTGTGGTTGGCAATGCTTTGTAAGATGAGTTTAAAAGATGCTCAGAAGTCTGGTAAAGGTGAATAACAGAAAAAAAAAAAATCAGGGAACATGTCTCTAGTTTTAGAATTTTACAATAGGGAATAAAAATAAAAGCCCTACCTGATTTTTAAGATAAAGGTCTGCTGTCAAATTCATCAGTGTTTGTGAGAGATGCTAACAATTGTTGGTGAAAACTGGTTGTGGGCTCAAAACCCAAGTCAAAGGGTAAAATCACTTAAGCTCATTTTAAGATTCAAATGCTATGTATAATTACGAGCTGTTTCAAGACTGCAGTCTGTGATTTCTGAGGACTCTGCACTGTGAGAAGAGTTACTGCCTTCTGGGTCAGAGCCATATCAAGTCCAACAATCGTTTTTGTCTGACTTTCTCCCCTCCTTCCCGGAGTCTATATTTAGGACTTAAGTACCAAATATCGAAAGTTTTTTCGAGGTTAAGCATGCCAGTGTCCTCAAAATTCCGGTAGGCATTGACTTACATCACTTGGCACTTTAACACTTACAAAACTCAGGCTGCTAGGACTCACCTTAAATTAAAGCTATCATCAGGTGAAACATCTAGTCTATGCTATTCCCCCAGGCTCCACTTTCAGGCAATGGAGAAAGAAAAAACCTCTCCCCAAGGTTATTCACCCTGTCCTGAGATAAGACACCTATTTCTCTTCGTTTCTCCCCTGGTTCTTTAGACCGAGGACTTTCGTGATAGCTAAATTTAGGCAATGTGAATCCTGCCATTAGTATCCTAGCGATTTTTGAATGCAAGTCATCAGTAAGCACATATGGATAATCACCTCTATGCTCCTTAGGCTCCTCTTAAGATTTTTAAAATATCTCTTCAGAAAGGGATCAGATTGCACATAAGTGTGTTTTAAAATTAACATTAGGTGTAAAAAACATATTTCAAAATGGATGTAAAACAACAACAAGAAATGCTGACAGCTACTGGAAGGAATAACTCCATGTTACATTTTAATGATATTGAAGCTTTACTTAGGAAAAATAAAAATCTGGAGATAATAACATAAATAACACAGATTCACTTACAATAACATCAAACCTGTTACTTTCCCAAATAATTACTGTAATTTATACTACAGTACCTCAGAAAGACCAGACAACATCAGGGCATTCCTATACAGCACATATAATGGGTAACAGGCAATCCTGCTTGCAGTACAGAAAGCCAGCTCAAAGGTTAGATAAAAGAAAACAGTATTTAGAAATAAGCATCTGAGGCAAAGAGAAAGGTCAAACATAAGATTTTCAAAAATTTTTACAGGGACTGATTAAATTCAAGTCTCAATTTAAAATAATTATTTTCTTCAGAAAATGGCAGGCATCCAAATTATGGAAAACCTGCTCTTTAAGACAGTTGACTTGAGAACATTTAAATATCAAGGGCTGGAATCTTTTTCTTTTCTTTTTAATGATGTGGTTTCAAAAAAGATATAAGATGATATCATTTCGAAAGACTAACTCTGGTTAACTGCATATAGGTTGACATTCAAGAGGTTTTAATGCTACCAGCTACCACTGCCTGCCACCCGGGATGAACAACATTTTCTTGACCTATTATTTACATGCCTCTAAATGAAAGTGAGTTTTGAGAAGGGATTTGGAGGTGGAAAGAACTTCTCCATTAGAAGGTAGTGTCACAAATGGACGATGCCAAATCTCTGCTTTATTTAAGGGAGCATAAAACTTCAGTAAGTGTTGTATCAAGGTAAGGAAAATTCTGTCGTAGACTGGCAGAGACACACATATGGTGTAGGTGGATAAGTGTTCATGCCTGACATGGCTAGCAAAGCAGGACCAGTCACATAAGAAGACATCTGCAGTATATGAAACATGAGGGGGAAAAGGTATGACCTGGTGTTCTCAGGGTGAGAGACACTGCTTGGCAGAAGACCCGAAGGGGACCAGAAGAGCAAACAGAGACGCTAACATCAGCTCCCACGGTCCATGCAAAACCAATGAAGACAGCAACTAAGATGTCAAGTAGGTCTTTAGTTCATGCCCCTATTACTGTTAGGAAAAAATCCTTTTAATTTTATAGTAATTAAAATGCTTATAGATGTTTTATTAATTCACTCTACAGGGCCACATAGATTTTATAATTCATCCAAGCACTTACAAGCAGTTACTTGGGTTACGCTGTCAAGACAGAAATGATTCAACACCTTGTGTACTTAGCTCCTTGGAAGACATATCATTCCCTAACACAATGGCATTAGAAAGACTGCTGACAGTTGGTGATCAAGAGATTTCATTTTGCTTGTCATATGGTGGGTTGTCAATTCTTCTTTTCCCTTTAGATAAAAGCTTAGTTGCATTAGATTTAAATAATGGTGAAGTTGCAGGTTAACATTTTTCAAAAGTACCAGAGTGACTTCAGTACTTAAATTCTATTTTCAAAATGCTGTAGACTTGCAAGAACATACATCTCTACAGTAAATGGAACTCAGGCAGTATTAAAGACATTTATAGAAAGATGAAGAATAAAACCCCAACTCAAGAAGGCTTAAAATTTGTAGCCTACTCCAGACCACTGGTTAAACATACATAAAGTTTTCAAACTATTACAGTTCTAAGACAAACTAAAGATTTTAATTTCCAGTTTGAACATCTCTGTTTGCTTTCACATCAATGTGTTCATGACATCATATTTTATTAAAGATTTCCTCCCACTCTTCTAAAAACGTTTCTAGATGACAGTTTTAAGATGGCCTTTACCTCAAAACACAAGTTTTCCTGAGTTATGCTCATAATTTAAGCAGGGGCTGCAGAGATCTTTTTACAATTTTTTCTACGAATATCTTCTATGCAAATTACTCACTTGAATTTTTTTTTAACAAATAAGAACAGTTTAGAGAAGGAAACGACCATTTAAACTCTGCTCCCCCCTTTACCAAGTGAAAAGTAAAGTTGAACCACTACATAAAATTGGCCCAAATTTTACTTCTTTTATCATTACTAACCTAGTATTAAGCAAATAAATAATCCACGTGGTTAGTCCATATTTAAAATATTTGTTCTTCTTTAAATATAAAGTAACTTGCACAGAAACAAACAGAAGTGGCTAGAGACTGAAATCATTCCTTTGATATTGAAGCTGAGTATTTTCTCGTTTAAGCTGCAAACATCATCTCCCTTGTGCCCACAGGGCTTTGCACTGTGCTCCAGCTCTCCACTTGGCTAATTTACTGCTCCCTTCAACCACTTAGCTCAGATGCTGGTCTATGAAAGGGTGGTTTCAATCTTAGGTAACACAAGATTTTGGGAGCATATCTTCATTAACTAATA
Source organism: Steatornis caripensis (assembly GCA_013398225.1). Taxonomy (NCBI): domain Eukaryota; kingdom Metazoa; phylum Chordata; class Aves; order Caprimulgiformes; family Steatornithidae; genus Steatornis; species Steatornis caripensis. The sequence continues at coordinate 218,052 of VZSC01006078.1, read as the reverse complement.
ATTGCTCTGTGCTATGTTTAAATGGTGGATTTCTCAAGTGAAACTATATTTCTACTAATATTTTTAGTTTGGTCTGTTATCACAGGTACCATCGTGTAATGTTGAGAGCAAATACAGTCTGAAATAGGACTGTTATAGCAGCTATAGAACATCTGAAAGAAAAAAAAAAATAGGCCAGACCTTTATTAAATTTTAAAGTATGCCTTCGCTACACTCTTGTAAAGATCCAAATAGGTTATTCAAATCTCTGGAGATCACCAGTATAATTTCTTTATCATGTTCCACTTAAAATTTAATTATGTAGTCTACAACAAGAAGTAGCTGAGTACTCTAAATAGGTCATACAATGAACAACTTAATATTATTACAAAGTTTTCCTTGTGAAGATACGTTCTTTGATGTGCTGTTGCACACAGAAAGTTCTTCTTCGAAAAAACCAACATACATTCATAGATATAATAATGTCATTTAATCTAAAAATTATAAAGCTTCTTTATCATATTTTAAGTACAAATTTTCAATTCCTTCTCTAGCCCGAGCTGCCAAAAGTCAGCAGAAATAACTGGTATATTAGAACCGACACAATATAATTGTGCTCAATATTTTTATATCTTTCTACAGGCAAAGTTAATCTATTAACTTTACTTCTAAATGATGTCCACCAACTCAGATTTTTCTGCTTTTGTCTGTCAATGATACATATTCTTCAGTGGCAAGATGTAAGGTAATTTCTTCCTCCTAAAAATAATCATTAGAGATCAATCAGCACTTTTTAATGGAAAATGATTAAGACGACACCATTTACTAAGACATTATTTTCTCTTTTAAAAATGCACCGTAGTAACCTCTATTCGTTACTATAGGAGAAGAGAAAATACTCAAAATATTCTTTTCTGTAACTTCTGACTATTTACAGGGCTTTCTGGGAGCAAAGCCGTAACTTCTCTTCTTTAATTCAACTACGTAAAATTCAGAAGTGGTCTCTGATAATTTTTTGTTTATCAGTTTTTTTTTAATGACAACAAAAAATTAGTTCCACCAGTGCCTAAACCTTCCTGATAGTGAGACAAACTATTCCAAGTACAGACAGATCTGCTCACACTTACATCACTTGCAGTGAAAATCCTTTCACCAGGTTTATGAATGCTTGAAAAGGATTTGATCAACCCTGGCCAGAAATGTATCCACGAGTCATTATTGCCCTGCGAAAAGACATCGTGTTTCATCTGCGCAAATGAGAGTTAGATTTCTAGGATTACAGAGGGCTTTTTCGCCCCATTGGACAAAATACAACAAGCAGAGTAACTACGGGAAAGCGGTCATTAGTTTCATCATTTCAAGGCGCAAATTTTATGTGCTATAAAGTAGTTGCAAGGTGAGAGTGGAAGATGTGGTGTTGGTGGGGAAATTAGACTGTTGCACTGTTATGAATTAATAACAGCAAAATGCTTCTCTTGAAGTTTGAAAGAAGAACAAAAAATATTAGATTAATACATCACAGCATAAGATTAAAAACCCCAAGGAACAGCTTGTTTAGAGAAATGCAGGAACAGGTGAGTCCCTGAGAAAGCTGGAGGACTAGCCAACCTGCACACAGCTGTAAACATTTGTTTTAAATCAAGACAAGATCATTGGTTTTAATATTTATAACACAATTACAATGCCTTGTGCACATTGCTTGTATAATCTGATTTTTACTTGCGACGTCTTGCCACAGTCAAAATTAAAGCCTTGCGGAAATAATTCAAAAAACACATTTAGGCAATCATTAATGCCAAGTATGAAACTAGATGTTTATTCAAGCACCTATATCTCTCATTTTAACTTTAATTTAAAATTGAATTCATTTCTGCAGTACAAGGACTTCATGTTTCCAGTATATTAGTCATATAATACCCAACCAATTAGGGGCATGCAGTCAAACTGAAAATATTTTAGCACTAAAACCAGTTAAAGATACAGCAAAGCAGTGTTGTTGACATTCCTAATCAAGGAGATAGCTACTCTGTTGAATCTTTATTTTATTTTTTTTTTAAATGTATGTATGAAGAATTGTAATTCTTTGCAAGGAAGATGAAAAAACTCTTTAACAGGCCACATAGGCGTGGTCATTGGTCAGCACTTCAAACGCTTGGCAAAACTTGACCAGCATATTTGCTTGCACAACTGAGCATATCAAGCAACGGTGCGATGGTAAGTCATAAGAAGAAAGGTATCTAATAAATGAACAACTGATAAATTACACAAGTTTGTGCCTACAAATAAAGGTGATACATTACAAAGGGGGGAAAAACCATCGCATACAGTGAAAATCTATATTTTTCCAGCTTAACAACATGGTGAAGACAACTAATATACACCACAGGCACCATAAAGAAAGGCAGACATTTCTTCTCTGACTTAGGAGCACAAAGAACTTGTATGTTTTACCATCCTTAAAAAAAAAATTATTTTCTTGTTGAAATACCCTTTTAACATTATATATTGTATGAACTACAACACTGGTATTAATTAGAGGATAACAAAACCTCCCAAAACATGATCTCATTAAAAAACTCTGTACCTCAAAGAGTAAACCTGGTGGCAGAAGATTCAAGAAGGGTGAGCGCTCCATCTTTTTTTTAGCTCACCAGGCATCTCTGCTAAGTGACACGTTACCATATCAGATTTTTTTGTTTCCCTTCTACCCATCCTTCTCTCTATCTGCATGATTACAGCATTTTCTTGCATCCTTTGACAAAATGTAGGCAAGTCTCTTCTTCAAAAACATCTTTTTGCAGCCTAAGAGTCTTGTCTAGTTCTATTATTTTATGAAAAGCTTTCTCAGCATAAAAGAATTTGGTCTAAGCTGCTTTCCCGCTTTCCAAATGAAAATGCCTTAAGATCACAGTGTTTTTTCCTCCTACCTCCAAGTTTCCCTCCTCTCACCCCTCAGGTGAAATTTAAAGCAGAAGCCAAACCACCTGCAATGGGTATAATTGCACAGCTGGAAGAAAGCCACATCTGGGATTTTTCTCTCATCAGGTGCACAACCATGCTAAGCCTCAAAGCAACTTCAACGTGTCGCTTTAAGCTGTGCAGTACTGGTTGCGCCAGTATTTCACAGTTATTTGGCTGTCTATGGCATGCAGTGTGTGTTCTCCTCTCTGCACCTCCAGTTCTCAAAATCCCAGCAGTTTTCCGTAGGGAAAGGATCATGTGCTGGCTCAAAAGGTCGTGCTTCTTTCAGCACCTTCCAGATACTGATACACAGACGCAGTATACAGCAGCTCGCTTACCTTGGTAATGTTCCAGATAACTCTGTGGCAGTCTCTCTGAAAGGCACAAAGTGAGGAAAAATTAGCTTGTGTTTAAAGAAGCTATAAAAATTTAAAGATGCCTTTATACTGCTTGCATTTGTTAGGAGTGCAGACACACACAGCTTTAGACGCAAATGCATCATTTGCGGATGCAGCGTCCACACGATCGTATACACAAGAATGTGAAAAACAAATGATGGAGCATGAGCTAAAGGATTTCATCACAATCAAGTTCTCAATGGTTCAGTTACTCATTTTTTAGGCATAAAATTATCACTATTTCAAATGCCAGCACTGCATGATAGTACATAGCCAAAACGTAGAACTGGGCCAAATTTTGCGGTTGGAAAAAGTTCCCTTCTTTCAGTGCTGCAGCAAAAGCAAGACTTTAGATGGATTTATAACCATGTCATGCACTGAAAAACACCCCCATGTTAATGTTAAGTCTTCTTATATTGCGTTTGAGACAACAGTTATTTTCAAATATGTGATTTTTGATCCAATTTACTTGTTCTTACCTGTTTTGAGCGTTTGCAATTTGTCTGAGGGAAAGTGAGTGTGAGATAGTGAAAGTGGGTTAATGTAACCAATATGTCATATTAAAGCACAATTAAATATATTACCATTACCTATGTACACAATCCTTAAATTACATTGCAGATCTACCACCACTGTATGTCCTTGTTCCTCTCCCCACCATATTTGCTTAGACCTTATCCAAACATCAGGAAAACAGCTGGGTAGATGGATTTCTCCTCTCTCTTCCATGCATAAGACCTTAAAAACCCAGCAAGGAGGCATAAGGGGGTTCGTTGTCCTAAACTTGACTAGAGGTCCGTCTCATTTCACACTTAGCTCGTGCAGTTATGAAATCTCTGTCTTATGTTGAAGTTTGCTACACAAAAGATAGCTGCTTAGTTCATACCCTATTCGCTTCGGCTGAAATCCAAACCGCAAAATTTCATATCTGTAGCTTTGAATTTGTGGTATCGGACAAATGTCAACATAATTCTCTTCTCCTCATTTACAGCTGAGGAACAGAAAATACTTCCACTCACTTTTACATACGGGGGGAAAAAGAACGTCTAATATATTTGTTTGAGAGCGGAGGTGGTAATTAAGACAGGTCTCAAAATCTTCCTTGCCTTAACAATTTCCAAACCCATGGATCTAGTGTTCTCTAAGTATGGAACCAAGCCTACACCATTCTTGTTGCAAGGGTATAAACGTTATAAATACAGATTGAACCCCCAAGCCTAATTTCTTTAGGAATTCAGAGGAAAAAAACTAAAAAGAAAGATACTTTTGAAGGCTCTTGCAGAACCTTACGATCTTCTGAAGTCATTTGTTTTGGCACTACATGAACTACAAGCAGCTACAGGGTCTTATTTTTTTAATTATTAATGTTTTTTTTATTGGGCACCCTACAGTGACACTCAGGCTGTTTACTTAATGGTTATACTGGCAATTGTGGACTCCATTACAGCGTCACAGAAGATAAAATAGTCCCTCTAAACATGCACGGCTTTCATTTCCTTTGAGTCTCTATCTTCAAGCTGTGCAGTTTGCCGGTCACAGAAGGTTGCCTTAAACCTCCCTGTGTTTTGCTTCAAAAGGCACGGGAGCAGAGCTGTGTTCAGTTCTTGCAAGAGGAATAAGCAAAAAATAGAAAGATGGCTCACACCCTTTTCTTGTGCACACCATTCAGCAGCAGACCAGCAGATATATAAGCCCTCTCAGAAGAGCCAGTTCCCACCCCAGCAAAGGCAGACAGGTATGCATCGAACAAGTGCCTGGGATGAACAAAGCCCATGATATAAATGACATGAAAGGCGAGAGCCAGGAGCAAGACGAAGAGAATGGAAAGAGATAAGAAAATGAAATTAGAGTGGAGCAATACAGATTTGGTTTCCATGGGGTAATTTGATACAGCTGTACATTTTAGATATTTTATTTTCATTAAACTCTCCTGTACATTGGTATCATACCACCACATTTTCCAAGCCCTACTCATAATTTATACAGTTCAAAGAATTAATATAATATTTTCTGTAACCCGTTAGCGAACTGGATCACTAAATGGTTCCAGTGGTCCAGTATAAATGGTCAGGAAATTTTTCCCTGGCACAACTAATCGCAGGCACCATCACCTTTTATTGAAATGCTTTTCTGGGGAAAGAACCTGGACGAAAAAGTCAGGCTGGGTGTTTCTTTGCTTCTTCTTATAAAGGGACTCCCTAGCCTTTAGCTACTTCTTATCACTCTAATAACAGAGTAGCACAAACCTTATTGCTTTAGGATATGGGACCACTTTTTTTAAAATAGCAGTTGCTCATCCAGCTTAAAGAGACAACCGGGCAAATCACAAATGGGTACTGCAGGGCCTCAAGAAGCAGAAGAAGCTGTGTTTAAAAGAGGATGTTAAACTGGAAACACACTGTCAGCTTCTGAGCAGAGCAGTGAGTGATTGGTGTATCTAAATTTCTAAAGATTTTCATTTTTGTTAAATAACTCTCTCTACAAGACATGCTGGCCTTACGAAAACAATTATTAAATAGTCGATACAGTGGTAAAAAATCTGAATGTGAGCAGAATCTTAAAGACGCTGCAGGCCTTTAGTGAATACATTTTAAATGTAATTAATTGTGTTGCCAGTTTCACATTTGGTCAGATCAAATTCCATTTTTTTTTAAAAATATGTAAGGTAATGATTTTTGAAACACAGATCAAACTCAAACAAAACTCTAAAACTCATGAGTAAAAAAGGCTAAGTCTGATTACTTCCCATCTATGCAAAGGTATCCCTGTTTCTCATCAACCCAGTAAAAACTTAAACCATAAAAACAATTAAAAACCCTTTTAGATTATTAAACCAAAAATATTATTTTCCTAGAAAACAAACACAATTACCTCTGCAATGTCGCTGAAAATAAACAGTACACGGACTGCTGAAGATGGTTAATGTCCACTGTAAGTGTCCTATAAATACCAGGAATTGAAACACAGCTCTATAAATACATTTCATGGGAGTTTAAAAAAGAAAATCTTATGGAACAAATTACTCATCAAGAAAACCCTTAAAGTTTATTTAAAGATAATGGATACTCATTCTGCAGTATTTCAAGAAACTGAAGCTAGACTTATACAACCAATTTTCGGATCTCTAGTACTCCCAAATGACACATACAACAAAAAACCCCCATAATTTAGTGTATCTACAGAAAAAAAAAATCCTTGGATAAAACCAAGAGAAGGATAATACTCAAAGGGAAAACGTATATAAGACCATCTATTTTCACATCCTGCCTATGATATGAAAGGATGACCTTGAAAAAGAGTAAAGATGGAAACCTAAATGCTTCATCAGGGCTACCCCGAATTCCGCTGAAGTCAGTGCCAAAGCAAATGGGATAAGCTAATGCACAACAATGCTAAGGAGAGCAGAGGACAAGGCTAAAGACCCTGGAAAAGCTGTTAAGTGGAGGGTGACATTACAAGGCACAGTCGCAGCATTTCCAGGAATGTAATTTACAATTTTTTAGCATTTTGTGTTCAGCTGCGCAGGATGGATCTGGGACAGCGTGGTCCATACGTATGGAAAAATGAAGGTGCTATTGAAGCCAGGAGGGTGTCGAATGGGAGGTCTGCACCCCAAAATGCTACTTCATCACATATGCTCTTCCAAAAAGTCAAATTGCAGGTTTACAAATTGTTCACTATATCCGTGGGGAGCTGTGATCTACTGAAGATGCTCTGCATAGGGTAGGTAGCTATTCTCAAAACTCAAAAAGCCAGCGTGGGCGAACCAAGCACCACACACACGTTTTGTCAGTTCTCTCTACAGGCTGAGAAATCCTTCCCGTAGGATTGGAGTAGGATGTGTACCAAAGCAGAAAAGTATAAATATTTCAGTCAAAACCTTATAGTGAAGTTGAAGTGGGAAGATCTGCATAAAGATCAGCAAACAGACTTTACTGCCTATTAGTTTTGTTTAAAGAAAGTTGTTCAGGAAAACTCTTCAGAATATTTGGAAAGTGCTGCGTTTGTATTAAATGTTTTGTTTTGTTTGCTGAGAAGTCAGATGGTGCTCTTCTCAGCCGCTGATTGGCAGCCGTTGTTACCCACCCACATGCAGGGTTTTGCACAACACAGCTCTGAGGTTTAGCATTGCAAAATTCTTGTCCGGTTTAATACTCTAAGCTGTGCTTCTGCAGAGATGCAAACTGAGGCACAAGAGACGGGGTTTAAAGGGCAACTGAGGTAATCTTGTGTATGTTCTGCTAGATGCATGCCAGGAAACTTAGCAACTACTGAGTTCAAACCATGTGAGTCAAGACTATGCTTAGAAACATTTTTTTCTCCTGCAGGATCATGACCCTTAGTGATTTGGAAAGTCTTAAGTCTCAATTGAGAACAATTTTTGTTGTGAAAAGGAAAGCATATGGATTCAAGCTAAGCAATCTGTTGGGGAGCTGGGGAAGATGTAAAAAGAAAGGCAGCAACACATTCCTGCAATCGTGTCACCAGTCTTCCTTTTTCCATCTCACACTTTGGGGAGAGGATAAAGCCCGCCCACGGAGCACAAGGCACATGAGGATAAGGACATAAGGATAAAGGTGAAGCCAAAGAAGGGATTTGTATGGTGTGTTATTAAGAAAGCACCACAAATTCCAGCAGAAAACCCCCAAGATGGAGAACATAAGAATCTTCCAACTTGTGAAGGAAAGTGTCCGAAGCCTGAGGTCATGGTTGTAGGCCATCAGAGCCAGCAGCTGCTTCAACCAGGAGGGTTAGAAGGTCCTGTCTTCTCCAGGACAAGAGCCGATGACCCATGTGATTCCCTAGGACGTATAGCAGCAGTTAGTTCTATCACTTATGGTCGTTTTTCATGAAGCACAAAAAAATCCCCAAAGGTTAAGCTAATATTTCTGGTTTGGGTGAAACTTTCAATGCTTTACTAAACAGAGTTCTGCAGCTGGCACAAGCATTAATCATATCAGAAGGGACATATTTCTGAACAGAAATCAGTACAAGTTGAAGAGAAATGAGGTATTTGAGAGGATCGCTTGAGAAGTTATGTATTTTTCCAGGTATATCCACAGTGGGCATAACTGGATATGCCAAGTGTGCTGATAAGGCGTGTGTAACAAATTGCAATGGTGATGATAACTAGGATGTTCTACCTTGAAAAATTTCCAAATATTGCATAACCGTGAAGTTGTTCTTTGTTCTGCCCCATGGGCACATCTGGCTTGCCAGAACAAACAACGCACCTGATGCTTTCTATCACTCTTTCCTGGCTCTGCCTACAGGCAGCAGACGCTGTACCACCAACTCTACACTACGCTCCGCAACGCAAGAAAAATCAGGGTAGAGAGGGGTCCAAGACATACTGTTGAGCAACACATCAGCCACAATGCTGATGGCTCCTGTGACCACTGACTAAAAGGGGTATGTTCCATTAATTTCCACAGCTTTTAGCCAGACCATCAACAAAAAGCTTTTTAAATTGTAGAGGTCCGTGCTTGCACACGTGCTCACAGCTACTGCATAGACATGCATCAGTGATGTCGGAAGAGAAAAGACAGCTACTAACTGACAGTATAAAGCAGAACTAAAGAAAAGTTTACAAAGGGAAATGAAGGATTTTCCACTGAAAGCAGGGGAGAACAGCTGAAGAGGAACATTAAATTAGCTTTAAAAAGAAGGTTGTATCAGGAGGAATATAATTACTTAGTTGGAATTTCACCAAGACTTGGGAGTCAATGCCTCTACTCTTGCAGAAAAGTGCCATGGGATTTTTAATGACCCCAAATGGTCAGGACATTGATTTCACATTTCAGCTGAAAAACGACACCTTCAAAGACACATCGTTGGCTCTTCGTAGGATCACATCGGGAAAACTATGTCTGAGTTGACTTGGAATAACTAATAGTGTGTATTGAAATACCACCGTGAGACACAAGATATTTCACCGGTCTTAAATTGGATAGTTTCTCAGCTTTGTTAGAGTGCAGCAAAATAAACAAGCTACATTCAGACAAAATACGGCATTTAAATTTTGAGTTCAGTTTTGCTATGACTAATTTGATGGATTCCACGGAAGGTTTTGTTTTTCTCTATATTGCATGCTTTTATAATTTTTTTTTTAGAACTGTGCTCTATCACCAGTGAAGATCAAAATGTTAGAACACAATTTAATCTTAAAAAAATACTCAGATATTACAACTAAATCAAGATTTCAAAATGATTATTTTTCAAGTATTTTCTTTCACACAGAAAGCAGCAAATAAATACATAGCCATTTTAAAACTTCGCACAGAGCTTAGCTACCTAACAAGGATCATAAATTTGCAGCAGAAATACTGCATAAACAGTCTCTGAATGTGCTATTTAAGTACAAGCTAAATATTCTTTTTTTAGGAAGTGATGTAACAAGTTCATATGTAAAAATCTATTTCTATACAAGCTGACATTCTGCAAGATTAGCTGACTGAGATAAAGGACATGAGCAAACATGCCTGTTGTTTTCTCCCATGATTATTTTTAAAAGCTGTGTTTTTCACTATTCTAAATTTGCCACTTCTGAATTTTTCATTCCTCCTTAGGTAAGGAGGAAAGAAATCTCTGTGTATTCAGTGATAAGTGTCTGCCACCAAAACAGTCTAAGTCCAGCGTAGATGCAATATACAAATAACACCCCAAATAAAACATGCCCTCTTCATTGTGACTGGTTTACATATTTCGTAAAAAATTAAGTTTTGTTTTACCCCTGCTCAACATCTTTGAAGACAAGTTACAAGTTAAAGCATAATTTAGGCCAAATCCTCACTCCTTGCAATTTAACTACAAATCCCAGATAAGATCTTGGCCTCTTGTCTAAGAACCCGCTGAGGACATCAAATGAAATCTCCTCTCTTTTACATCTTCTGCTCTGGGATGAAAGAGCAAGATAAAAACGAAGAAACACAGCAGTGTGTCCATTTTATAGATCAGTAATGGGGGCATGGATGGGATGCAATTTAGCCAGGGTCATCAGGGAGAAATGCCAGGGCACAGAGAAGAAATGAAGAAAGATCTCACTTTGGTGCTTTGCTCCAAGGTCAGACCCTGGCATCGTGGATGTGCAGATACGGCTGTTGCAGCACGGGGACTGCCGTTGCCATGTATTTTCTCAGGGAAGTGCTGCATTTTGAAAGTTAATGACTCAGAAACGAAGGAAGGAAGCACCATGGGTGCAGAATTAGGCTCTCTGGGACACAGCAAGCAGCAGGAAGAACATGCAGGAGAATCCACTGTGGTACCAACCCCTACATGCTCACCTTGTTAGTACAGGGAGAGAAAGAAGTGATGCACAGGCTGCTGCCTCAGGGAGCTGTATGAGCTCAGTGGGAGGAAAATACCCGCTGCCTCTCTCCAAAATGAGAAGAAACATCATCCAAAACAGAGCAGACATTCCTCCCCATATGCTTATTAAACCTACTGTAACTTCCCTGGGCAGAAAACTTTGCACACCTGGTATTTGACTGACCTGTAGCTCATGCTACCATTCCCATTGGTTGCAGCGTTATACTTTACCACCATCTCTTCTCCACTGTACAAAGGAAAGCAGGGAGACCACGCCTGATGTCTCAACAGTAATTTGAGGTCAAACTCAGTTGTGCAAATATAGAACTGAAGGCGAACTGTGGGCCACATGTTAATTCTACAGAAGAACCACAGAATGGTTTGGGTTGGAAGGCACCTTAAAGATCACCTAGTTCCAACCCCTCTGCCGTGGGCAGGCACACATTTCCCTAGATCAGGTTGCTCGAAGCCCCATCCAACCTCATCTTGAACAATTCCAGGGACGGGTCATCCACAACTTGTCCAGGTAACCTGTTCCAGCAACTCACCACCCTCACAGTAAATAATTTCTTCCTAATATCTGATCTAAATCTACGCTCTTTCAGTTTAAAACTGTTACCCTTCGTCCTATCACTACACTCCTTAATAAAGAGTCCCTCCCCATGTTTCCTATAGACACTCTTTAAGTACTGGAAGGTTGCTATAAGGTCTCCCTGGAGCCTTCTCTTCTCTAGGCTAAACAACCCCAAGAAGCCACATAATCACAAGGATGCATAAGATATATGAAGAAAGACACAGAAATTATTCAAGTACTACAGATGGTGATGGTCTAAATATCTTTCCTTAGTTTCTAGGATGTTCTACACAGCTGCAGTAAATATCTTCTGATATTTAAGACTTTGTCATATTTGTGTAGGGTGAGGGGAGCAGTTATATGTACCATCTATGGGAGCGTCTTTTATAATGTAGCAGCTGTTGGTTGGGTCAAATGTTGATGTCTTTGGTGATGAACGCCAAAAAGAAAAAGCCATCCTAACAACTGTTTTCCATTGAATGCCCACACCTTACTCTTCCCCCCGCCCCTCCAATTTCACATGGTAACAGTTCAAAACTTCGGTATTCCCTGGTGTTGGATGTTTTCACTAATATATACAGACTTGATGCCACTGAAAAAAAAAAAAGATACTTTATTTAAACTTATTTCAGAGAAGTAACTCTTGATTCTTCACCAAGAAATGCCAAGCTTGGAAATGGCATCTCATCCTCTTCTCAAAATACTTCACTGAATCAGCACAACTTGGATAGTCTAGCTTCCATGTATTCAAATACTTATTAATTTTCTTACTAAATGCAAACTCGGCAGAGACATGCAGAGGGACTTCCACAACAAGATGAGATGCTGAAATATGGACACCTTAGAAGAACTGACATTAGTTAGGCAGGGGATGGCCTTGTGTGCTCAATTCAGTATGCAAACAACTTGTTTTCTACAGGAACTGCACTGGCATCTACTAGGGAAAAAAGCCCCAAACAACAATGACAACCCTGAAACCCCCCAGGCTTCAGGGTCTTCCTACTTCCAGTTTTGAGAGCAGTGAAATCTCACTGTATTTTTTTTTTTTGCTCAGAAGGCAGCAAATACCAGAAGTATCACAAAGTCAGCTCTTGCTAAAGTGTAGTGCAGTAGGAGGGATGCTGCACCACAGCCAGATGCAAACTCCTGTGTCTACGCTCCCAGCTATGGAAACAGAAATCAGCTTTGATAAATGCTGCAGCTACCCTAACCAAGCTCTGAGGAAGCATTCGATGACTTTGGAAAAGCCTGCTTTTCTTTATCAGAGGTTTAATTGGATAGATACAGGAGCTACTGAAAACGGCTCATCTCTACCTGGAACACCAGAGTTGTCAACATCTCCATCAGACATCTGCCCATACTGTCTTTTAATCCACTTGATGAAGTAGTTAACTGCCTTCTCTCTACTGGTTAGTCAAGGACAAAGCCACTGCTTAGCTCCTTTCTGCCCTGACATCTCCTCCTTGTGATCCAAAAAAAAAAAACAATGTCATGTTGAAACATGGGATAGAATAGGAAAAATACAGAAAGAACTCTGTGAACAAGCCAGCAGTCTGTTCCATTAGCTGCAGTTCAAAACAGTCCTTACACTATTTCCATAAATACCGCAGTATCTTAAGTATCTCAGAGCAAACCACAACAGATGTTGGATGCTATTATTTCTTGATTATTGCTCATTTTTTGTTCATCTGTTATCTTTGCCTTTTTTTTTTTTCCTTCTTGCCACCTGCCTATCCACAAATCAGAAGTGTTCAAAAAAAAAAAAAACCTGTGGTCAAGCTCTATTCTTACTGGTTCTTCTACTGCTGCCCAAAATTAACAGGACAAGAGAAGAAAGGAGATAAGCATCTAATTCACTGCCTTACTTCTGACCTTAAAAGGATGGGTTGAATTTACTTTTGAGAGCCCTAAGCAGAGAGACTAAATGTGCTGATCTGGCCACCTCAGGAAGCTGAAGCACCATTCTCTAACGAGTTCGTTAATGTTACTGAACAATATATTGGCGGTGTTGTGAAATTACTGTATAAAGTGTTTTAAGGTGAAAGTTACCAGTCATATAAATCTACAAGCAAGTCCTTTTCTCCCCAACCACATCCAAACCAGAAGTTGTTAAGATAGTTCTTTAATGGCAGAAACTATTAGGCTGCAATATATAGCAGGTACATTTATTAATCATCAGACCATTTATGTTCTGTAATTCTACCGCAGTTAAATAACATGGACTACTAAGTACCTGAATCAGCTATTAGCAAGCATTCCTGCTCATTAAAACTCACTTATTTAGACTTTAGCGATGGTAAATGTAACCAGCCCTGGAGGAGTGTCACACTGCTTGGAAATGGCACATTAAGCTTCATTTACCCAGCTACACTCACAGGCAGAGGGGGAAGGGAAAAATACAGTGACTGTCCATAACGATGCTCAGAAGCTTTTTGAAGCTGCATTAAGAAAATGACAAATCTTACAAAGAGAGCCATAAAGCTTCCTCAAGTACAACAGTTCTGCAAGGAGCTATTTATCATAGTTTGTTGAAAGACTCCTACATTTAATACTATTGGATTGTGAGAGCTGATTATTAAATGTAATTACAGAAGTAGCACAGAAATAATAGTTTATTGCCGAGCATAAGCAACACTGTATTAACAAAGAGGAGCGGGGAGCATGTTCAGCGTTTGGAATCGTATCATTAGCTTTTCTGGGAACGCATACACAAATGTATACACATTTAATTCCCCATTAGCTTCTACTAACCAGAATTATCCTTCAAGAACTTCTGATCAGGGTCAATGCATCCATCTATACTTGGCGTGAGAAAACAGTAGCCAAAGTGAATTGCTGTTTGGGTTTCAGCTTTTCTTTCTTTCCTACTTAACACATATTTATTAAAAAACACCCACAGCCTGCTGTCAAAAACTATTGCTCACATTTGCTTATTAGCAGCCCTGTAATAGATGAATTTTTGCTGCTGTGCTGCCATTTGAAGCGAACGCTTTATTTAGAACACGCCAGTTATCAGGAGATTCTCCATGCAGTTATCAGGAGATTCTCCATGCAGTAAATCTTTTGAAACAACAAGTTTTGATTTCTCATTGCTACTTGGAAGAATTAGTTTTAACTTCTATTATACCTTTTCATGCTTGCTCGTGTAATTAGCCATCCATTTTACCTCTTCTTTTTGCTGTGAGTGATTTCTCCCAATTTCTTGATGTTGTTTCTTACTCTCAGAAATCTGCCTCTCACTTCTTGTGCATCAGTGTCTTTGGTGAAACTCTTTTTTAAAAACACCCAGTTTTTTCATAAAGCCTTCTCTACCGTTTTGGGGTAGGCATACACGCTTTTCCCAAACTACAGGGCCAAACAATCTTAGAAGTACAGCTCCTTACAGCCGGGGCTACAGTTTGTGCCAGCAAGCAGGGCAAAAACCCCAACGCTATCCCAGCGGTCTAAATGATCCTTTCTGTTTCACAAAGTTTAGGCTGAATAAATTCTGCTGCCTGTCCAAGACTGAAACGTTTTGCAAAACTATGTTTTGAAAGGAAGACATTCAGTGACAGATGGATTTTGTTTATTTTTGGATAAAAAGAACAGCTTAAACCAGGTTGAGAACATCAGACAGGATCCTGGCACATCAAGACAAAGACTGCATGCATCTCAAGCACTCAAGAGATGCAGAAATTACCATCACAAGAACATGCACACATTAATCGATAATACAGTGTGCACTGACCCTCACTCTTTCACCGATGATCTGTTTTGCAGTAGGAAAAACAACCAGTAGTTTTGAAGCTCAATAGCCTCCTTCAAGCATCTGCATTCCCTCTTTAGTTCGCCATGTAACAACAGCTTAAGATTTTACAGGCAAAGTTGCACTCAAAACCAGGAGCTGCGTGCACGCAGCTGAAAAAAAAAAGTTAGACTGTAAATCAGGTGCAAAGAGAAGAAATCAGAGTCTACCTTCAGGGATTTGCATCCCTAGGTTTTGTTCAAAGCAGCATTTTCACAGGGGCTAAAGAATCATGGGTTACATTTTTGAGGGATTTGAATCTAAAAATCTTGTGGATAGATTGCTAACAAGGATTTTCAACCATGCTGCAAAATCCGTGGGAGCTCAGTGCTGACGATATTGAGATGCTTATAAAACAAAAATCCTGCTAGCCACCTATCTGCATCAGTAGATGTACATTTGAGAAAAATCTTTCTTGGTCACATCATATCATTGGCGTAAAAGAAAACAAGCTTTCCTTTTGAAGGTTTTCGACTCATTTGGAACAGATGAATCACGGCAGCACCCCTTTCCAGGTGACAATTATCTTGCCACAATAGCCATAAAAATAAAATAAAATCAACACGGGTGGAATCCGAAGTAGGAGACCTAAATTACACATAACTGTATTCGCAAAACTATACCTCTGCTCAAAGGTGCTCTGTACACTACACCTATGCCAGGATCTCTTAATCTGCTGCTGATGTGCTGCATATTGCGGTCGTGTGCAATTACAGTTAGCTATAATTAAGAACAATTACAGCTTATATTTCTCCACTTGTTCTTTAAAAAGCACACTTGTAATAAAACTTCCCCCCCCCCTTTTTTTTTCCAAAGGTGAATATAATTATACATCTCTATAACATCTCCAATAATTAGTTTGACTCAAGTTTCTTCTGGAACAATTTTCATTTTAACTGTCAGATATGCCATCTATAGTCAATAGAACACATTATAAAAAAATTCTATCATTAACCTTTTTTCACCCCATAAATCTGCAAACGAACTTGAAGAAATTGAAGAATTCATCACTTAAACATTTAAAGGCCAAATTCAACTCACACCCCTTCCCCAGCAATACCATCTTAATCACGCTGAAACATTATTATTATTATACGAGCTAACTACAACAATAATAAAGCTGGCCATAAAAGGTATTTGGCAACTCTCTATTTTATAGGCTACTTTCCAGCCCTATTCTCATAAAAGAATCTCTCTACTGTATCTTTGTTTAGAATCTACCCACAATTACTAACCATGCAGACTGCAGGGAAAAGTAATTAAGTTTAATAGAAGCCACCCTCAATTTTGAAGCTGCCCTCAATTTAAGCCATAGAAGGAGAGTAATTAAATTTAATGCATGCCACAGCTTTTAAATGAAGATATGGCATGTAAAATTCTCCCACTCCGTAATGCATCTTTTCTGAAAAATGCAAAATAAGTGTTGTGATGCAAAGATAGCAAACTACAACCACCAAGTCGTGTGAAGTTTTCTTTTTCTACTCGCCATGTCTTCCAAGAGGTGAGGCCTTTGGGTAGATTAAGAACAGTGTAAACTAAATTAGAGGATTTGGGAAGCCAAAGTAGGATTGCAGCTGAACTGTTTCCTGATCCATCCTTTGCCCATATTACCTGCTTTGATTAAGTTTAGAAGAAGCTTTTGTGGCAGGGTCCATCTTTTACGTGCTTTAAACAGATACAACAGGTTTCTGACTACAGCCACGAATCTCTATAGCAGAGACATTGTTCGCCAAGAGCCTTCCCCAAAGTAGCTGAACTAGCGACAGGAACTAAAGAAACACATTTTGAGACAGTCACAAATCTCTCATGTATGCCTTCAGTCTTCTTCAAGTCATCAGAAAAAAAAAAAAAAAAAGAGTGAAATTACCCAAGGCTCAGGTATTTTGCCAAACAATAGGCTTACTACTTTTACACAGAAACAGAAATTACAAACCAGGGCTAATCACCATATTTCAGTCTTGCAAAGATGAACGTAATGAGTGAGGAGCTCTGAGACAGAGAGAGAGGCATTTCCCATTTCCAGCTCTGTAGCACAGCAGTGGGCTCTCTCCGTACGTGCAAATAAACTCTTCCTTGCAGAGAATCACAGAAGTTTCATGAACTGATTTAAAATAAACGAGGAATTTAGAGGCTTGAATTACCTTATAAAACGAAGGTGACTGCCACTGTTTGTTCAGAAGAAGGTTAGAGCGAGATGGTAACCTCACAACTGGTTCACAGAGGTGCTCTCAAAAACACGAGGCTCCCAACCTGCTTCCAAGCAACCTCCTCTCCTGAATAGAGGTTTGTACCTACTGTTAAGGCTGAGCAAAACTTCTGTGTTGAAACTGGGACCAGACTTGAAAAGGCAAAACCTGGGACAGAATTTCAAAGGTCTTTGGTCCAAAGGCTAAGCCGGAAAACAAGGCAGTGAAAAAAGAGAAACAAAAAACCAAAAACAATAAAAGGAAAAAAAAAAGTATGGAGAGAATAAATAGATCCTTTATTTCAATGTTAGACACCACCACAAACCTGCCATGTGCTTCCCCAAGCGAGGGGTTGAATATCCCATTTTAGCAGTGTAGAGAACAGACACCTGTATTCCTGCTGTACCATCTGTATTGCAGGAACACGTATGTACAGCAACGAGATTCACACACGTTTCATCTGGCTGTCATTTCTCTATAAAATTAGTAAAAAAGACCATTCATAATAGTAAACAAGAGGCAACCAGGTTTTCATGTCTGGCTGTCTCCCTGCCTAAGCTCACAATCTTACATCCATCAGTTCAGGACCTGTTCAATAGGCAGACCCACACTTTGAATCTTGAAGCCACTGCTAATATAAATTGCAAGCAATTTGGAAAAGAGACTGCATTTGTAGTTATTTTTAGTTTCATGAAAGAAAGAAGAGATTTGTTTATATGTATCATGACAAAAAAGGGGGATTTTTTTCTTTTAAAGAAGGAAAATAGGGACAAAATTGCTGCTTAAATTCTAATTTTTACTCAATTATATTTTAAAGTGATCCTACCAGATGCTAGAACTAAAGCGACATGATTTTGCTATTTTTATAACCAAGCTGCAAAACATTTCAACATTTACAATGAGAAGCAATCTCTCTGCTAATGCCAGGAGAAGAATAAGCTCAAATGCTATTGCACAGGATGGCTCTCAATAGTTGGCACAACGAGAGAAGAAATGTCTCTATAACAACAGGATCAAGGAAACTTGCATTGTACGTATCACATCAGTCACAGGCAGGGAAAAGAGAGTGTTAACACGAGGACATAACATCCACACTCTCTCAAATAGTCAGGATGGACAAAAACCAAAGCAAGCCATGGTCCTTTGCCTCCTTGCCCTAATCCAAAATCCCTTTTCCCATCCAAACCACCTGCTGTTCATGCCTTCTGCTCCCTCTTAGAAAGCAGTATCCTTTTCTCACACGTTTCCCAATCAATACTTTGGCCCTTCTGCTGTTGGCTACCAACAAGACAACTCCCACTGTTCCCTAAAACCCCTCTCATGCCTTCCCCCAGAGACTTCAGTAGAAGTGTAGGTTGTGGACCGGCTGGCTAGAAGCTTATGGGAAAAAATTAAACACAAAATAAAATCTTCAGAAGCCTCTGCCCTCAATGCCCACCCACAGGGCTTCGGAGGCTACGGGTCTTGTCGGCTCCCGTCGCAACTGTCAAGTACTCCAAGTGTTGGTGGGATGCAATTCAGCCTGCGATGCTGGAGCAGCAAGGCTCCCCGAGGGCACCGGCGTATGCTGCTCAACTGGTTAAAAATTGAAACAGAGCAAATGGCAAATTTTTGAACAAATGTTTCGAGATTATGGAGCACACGTTACAGCTGTAACCACCCACAGTTCCCTCCCACAGAACAGAAACACTGAAAGCAAAAACCATTCACTGCAAAAGTTGGAAAATAACAAAAAAAAGCAGCAGTGAGTATGAAATTAAAGCCTATAGGTATTTCCTGCAAGAACTTCTGCAAAGAAAGTGGGAAAGTTTGCAGGACACAACAGAATAAGAAAACACAACCTTGGTTTACAAGTTCATGAGAAGTGCCAGGGCTGGTACGCAGGCTTGCACTAGTTAATATGTTCAACAGTCATTTCTCACTCATAAAGGAAATTATATTTTACAGTAAAAGGTGCCATAGTGGGCGGGATGGGAAGGACAGCCTCTTCTTTCCGTTCTTAAAAATAACTAAACTAGACAAAACCCCAGATAACCTCAGTTAAAAATTTTTCCAAGTTTCCGAGGAGAGCAGAGAGAAGAACAAGAACTCAATGTGCCATTCAGCAGGGAAAAGGGCTGAGTGTTCTGAAATGCTCTTGGAAAAGAAAAAAAAAAAAGATAAAATAAAAGCAAAACTACATCCTTTCCACCATGGAACTGATTTTTTGTGTTCACTTCTTGCAATGATCATTCAGCTCTTTGGATCAAAAAATCCTACTGATACCAATGCGCACGGTCAATCAGCAGGATATTCTGTTTCAAATACAAGATCTGAAGTAGTTTCTTTGATTTTTTTTTTCAGAAGTGCAACAGAATTTTCCACTTCTCCCAGTGCCAATCATGTTCAGGTAAATGTTACAGCTTCTGCAAGTACAAATTAAAGACAACTATAACCTGGCTAACCTATTTTGTCATTAAAATGCCTGGCACAACTCATTTACCCATGGAGCAGAGATTTGCTAATATGACATTCACTCGAGCAGGGAAATACTTATCTTTAGATGCTATGGGTGTGCTGATTGCTCTGATCATAGAAGGTAAAAATGGAGGTGTCTATTTGCCCCTCTAGGAAGGAGTACTGTAGTATAGGTGGAAGAACATATTGGCATGTTAGTCAACACCACCATTTGGGCAAAAAGCTTCCAAAAGCATTGTAATGCAGGTGTGTTCAGAAAAATTGAAGATTTATCTTTGTAATGCTTTATAGCTGGGCTGGCTCTTAAACGGACGACAGATGCTCTTTGTTAACCCTTTCCCTCCCCCCCAAAGGCTTTGGGGGGGGGAGGAGAAAAGGGAAAGAGACTTATGGGTTGGAAAAGTTAAAACAGCTTTAATCTAACAACGATAATAATGTATAATAATAATAGGAAAAAATAATGAAATATGTGCAACTATATACAAAACCAAAATTGAGCTCTCCCTGATGACGATCACGTCACCCGGATGCTGCGGGGCACACCCCAGGAAAGTCCCGGACTAAACTCAGTAGCAGGTAGGAACTGGATTCCAGAATGCACTGATTGGGGATCAGAGGCAGAAGAATCAGACAGAGTCCTCCTCGGCCTCCGGCCACAGAAGAAGAGCGAGTGACCCTTGTGATCCCTCAGCTTTATACCAAGTATGATGTGTGTGGGATGGAATACTGCGTTTGGTCAGGTTTGGGTCACCTGTTTGACCCACTCTTCCCCACCGAAGGGTCTCAGGTGTCATTTCTCAGGTCTCATTTCTGGTGCACAATAAAGTCAGCAGAAACAAGCATCGACCTTGGTCTCCATAGGGATAACTATAAGCAAGAGCCTTTCTGCATACCATTCCTACTGATGTTCCAGCACTAACTATAAACATCGAGCATTATCATTGCTAAAAGCAGCTACTGTCTGAAAAACATGCAGTTAATTTCAGAGAGTGCAGCTTCTCAGAAGAGACTTAGCTAACAAGTAAAGTTACTAAAAGAAAACTGGTCATCTCCTAGCTCAAACCAGGACAATCTTTTTGGTACCAACTGCTTGGAACGACCACACCAACTGCACAAGGGAAATGTAGGACCAGTGATAGCCTTCTATGATGGCATGACTGGCTGGGTGGACGAGGGGAGAGCAGTGAATGTTGTCTACCTTGGCTTCAGCAAGGCTTTTGACACTGTCTCCCACAACATCCTCATAGGCAAGCTCAGGATGAGTGGGCTAGATGAGCGTACAGTGAGGTGGGTCAAGAACTGGCTGAATGGCAGAGCGCAGAGGGTTGTGATCGGTGGTGCGGAGTCTGGTTGGAGGCCTGTGACCAGCGGTGTTCCCCAGGGGTCAGTGCTGGGTCCAGTCCTGTTCAACATATTCATCAATGATTTGGATGAAGGGACNGATGCATTCCTGTGCAACCTGCTCTAGGCTAACCTGCTTTAGCAGGGGGGTTGGACTAGATGATCTCTAGAGGTCCCTTCCAACCCCTACCATTCTATGATTCTATGAATTGAAGCATTAAGGTTCTTACACATGCCTTAGAGGGTACTGTATTTCAAACTGGTATTAGGGACTCCTTATGCATGAGGTCCAACTTAAGTCATCGCACCTCCACGACAGGTGGAAATTGGGTGCTGTAAACAAATCAATGCCAAAGAGATAAATATTAAGAAGAATAAAAATAGCTGTCAGCAGAAGTCCTTTAAAAGCAGTCTAAAATTTAGAGAAGAGAAACCTCCAACCCTCCCATCCACAGTAGAGATATCTACAACAGGTTCTTTCCAGCTGTGGAGCCCGTATTAGTGAGAACTCCCTCTAGTTGCATTATATTTTTTATATATATTATATTCTCTCGAAGCCAGGAGCAACGGCTTTGTTGCGTTTACAGACAGCACAGAGCACAGCTAGGGCTTTGAGGAGATGCCATAGTGTTTCAATAAAAAAAAAAAAAAACCAAACAGGAATATTTCAATGACAGAAAAAATATCCTTATTGAAGTTTTACCCCATTTAAAATCCTTGCTTGTTTAGGTTTAAAACTTCATAGCATGGACAAAAGGAGAGTTTCTCAGCCAGGCAGAGATCTCAACATTTTCCCCTAGCTGAATCCCTTGAGAAGGAGGGGTAATCGGAGCAGCACTGCCATCCCACTGAGAGGTGCAAAGCTTTCTTGGATATTACTAGTTTATGAAGCCATGGACAATGCTCTTTAAATACAGAGGGTGTGGGAGGTGTGGAGTGAACTGGCATATTCAAACAACTGGGACATACCAGATAAATGAGTGGTAACTACCTGAAATCCTTACAAAAGCCCTGATATTCAAGGGTTGGCCACATTCACTTATGTTCTTGGACCAGAATGCTGTCAGTAAAATTCAAGCCAAAAGACAAATCCCACGAACAAAAACTCCACTTGTTTTTCATTGAAACACGACCTTTTCATTTCATGAAACGTATGTCAACTTAAATCTTGTCAGCCTGACCCCAATCCGTCCTGTTCCCTGAATCTATGGAGCATTTTGCAGAAGCCATTCCCACCCCAGGCTATGATCTCGTCACATCTCATAAGTGAAATGGGGCCACGTCTGGCTGGGACTGTGGGAGACACCTCCGAGGGAACCCCAGATGCTTCAGGAAGTTCTTGGTGTGATTCTCACAAGTAACTCTCCTTGAGTTAACACCAAATCCACGTCCCACAGTGACGCTAAATGTATTAGGCTCCTAAAAGCTTTGTACTTTAAACAGGAAGAACTAGAAATCAGAAACACTTTTGTAAACTCTGGGGACATTTCCCCTCATGCACAACAGCGCCAGTTACATTATCATCTGTCAGCTATTGAAGGTCTCCACTCATATTCTAATAGCTCAGATTTTACCCATCTTTTTTTTTAAAAAAAAAAAAAAAAAAAGACAAACTCCAGCAAGCTGACTGATGTTCTTGCTTCCAAGATAAACCTCTTGCTGAGGTTTACCTCCTTACTTCCACGTCTTTTCCTAGCAGAAGTCTCAGTGGCCCTTCCTTATTTCGCTGCCAGTACTGTGTCTTTTTAACTTCTATTTTTAAATCTGTTTTAGTCTGGTTTACTCCCAGTACTCAGTTTACAGTCACCTCCTCTTGCTTTTCACTCCCTTTCACATCATCTTCCTCTGTCCTAGCCTGCTTTATTCTGGCAATTCTGATCTGTCTGTATACCTTTGCCTCCAGAAATACAGTCTCCTATTTCACCTCCTCTACCATCAATCAATAAAATTCAAACACAAATATATAATCTATTCCACAAAACTTTTTTGAAGGGGAGCAGGAGAATATCAGGCTTGCCTGTGACAAGCTGTGGGATGAAACGCCAAGGTTAGAGGTGCTAGTGAGGGCCTTCAGCCTGTTGCTCTGAGACATGCTGGGTACACTGGAACACACTTGAAATCTTACGGCGATGAGCCAAGGGCTTGAAATCTTACGGCGATGAGCCAAGGGCTCTTGAGGTAGTAAGAGCCAAGAGGGAAACACCAGTGAAATACCTCAATGGAATTAAGGGGTGTTCCTCTAAGAAGGTGACATGGCTGACAGCCCAGTGGGAGTGCCTCTGCACCAATGCATGCAGCATGGGCAGCAAACAGGAGGAGTTGAAAGCCACCGTGCTGCTAGAAAGCTGTGACCTAGTTACCATAACTGAAACTTGTTGGGAACAATCTCATGACTAGAGCGTGGCTATCGATGGCTCCAGGCTGTTCAGAAGGGATAGGTGAGGAAGCAGAGGCATTGCCCTCTACAATCAAGAAATAGAGTGTGATGAGTAGCTACGAGCAGGTTGAAAGCTTGCAGGTAAGAATTAGAGACTGAGGCAACAAAGGGAACCTTGTGGCTGGTGTCCACTACAGGCCACTCAATCAAGAGGAGCCTATCAACCAAGCCTTCTTACTCCAGCTACAGGAGGCATTGTGCTCACAAGCTCTCATCCCACTGGGGAACTTCAGCCACCCCAACATCTGCTGGAAGAGTAGTATGGTGAGCTGTAGGCAATCCAGAAAACTCCTGGAGTGCATTGAGGATAACTTCTTAAGCCAGGTAATAGACAGCTCTACCAGAGGGGATGTGATACTGGACCTGATGGTCATCAACGCAAGTGACCTAATTGATGATGTCAACGTCGGAGGCACTCTGGGCTGTAGGGATCATGAACTGGTGAAGTTTGCAGTGCTGAGGGATATGGGTCAGGTGAAGAGTAAAATCAGGACGCTGAATTTTAGGAAAGCAAGGAATTAGTCAACAGAACCCCTTGGGAAAACGCCCTCCGGGACAAGGGAGCAGAACAGAGCTGGCAGATTTTAAGGACGCTTTCCATAAAGTGCATGAGCTCTCGATTCCCAGGTGTAAGAAATCAGGCAAGGAAGGCAAGAGATCAGCATGGCTGAGTTGGGACCTGCTGCTCAAACTAAAGGGCAAGAAGGAAAGGCACAGGCAGTGGGAGCAGGGACAGGTATTCTGGGAAGAGTATAGAGACACTGCCCAGATGTGTAAGGATGTGGTCAGGAAGGCCAAGGCACGGATGGATCTGACCTTAGCAAGGGATGCAAAGAATAGTAAGAGCTTCTACAGGTATATCAGCCAGAAAAGGAAGGTCAAAGAAAGTGTACCCCACCTTGATGAGCAAGACTGGTAAATTGGTAACAACAGACAAGGAGAAGGTTGAGGTACTCAACAACTTTCTTGCCTCAGTCTTCACTGGCAACCCCTCTCCCCACATCTCTCAAGTGGGTGGACTTCAAGGCAGGGACCGGGGGAGCAAAGAGATCAGGTTTATGACCAGCTGAGGAACCTGAACACACGTAAGTCCCATAACCTGATGAGATGCATCCCAGAGTCCTGGCGAACCGGCTGGTTTAGTTGTCAAGCCATGCTCCATGACATTTTAAACTAAAAGATGGTAGATTCAGACTAGAAATAAGGAAGAAATTTTTTTATGATGAGGGTGGTGAAACACAGGAACAGGTTGCCCAGAGAGGTGGTGGATGCCCCATCCCTGGAAACATTGAAGGTCAAGTTGGATGAGGCTCTAAGCAACCTGATTTGGTTGAAGATGTCTCTGCCCACTGCAGGGGGGTTGGACTAGATGGCCTTTAAAGGTCCTTTCCAACCACAACTATTCTATGATTCTATTTTTCAGTACATCATGCCTGTTTCACAAAGCCAAACTTTCCCCGAAACCGTGTAGAATAGTATGAATCTAGAATATGCATAACAACTCGGTGCACAAGTTACCAATATATTGTAATATGCAGCTACAGCCAATTGCCACTTCAGTTGCTTCTTACTGTGCTCATATTTGTGTCTGCATGCAAGAGACTGCTTAGATACAAGTTATTTTGACCTACTCTTCCCTCCTATTTATCAAGTGACAAACACAATGTCCCAGAATATAAGACTAAGCATGAAGCTGGTACATAAGGAATGGTCAATAATTTTATGGAAGATACTTCATTATTGACTCAACACAGGTATTAGCTATGCATTTAATAGTACTCATTTTCAATGCTGTTTGTGTGAAAGTTTCTCACTTTACTGACACAGGGTGGGGAAAAAAGCTAAAGCTGGTTAGTGTAACAGGCCTTGCACCTTCAAAAAGAGAAAGGAAGAAAAAACATTGGAAAAAGAAATACTTTCAAAGCAATGGAAATGATAAATTCCAGTACTTCGTTTTCTACCCCAGCAAAGGCATAGATCTGTCTTGTTGAGCTGTGTAAAGAAAACCAGCTCATGTGAATGCTAGCTTTTTTAGCTACTGCTATATAAGCTCTACTTGTTAGGTTTCTAATCACAGGCTTTCTGCTATTTTCTTTGGTTATTATATGAAATGCGGTTGCAGGAATCTCAAAGAACAGTTGGAGCACTACAGATATAGGACATGCGTTCTCTGAAATTTCATTATGTATAGATTAACACCTCCAAACCAGCACCATCTCACAGAACGGCAGCCAGAAGAGAGCAACAAAAAAGCAAATCCACAGATTCTAGACTGTAAAATTTCCTTAGCTTAGATTTATTTTTAGAGTTTAATTCACATACATGAAGAATTTATACCTTTAGATTTTTTTTAAAAAACAAGATATTGATCATTCTTCTCCCTATTATTTCCCTGAAAACAAATTGATATTTTTACCCAGTGATTAGGAACTGAAGAGACACACAATAGCAGATTGTGCCTTCACCAACCTGCTGTGTTTTCACCAGGCAAATCACCTAGAAGTTCACAAAACTTCCACTTGTGCTTTGCCAGGTAGCTGCAAGAGCCGAGAAATAAACTTATTGAATAACAGTATTAGCATTCACAGGCAGCTCCAGAAATTACGTATATACCCAGAGCGTTATTTAACTGCATGTCCTCTCATTTCCCCTGCATGAAACTGCTACCAAGCTACAAAGAAATGTAATTAATCTGCACTGCAAACACTCACATACACACACAGGCAACACCAGCTTGCCTGACCTGCTCCCGTGCGCAACCACTTCAAGTGCATGGACCATTTAAGCGGGGCCATTACCTTGCCCTTCCTGGCTCCGAAGTCCATCCAGAAATAATAAGTGAATCTGAATTTAGTTTCCCCAACTACCTTTTGTGTTCTATGCAATGTTCTATGCAACAGCTCACATTCATCTTATGTCATCCCACAGTGAGCTCAGGCAGAGAATTATGCCATACCTGCTCCTAATGATTTGGCTAAACATAGAGGTGGGAGAAAGACGAGGGGTTTAGTGAGCCTCAGAACTGAACAGGCCTCGTTGCCTATTGATTTATGTCTCAAAGTTGCCCTCCCACGCAAATTTTTGAATACTTAATAAAGGCTGATCTCCTGACTTTCCCTCGTAGAGACTACTTTTTCTCCTCTGTAATGCCTGCTATTTTCACGAAATTGGCAGAAATTAAATATATCTGAGACCTCTGTGCCTGTCAAATTTGGTTAAAATGTATTCAGTGGCGTAAAAAGCCACAGAGACAAGAGGAGAAAAAATTGGGGCCGACAGATAATTCAACTATATAATCCTTGCTTCTTCAGTGATGTGGAGGGGGAGAAAAAAAAAGGGGAAAAAAAGGAGCAGCAACCCAAAACTTGTCTCCCACAACACTGCAAGAATAACCACATACTACATTTTTTTCTGTGGTCAGTCATTTACATGCAAATCCTTCATTGCAAGGGTCAAGGGACGCAGAGCATCTTGCAGCGAATGAGGGTAAAAAAACCAACTCAAATACGGGAAGGAGGGCCAAAATAAACCAAAACCAGATTTCAAATGCCACAGAAAAACCCAAAACTCTTCCATGGCTGACAGCTGATATGCTTTTGATCAAGGTGGCAACTGGTCAGTCTATGCTTCAGGTGGCCTATGGAAAGCATATCATCAAATAAAAAGCTTTTAAAGCAGCTACTGCAGGTTAACTGTGAACTCTGCACACCCAACACGGTCCAGCAATTTTTCCCGGGGGCTCCAGAGCCCCAAACAATTGTGGATACCAAAATCTCACTGACAGTCCTTAAATTTCTGTTTGCTTCTACTAGAAATGACAGTCAGACTTTTCTGGCATTCACGTCTGATCCAGCAAAGCTCTTAAGCACATGGTTAACCTTAGGCACATGGCAAACACAAATGAAGGGGGGAAAAAAAATCTGAAAGGAAAAAAACCCACCAGTTTTAATTTTGAGCTTCTCTGTGAATATAAGGTTGGTTACTTCGAATTCTGTCATAAACGATTACGTTTAAATATATAAAAAAGTACACCAGGTGAACCCATCGCGTTTTTCCCTCCACCTGCTGCAGATTTAAGCAGAGGATCCGCTCCGAGCATGGACATACCACACGAAACCTCCCGCCAGCAGCAAGACTCAAGCACAATTTTTTGACCACAGTGGATTGGCAGGACTGTGAAAAAGCTTTGCTGATGCTATAGAAGAAAGAAAGAAAAAAAAAAAACCCTCGCTATTTGAAATCCAGGCTAGATGAGAGAAAGTCACAAGAATTTACCCCAATTTCAAAAGGATTTGCCAAACAGGCTGCTTGTGCCTTGGTTCGGCTTTGTACGCCTTGGCTGGGCCAAGACGTGCCATCTGGTTCCCAGCAGCGCTCGCTGAAGTCCGTGGGAGTTCTGTCTCCAAAGTGACAGAGTGATGTGCCCCATCATCATCTACAAAGCTAGCGCCTACACTTTTAATGCATGTTGTTTCAGGCAGGCATTTGAGGTAAAACAAAAAGAAAAAAGATAAACCAACGAAGTCAACGTGTTTTTGAGGATTTGATCTGTGTTCACTAGTCACTGGAATCCCAGAGACAAAAAGATTATCCCCATTACCACGCAGCAATTTTGACCTATCTCCACCCGAGCTTTGCATTACCGTCTCTTATGCCTGCTTCATTTTAGTGGGTGCAACGCTCTCTTCCATTCACTCATGAATAGGAAATATTGATTCAGATACATTAGTAAACAGAACGATTTAAGATGTGCAGCTCTATCATGATGCTGCAAACTTCATAAATAACCTAAAAATACTTAAGCTGGCTAGAAAATTTCCAGACAATGTATTTTTACACTTCTTTATTTCCAGGTAAATCTCTCAGAAGGAGGTTAGCCCATACAAACATATATGTACTCAATATAAATACATATGCTATTCTCCTATTAGATCAATTTCTAAGTCTATTTGAACAGTGTAAATTATTTCAGCAAAGTATACATAGTTGCAAAACACATTATGGGATTTCCTGTATACCTAAAGTCAGCCTCAGGACCAAATGCCTTGTATGTTAAGTTCTTGGGGTTTTTTGTTTGTTTGGTTGTTTTTTTTTTTTTTTT